>CAVLJG010000010.1:48661146-48732866 GCA_963669975.1 Acanthoscelides obtectus
TACATTTTCTGTTAGGCTAAAAGCGTCATCTCCTATAAAACGTATGGTAATTTGTCTGCTGATTTTTCAAGATGAGGAGGAGGAATATTTAAAGTATGATTTTCGAGTTTCTCGTAAAAATCGGTCTCTTGCAGGACACCTCCATCTGAAACTCTGCCATTTATTCCCGTATATACATAAATAAATTCATAGTTAGCGTTTACAATGGCAAACAAAACGGTGCTGAAAAATCCCTTATAATTGTAAAAAAACGAACCGCTATTAGGCGGTTTTTTTATGGCAATATGTTTGCCATCCATGGCTCCCAAGCAATGTTCAAAGTCGCAGGAACGTTTGAATCCATTTGCGATTTCCAGCCAATCATTTGTGCTTGATGGAAACTGAAACAAAAGTCATGTGAAATATCATTTGTATTACAACAATGTGTATTATTTTTTTCAGGATGAACAACCTGAATCATTAAGCGAGCCATCAACTCCCGTAAGCAGCTGCTATTCTGAGCATGCTGAAAAAAGCCGTGGAAGTTGCAGGTCCACAAATAGAAATAGTAGTCTAGGCCATAAAAAAGCAAAGTTTCTAGACGCAGCAAATGTTGCCCTTACAGCTCCAGAAAAACCAATATCTCCATTTGAACCGTTTGGAAAAAGCGTAGCAGTTGATCTCGAACACATGGACGCAAGACAAAGAATTATTGCGCAAAAAATAATTTCCGATGTTTTATTTTACGGGCAAAATCCTACCACTTACTATGGAAATCAGTTTGCAACACAACCAGCCACACTAGTTTCTCACCCACAAAATAATACGCTCTATCAACAGTCAACCATACCAGTTTTACAGCCGCCAGTTACTCAGCTACATGATACACTCTTTCAACAACCAGCCGCACTAATTTCGCATCCTTCAGTTACTCAGCTAAATGATCCACCCTCTCAACAACCAGCTATACAGAATCTAATCTTCGAGTTACTCAGATTCAACATGAGCAACCCAGTACATCATCAAAAAATAATACAATATATTATGATACGAATAAGTGTGACGTTTCCGAGTTCTGCAACGTCAAAGCAATAAATAAATAAGTTTGGTAACATACTTTATAAGTAATATTGTACTTATTAACTAATAAATCATTTACTAACCTTCAAATATTCGTTTTTTAGTGTCATAAATAATGCCCAACAAGTTTCAGGTATTATTTTCCCGAGAAGCTGTGGGGAGATTGCACAACTAAACTTCAAGTCTTCAACACTCCTTCCAGTTGCTAAGTACCGTAGCGTAGCAATTAATCGCTCTCTGCTACTCACTGCTTCTCTCATATGGGTGGTATTTCTTTGGATTAATGGGTCTACATATTGTAATAATATTTCAAATGCTTCTTTATCCATTCGTAAAAAGTTGTGCAAATCATGAGGCTCTGTTGTTTGGAGTTCTCTAATTAAACTCATATGAGAATACTTTCTTCGTTCTAAGAACCACCGCTTTGACCACAGTCTTTTCTTCTTCTTTTCATCAAATAAAACTATGAATCCTCCAATTATCGCAAGTTTCTTTTTATTATCCATTTCACAACGCGGAAATCAGTAACTGAATGAACCAAAAACTTCGTCTATCCAGATTTGTCGGTGAATGTATACGGACAAATTCGCATGTCAGTAGCGCGCAGCAGATCTGTCCGTCGGACAGATCCGCCGGACATGCTCGCATGTGAATAGGTCCCCTAAAACACACATTTCAAAAGATGAAGCGAGCAGTAATTGGCGATTTACTCCAATAAACCTGTGGCTAAGGTGTCATTCTCAACGTCAACTCTTAGTTTGTTGAACTAAGATTTGGCAATGTCAATTCATGAGATGCATTTTTTGAATAAGAATTAAAAACTCTATTCACCTTCGTAAAAATCCAATATGATCATTGAGCACAAGAAACGAAACGTCATATTGAAATTCAAATTATGCCAACTTGTAGATGAGAAAATCCAACTTCAAGTAAAGTAACTGTCCAAGCCAAAATGAGCGCAATACAGAGGTAAGCTTGAATGTTGATCACTGGTGGACTTCGTACCACACTAACTGCAGTTATGGAGGTCCTTTTCAATTTCCCCTCCTTGCACATATACCTGGAAGGCGAGGCATAGACTACATCATGTGGCAAATGGTATAATGGACAATATCACTATGGAGGAGGCGGACATGCTGGTGGAGTTACAAAACCGCCACACTCTGGGAATGCCTTTTTTGCCCAAGATAACAAGATATGCTAAACCGTACTCAGTGAAAATTCCACACAGGACTGAGTGGAAACAGCAAGTTAACCTGATAAGGAAAGATATCTGTGCATACACGGATGGCTCCAAGACCGAGGTAGGTGTTGGAGCTGGTATCTTCGTGCCGAAGCTAAAGATTAGAAAATCTATTAACCTAGGAACCTTGGCATCGATCTTCCAGGCAGAGCTATACGCTATAGAACTGGGTGCCAGAATGATCGCAGAACGACAACGTCTTGACAAAGAAGGTAACAGACTCTTTGCTACTGCTGAACAGGAATAGCAATGACTGTACACTGGTCATTGGAAATTGCGTCACAACATAAGCAGGCTGGGCATGGCGGAAGACGCTGAGTGCAGACTGTGCATGGAGGGAGAAGAAACGGTCGGGCATGTAATGCGCAGATGCCCTGAAATTGACAGAATCAAGTAGAACATACTTGGAGACACAGTACTCCCAGTAGAAGACTTGAAGCATATTTCTCCTCGGGAGGTCGGAGCTACTGGGGGAAATATAAATAGGTGTGAGCCACAATAGACCAAAGAGTCGCAGTGGAGGATCGTTATTCATGCACTCACAAGAAACCTAAGTAAACTCAGAGAAAGTAAAAGCGATTTTGGGAAAGGTCGACTTCTTTTGTTCATCTCCAGCCATTTGCTTAAATGCTTAACTGTGTCTCCATTCAATAGACCTTGTATCTCTTACCGTTTGCGATATCACAAAAATGATTATTATGATTGAATTTGGAACACCAGGTATACATTAGTTGTGTAAATTGGACCAGCTTGCACTATTATCAAGATGAGAAATTGTAACGAAGCATATCACAACTACTGTTAACTGTTCCATTCAACTTATCAAAGCTCTATGTGTTGGTAGAACAAAATCACTTAATACTGAAATCAACTCTAATGCTGCTTGGTAACTGCTGTATCTCAGTTCTAAAGCAGACTGTCAAAATCCGAGATCAAATTTAACAAAAGCCGGATCAAACCCATAAGCTAATTAGAAAATTAATTTAGCGTGCGATGCAGCTCTATCAAAACCTTGCTCACCGCTCCCAAAAACTCCATATCCGTCTCAGGCGAACTTCCAACTACTTTAAGTTGGAAGTTGCACACCATTCCAACTCCCCCGGGTGCACCAATCAAAGTGTATTTGCAAGTTAATGAAAAACCCTTGTAATTAACAAACACAAAAGTTTAATTCGCGATAAGATTATGTTGCAATAATCCTATTCATAACCGGATATTCAGTTGGAAACTCTGGCAAGTTTTACATTAACGGAATCCAGATGCTGCTGCTCAGGCTGAGACCGTTTTGCTTTTGCTGCCTCTACCACCGGGATGGAATCGTATGCCATGCAGTTTTGATGGTCCCAACTGCCTCAGTGGCGGAGCTATAATAATAAAATAGATCTGAAAGTCCAAGCGAACATTAAAGTAAGACGATCTTTTAGAGTTCACATACTCGATGCTGTTCAGAGGATGACTGTCCGACTGGTCGATTGTACTTGAGCAATTCCAGAGTAATGTCAACTTGATAGTCAAAGACATTAAACGCATATAATTATTTGGGTCGGTATTTTACTATACATAATATACAGACTGACAAAAGGAGGTAGGAATATTGTCCATTTTATATTTTTATGTATTTATATTCCAATAAAAGTTATTATTATGCTTATAATTATTATGAGATGAGATGAGTTGAAGCCATTGGTAAGTGTATATATCTGAAGATAGTCAACCAAATACTATATTCGCTCGCCAGAAAAAAATCCTTGATGAAATGATGTGACAGCTATTTTTCTCCTCTTCGCAAAAATGAGGAATCTGCTTCGAAAACGTTAGTGTCTGGTTGAGGCTGTTAATTCTGATAATCTTTTGGACGTAAATATTTAGTGCTAGGCTGGCTATTTTTGGGTAGAATTCGTTAATGAATGGTTATACTTGGACGATGGCTTACTGACTTCCAAATTGTAGACAAGTGGAAACACTACACTACAGCTATTGGTTGCTTCTGCATCTTCCTGCTGCTGGTGTCGACTGCCACTTCTAAGATACGATAAACTGGATCTAGGCTGCTCAGGTACCATTTCAGTTACTCAAAAAATTTGGTTAATGGTATTAACTTTAAACATCCGCACCGGCCCAAGCCATCTTTCATCGTCTGCGAATGATATAACTACGAGTACAATTTAAATAAAAAATAACCATCGCAAGTGCCAGTCTTTCCCTCACGGACTAACCGCCCGCCACAGATGTCAGTCCGTGACATTTTCAGGTCAGTCCGTGGCATACAGGTCTTTTTGCCCGTAACTAGCTTTTATTTGAATATTATGGAAAGTTCCTCTTCATGAATGAACTCTAACCTTTTTTGTTTGTGTATTGTGTAATCGTTTCTGTCAGTCTTCCCAGCTTCCTTTCCAGGAATATCTATCTAGATCGCTGACTTTTAGATTTCTCGTCCTCATCTTCCTAGGAGGAGCTTTAGGGTACGACTGTAGTGCTTCAGACGAGGATACTGAATGGTTGCTTGCAGACGGAGGAGTGGTTTCTGTCGCAGATCAGCATCACGATGAAAGATATCTGGTTCCAGATTCAATGTGAAAGCTTGCGACTCTTCGTTAGCTTCTGGAAGTGTTAGTCTGTTATTGTTTGGGGCTCGGCTATTCCAAATGGTGTAAGCATTTGACTAATAACAAATGTTTCGTCTTCGAAGTAGCTAGTTTAGTTGATGCTCTATTTTCGGGCCTAATTGGATGTACTGCACTGAAAGGATGTGAATCCTTACTTAAAGATGAGTCTTCTAGGCATCTGCAATGAAAAAAATTTAAAATTACTGTTACAACCGTTTCCATAAGAATCATTACAACCGTTCTCATCCTCTATTTCAGTGTCAGATACGACGTAACATAACCAATATAAAAACGATTATCATATTGATATTTAAGCTATAGCATAACGTAAGTCGCCAAAGATCCCTACTTTTGTCCTCTTGTCCTCTTACCTGGTGTATGCACGTTAGTGATAGCTTCGATTCCAGGGCAAACTATACATTTATTTTCACTTTAAGGACAATAAGCTAACATATTGGTATTTTATGTTCTCTCTGTAAGCTACACCTCCCATATTTATCTTGAAATTCATTTTGTAGTCATTGAGGATTCAAAGATATAGCTAGTTTCTGGTGCTACGCCTCTGTCTGAAAGGAATTGCAGTAGCTGGGATTCTTGAGACGTGATTCCCGATAATTCAGATGCTCTTTTATCCTCATTGCCTATTGCATTCTAAACTGGCCAGTTATTAGCACGCGCTCTTGGCTTTGAACTGATGTAATAGTGATAGACCAGACAGGAAATATAGCATGATAATAGATTTCTCTGTTCCTTTATCTGTAACGGTTATCGTGAAGCGCAATCGAGATTTATTAAAAAAAAAAAGATTCAGACGTGAGGTATAGATAGAAATGAAAAGGTTCTAAGGAGACTTATACCTAGGATAATTTTCCTCTGTGCACATGATCCAGCGTTGAATACAACACTCTCTAAATCACAGTTTAAAACCAAAGCATTATTTTGCCCTTATGAATCTTACTAGTCACATTCTGCCAATCTAACGGGCTGACGCCAGGGGTTGTTGTCGACCCTGTAGATTTAAAACAAAGCGCAATATAAATGCAAATCCACTTTCCAGCCCCGCATTAACTGTAATACGAATATCATTGTCTTCATCTGTGTCCCCCTTGCAGCAATTTTTCTGCTCTAAAATTATGTGTATCAGCGATAGGCTGGAAAATCGCATTGTGGTTTAACTTTTATATCAGCTAAACGACATACTATATACAGCCAAGGGGTGAAACCCACAATAAAGTGGTTCTTCCGTAAATAGTGATAATACTAATAAATCGTCTTTATTTAGGGGCCATAGTTTAGCATAATGCTACTCTGCCACTTAACCCAAAAAAGACAATACAAACATAAATACATTTGATAGGTTAGAATTTTAAAAATGTTGGTGTATAAAAAATATGATTTATATAAAATATATAAGTGAAGGCTATTCAATCTTTCATGAGAGGTGAGAGATAAATTTTATCAACTAATTTATACACTTCTATTCAAAATAAATTTCTTCATGTCTTTTAAATTCATCATATGATAGCAATTTTGTGGATCGAGGTAGAGCATTGTAAAAAATAATTTAGTTGCAGGTGAAGCATTTACAAAAGAATGATGTCCTGTGGAGGGGCATTGTGAGTGTTTCAGTGAATCGAATGTCCTTAGAATTTATCAGCTTATTTCTCAAAAACATAAGTGCGCTTTTCCAAATGGTCTTATAATGGACAATATCTTCCATACGTTTCATCCTCACTGACAATGATCAGTACGATCTCGGCGGGGCATCTAGGGACAGCGTGGTAACGGTACGCTCTATTGGAGGCATAATCTGATAGAAATATAATACAAAATACCAGAATCGACCACTGCGATATTTTTTGTAACAATAAGTAGTCAGATAGATTCACCTTTAAAGAGTCGCAAATGATGCAGGGCTTATATATCCGGTGTAAAGTCTTCCTATAGGTTAGGAATGCGTCGCCAACCGGCCTAAGGTATCAATTTTTCTTATCTAAATATATCGGCAACGCACGGACGTCCTATTTTTAAGCTGTCCTGAGCTCTTAAAGTGCGGCTTATCAAGTCAAAACATTCTCAATCATAATTCTATCCGAAAATATCCGTTGAATTATTGCTGCTGGAGAATTAACTATAAAACTCGATTATAGTTCTACACGCGATGGGGTTTTTAATGTCGTTAAGTCGCTTGTTGATCTCCTTTTTGCTTTTATATAACAGTCGGACGATATTAGGAACGAGAAAAAGAAGATCGGGGATTGAATTACTAAGCTTCAACTATTACATTCCGCTTACAGGGAGATACACACACAAATTCTTTGTCAACATTTCTAAACAAGGTCTTGTGCAATGGTGCATGTGTGTGAGTGTGTGAGGCTATATGAGTGTGATATAATTTGGAACCAATTATTTTTAATTTTCAAATATCACCATTTTCAAAATCCTATGGGGTATCGGTAAGTGGTCTGCAGAAGTTTAGAACGATATACCTATTAACGCGTTTATATCTGACAAATAAACAGCATCAACTTGTTGCAAAAAATTTAAGGAATCACATTTTAATTCAACCTCAAGAACGTATATAATATTTTTTAAAATTAACCCATTTACAAGCTTTTATTTGACTTGACGTGTATGTGGAACTGAATTATTAATCACTTAACTTAAACCAAATGAGCGTTTATACACACGTTTGGTTTGCGTGACAATACAAAACGAATTACTTGCCGCCATTTTAAATCTAATATAACCGACGCTACAAAATGGCGATTCATCATTCCCACAGTGATATGGGTATCAAATGAACGGGTTCGATCAGAGAAATACAATAAGAAAAGTTACGTCATTCTGAGTTCAATATGGCGGCCGCCGCAGAATGACGATTCGCATTTTTCATAGTCACCCCTATGATATGGGTGTCAAATTAAAGGGCTTGATAACAGAAGCGGGATAAGCATTCTAAATTCCATATGAAATTTTATAATTTCCATTTTCCATGGTCACCGTTATGATATGAGTATAAAATAAAAGGGCTTAATGAGAGGAGCAGAATACGCAAATAACTTCATTCTTAATTCCATATGGCAATCACCGCAATATATCAATTAATCGTTATATGATTTATATGTAAGGAAATTTTATAATACAAATAAAGTAATAAGTCTTATTATCATTTATTGTTATTGCAAAATTAGCTATTCGGCATCATAAATGCTAAAAAGTCAAAAATTACTAAAATAGAAATAAATCCTTAAAACCTTAAAAGCAAGCTTTTATGTAGCTGTTAATGAAGAGAACTAGAAACTACTAATATTTTTTTCCCGATCGTAAATATTTGAACGATAATGAAGTTTTTCCGAGTAAAAGTATCTTACATTTTGAAAGGAAGATTGGAACAAGGAGTAACATGAATTTATTAGAAAACCTGAGATGAAGGAGATTCATTACCGTTAAGTATTTCCTATCGGTTAAAACATTTTCATTATTAACAGCGAAATAAAAGCTTGTTCTGAAGAATGTATATTTTCTGTGACAGCAAGAAAGTTTGGAATTTTATCTATGTTGACAGGTAACAAAATTATTATGAAATTACTTCTTTCCCCGGAAAAAAAATGAGTAGCAAAGGTAGATATTTAATTTTATAATATTTTATTAAACAATAAAGTTACATTTCCTTTATATCAAAAGTACAATTGTTAAATGTGCATTGCATGGATGACACGTTAGTTAAACAATTTTTAAATCTTATCACAAAATTAAATTGGGAGCTATTCGATTACTTTAAAAGTTTCCTTAGCAACGCGGGTCTTATTGTCGCTATAAGTACAACATAGCCTACTAATTTCAAATTTCACATAGACAGTCTTCTGATTTGAATATAGTAATATTATAATTTTTCAATATTAAATCGTCGTTTTTTCCGCCACAGAAAAAAATTGTTTATTATACACGGGAAAAAACTAGATTTTAGTACTTTTTTCCCTTGTATGATAAATAACTATTTTTCATCTTATTTACTACCCGACCGACCAAACAGCTTGATGAATTTTGACATATAAAGCATTCTTAGCAGTACTGGCTAAATTAAAATTCGATAGTGATAACATTTGAATGTATAATATCGACCTTGAAATCTCTATTTCACAGGCTGTAACATTAACGGCCTGACGGATTGCGACATATGAGGCGTCTCTAGTTTTTTCTGGATAGTACGAGTGAGATCGGGTAATCTATGATTACATAAACCACAAATGGCGAATTTAATAAGAAAAATTCAACCTTGAAATTCCTGTTTTCTGCCTACAACTTAAACGGCTTGATAGATTTTGACGGATAAAAATTTATTCTTCATTCTTTTCAGTTACTGCAGTTGGGTTGCTTGTATTTTTTAAAAAAGTACTCGTGAGCTAGTAGGCCTAACCTACCATAGGGATAAATTTCCTCTGTTATTCGATTTTATGAAGCTACCCTGTACATTGTTCCATCCAGAAGCAATATTAGACACAAAAAACGAGGATACACACTGGCGCTTCAAAACTGACATGTTACACAACGGAGAATGCTCGCTGCATCTCACATTTCCTTCAACTAATCCCGTTTGAATCCCCATAACAAGTAATGAGTGACATAGGAAAACATTTTTTTTAGATTAGCGATTCATATCTGGGAGATATTTGTTCAGAATCCCATGACGCAGTTCAGTGACCGTCATGTTATTCCAACTGCAACCCTTCTCGGCTACGACGGAGGTCCCTATTTTCGCACAATGCTGGTATGTGG
Organism: Acanthoscelides obtectus; assembly: GCA_963669975.1. Lineage (NCBI taxonomy): Eukaryota > Metazoa > Arthropoda > Insecta > Coleoptera > Chrysomelidae > Acanthoscelides > Acanthoscelides obtectus. Next base: position 48,670,834 of record CAVLJG010000010.1, read on the forward strand.
GTTAACTAGGGTACATAGGACTTTTTATACGCCACCAATCTGGTTTATATGGGCATGGGGCTGTATCAACTTGCCCCGTGTGGTTTCCGAGGAGGGATTTAGGTTCGACAATGTATCGTTGGTATAGAAACTGAATTAGAAAGTTGTAAGTTAAATTTTAATAGAATAGAATCAACACACCTTCAAATGCCTTTTGAATTTGCGTAGATATGCAGGAGCTCTATACACGTATGACTAGTGAAACAGAAATTGCTTTTAACGTAATTTTAATGAGAATGAAGTTGTTTATGTTCATATTAAGCTGCAATAATTCAATATATGTAATTCAGAATAACCGGTAATTTTTTTAACCATTTTTCTTTTTCCTACTGGGTTTTAAACGCATCCCTCCAAATTTTTGTATATTTAGGAGCTTTGAACGCTAAAGGATATAGCTATTCTAGGATTTTTTTAAAAGCGTACTTTTTTACTCTATCAAAAATTTATTTTCGTGAATGTTAAATCATTACTGTTTCTTTCTATTTCGACACAATATTGGACATATTTTAGGAAGGAGTCACTTGACATATTTCGAAGAATCTACGTCTCCCACAAGATCATTACTCCGAAATATATGTAAATCATTCCACAGTGGAACACCTTCCTTAACCACGCCCTACAAACTGAATCTATTGAAGCTAGTTCTGAGTATTGTAAATGTTTTGACCGATTACACAACCTAACATGACACTGATTCCCATAGATATCTGGCAGATCACCCATGGCGTATTGTTTGTTAATCTGTTGTACTTACATGTAGATAAAGAGATGTGAGTGACGTTTGATATGCGATAGGTTGCGGTTATACAAGGCATTATCGGCGCTAAGGTTACGACGCGACGTGTAGGTGGGATCTAGATTACGACTCTCAAGGTGGTTGTAGGAATGTTAAGTATGCTGAAACGTCGCTTTTGATGCCGGAATGACGAAAAAGCAACATACGGTGCTTTTCAGAAAGGTACGCATGTACTTATTCTCTGAACAGGTCAAGTGAGTAAGTTGAAATCTCGAGTAATGGAACTGAAGCATGAACGCAGGAACGTTTTTCAAATGGAACTGGGGGTTGTGTGATACTTCATTTTGAAGCTCCTTGACAGTACCTTATGACCCTAAGGTATAAAAGCGCCATCTTGAGAAATGGCGAACTGTCAGGCTTCAAAGTTGAGCGTTTTCAATTTGAGTCGCATATAACTAAACAACCAATCGTCAAGCATACTAATGTTATGTCAATATTATTTTCTCCGTAAGGCCTATCCGAATATTATTCAGATAGACCCTTCCGAAAGAAGAAGATTGATATATGAGATACCATCGTGTTTTTGTGATTAGTTGCTGATGTGAGTCTCAAAACGTCGCATGTGATTTTCATGGTCATAAGAATCCACTTGCCTGGTAGTTGTTGAGTTATAAGTGACTCAGTATGAAAAAACGTTCAATTTCGACAGCTTTCCAGTCCGCCAATTTAGAAGTTGTCGTTTATATTTTAGTGTTATAAGAGGTTCTTAAGGAGTTTCATTACAAAAAAAATGCTACATCACATCTTAAAATTTTAAACTATCACTTTTACGCACAAATATAGTAATCGTGCGTCAATTTCATTAATCCGAACTTCAGCTAACTTCACCCGTTTAAAAAAATAAGTTGGGCGAGAAGGTCCTTTCTAAAAACCAATGTATATTTATTTGCCTATTTTGTTTAGGTTCATGACAAACAAATGCAATGAAACAAGTAGGTATTATTTATTTTGCATGGCGCAGGTTTTTGGTAGAGGTTTTAAATCTCAAACCAGTTTGTATGTTTTAAACCGTTGTAAACGTAGTTAACTTACTTCTTACTTCAAAATTTCAAAGATATCAATTCCTTATTTTTGTTGCGAAATAGCGAAAATCATGGTAGATTCTCTTCAAATAATTTTTTTCTACGAATGCCAAGAGAATGGCTTGATTACCTTTACAAAAGAAAGATTTTCATCCCAAAACGGAAAACCAAGCTATTCTCTTGAGCACATCCAGCTATTTTACGTCGCTCTGAATGCTGGGTTCCCTACTCTCCTGGAGGAGAATGATGGAGATCCCCACTTAACCCAAAACACGAGTTATCGATATTACATGTGCCTTACATTCGTACAGGAGCACAAATAGTATACAGGGACCAGCATTCCTTTTGATATATCGGAGCGTCTGTTTCGATTGCCGGCTAATCCTTTACAATATCCGGACGCCATTTAGCCCGAATTCGGAAGTGTGTCGGTTGGGATTATGATTAAGTATATAGAGAGGGTACAGAACTCATTCACGTAGCAACTACAATGACTTTGACTCTGACAAGAGACCTCCAAATTATCACCGCTTGGGGAGGCAACAATCTGATACTGCTTAGATGCTTCCAAAACACAGAAACAGTACCTTCACTATTAAAACATATCCTAGGATTATTAGGTTTTGATGGATGGCCGAGTTCTGCCGAAGAGTCATTCATTTCGGCTGTTCGGAGTCCAGATCACAGAGGAGTTGATTTGGTATGAGCACATCTTGCCAATCGCAACAGCTAGTAGAAAAAAGCTAGGTTATTTCTTTAGGGCTAAGAAGTAAATTTCTCTGCAGAACCTTCTTACTCTGGAGAAGGCCCAAATAAGGTCCAGCCTCGACTACTGCTCACATGTTCGAGGTTCTGTCCCCCCGGTCTCCATGCTTGATGCTGTTCAGAGGAGGGCTGTGTGGCTGTTCGATTACTTTTCTCTAACGGACAGTCTCGAGACCCTTTCGCACCAGCGAGCCGTCGGCGGTATAGCTCTCTTGTACCGCTACGCCAACAAGCTTTGCGCCCCACCGCCACGCAATGTGCCTGCCAGACAGAGTTCGGCCTCCTATCCTAACTGTGTCGAGCTTCGATCCAAGGGTGTCGAGATTCTGAAACAGTCTGCCTTAGAATGTTTTTCTCAGTTATGCTAACCCTAGACAGCTTAAATTGGACTAAGAAGACGCCTTCAAATTCCTTATTGCCGTGGTGGTGCCCTGGTATTTAGGTTTATGCCTACCCGACTGATTCAAGATAAAAAATAAGGGACAAGTTCTATTACACCCAGTGGAAATATTTTGTAAAGCCGCTAGGCACTTCAGCATATTCTGATAGACATATTCGGAATCAGCGTCCCAAATCACCTCATTGCAGCTAGTGTCATCTGGTTGTGACCAAAATGGATATTTTGCCTTAAGAAACGTTTAAGGCATAATGTTGTAAAATTTTTCAAATATTCTTGAGAACCTGTCAAGAAGTAAAAAATGAAACACCTACGTCCACCACCTGGCTGATATTTTTGGAGTGCGTATACTTTCCTGTCCTATGCGCAGATCAACCATATTGCCTTTTGGTTTTCGCCATTTTTTTTTCAGCCGCCTTAGCTGGCCTACATGGAAACGTGAAGGATTACTAGAAATGGATAGAGGGAACGTGTGCGACATATACACTGTATTTTTAGCAAAAGGTGTAGCGAGACACAATCATGTTCACTTTATTTTTAACGAGTTTTTAGCCCCAGTCGGGATAATGTTACCCGTTTCCAGTAAAAACATGCTCGCGTAAATGTTTATCTGCTTTTGATAGTAGGCGTTTTGAATGAGCTAACACTGGAATGGTGGAAATATACAAGTGTGCCGTACTCTGAACTCTGGGCCCATTATCTCTACACAGACGACCAGCGAAGCGTTGCGATTTATAAACTTATTCTTTACGTACGGAGGCATGTTGTTCAGGCTTAAAACCTCATGTGCACCAAAGTATGAGAAGCCTTCCATTACCCATGTTCAGCCAGGAAGGATTATTCATACTAGAACTGACATGATAATATTTCCGTAGTTCAAATAACTTAATGATAATGAAGTTTTCAGGTCATCTATTCATGTAGTTCGGAAGTGACTACTCGGATTATACACGTAACACAATTTTGACGCAAAGCTAGTTCTACGCCAATGACAGAACACCTTAAATGATTTCACCAAAAATGCACAAAAACAAGTAAAGTGAGAAAATTTGAGATCGTCAACAAACTTAATTTCTTGAATGTTTTCACAGTTGCTGATTGTTCTTTGGCGTTGTATAAAACTTCATGGGGTTCAACAGCTGAAAAATGCGAAAATTTGCTTTATATCAATAATAGCGCTTATTATTATTGTGTAGCGAAATGTCTTTGAGTGGCGTTTAATCATTTTGAATGTAAAGAAGTTTGCAAAATTCGATTATCTTAACAGTAATCTATTAGAAGAGTGCATATTATGTACATTAGTATAGATACTAATGTTTGGGAAGTACGGAAGCAGTCTACTTGGTGACACTTTGTTCTATTCAGTCATCATATAATTCTAGAGAAAGGAATTTAAATGTCGATGCTTCACAAAATTGTGTGGCTATAAACAAATAAATTGATGGGGTCATCGAAAAACATTTAGTAATTATCTGTGGAAATAGTACCTAAATAAGCTATCGGAGATACAACACGTAGTGTTCCTGTGAGAATGCCTATATTTAACCTTGACACAGACTAGGTCAAGTCCATTTCTGTCAAAAATGAGTTCAATATGTTAAGCTTCTGATAATATTGTTAATTGTCATTTGCTACATGCAGCATCCACCTATCTGTAATAATAAGGATTTTAGCTCTTGTCAAGTCGCATACAATACAATGCAAGAAAAATATTTCAAATACAATTATCTTAAAACTACTTATTTGGACTTAACCTAGTCTGGCTCTGAGGTACAGAAATAGTTCAATACGCATGATATATGTAGTATCCTGTTGATTTACGGTACAAATTACTTCACTTCCGCAGGTACCCAGTCGATCGTCTTACCCAACTATTCCAGCAAACAAATTCTAACTATCTACGAGCTGCTCGGATCTGGTCTAGTATATATATGACCGTTCGGGACTATCGGAAATTCATTATGGCAAAGTCCGAACCTGTACGGATGCGCGTTGATTTACCGCCGCTTCGTGCTACAAACGGCGGTGCACGCGACCTCACGCACGCGTCGCGGGTTGAAAATTGTACTGGAGATTTTGACGTTAGGGTTACCTATTCTGTGATCCAAGCTAACCTATTGACTTTGGCGTCTGTCGTCGCAAGAGGCCGCACCAGGGACCTATATTTTTCAATAGGTTAGTTTTCCTGCGGATGCTGGCGATAACGCCATGGCGTTCTGGTGAGAACCGGTCACCTTTGCAGGGCGGAGGACTCGAGAAAGGCGTTGTGACCATGCATTGAAAAGTTCCTTGTTAGAAGGCTTCTAGGTTAGTCTCTCGCTGCTAAATGTGAAAGAGATTCGGTATACTGAGGTAAGGGATGCTTATTTCGAATATGGTCATCAAAAAATGCTAAAGTGTCTGAAGCCGCCTTTAGAGTACGAAAACGGGAAATTTGAGGCATCCAACTTATTTTAGTGAAACAAATCAAACCCATATTCTACACTTCCGAATCATCCAAGAAATGAGTATAAGGTGAAACTGCAGATAGGCTGTTAGAATAGTAAAAGATCACCTCACTGTAACTAAACAACTTTGACCTTCCATACAATACGATACCCTTTATTCTTGGACGATTAAGAAATCCAGCCATATCTTCCTGATTCTAATTAAAAGATTTCTATAAAAATATGGCTCATTCTCAGCTCACGCGAAGATATAATGAATATGTTTATGTGGTTAGTTAGAAGAGGTTTCATCGAAATAAATGAGGGCATTATCCAATGTTAAATTAAAGAGATGATGGTTATATGAAAAGTCGAAGATAGACACCGCCGCGCTAGGAAATGCATTATATACATTACGACCATATAATTGTTAATGGCTTGGGGTTATGAAGTTTTTTTCTGGTTTAATGTGTATAAGTTAGGTCATTAATCTTCTAGTTATGTGGGGAGAGTTGAAAGATTATACATGCAGTGAACTGATTCATAAATAGATATCTTTATAACTCTTTAAGTGATATCCTGATATAGTTTCATGCCTCCATCGGCACTCTTCATAAAAAATGGAGCTTGATCTCAGATGCACCTGCGCTTGAGTATCAGTTAAATGACCAATTTTAAGCCAAAGGATCGAGAATTCTATCCAAAGCCCTATTCGATCAAGGGCAAATCCCGATTCTTATAGAACGACAGGTTGGTGCTTCTCCTTTATTAAAAAATAAATTTCGTGTATTTTTTATTTTGGAAGACATTCGAATTGATGACACCTATAAAACTGAAAAATTTCGAGATAAATCACTTCTAACAAATGAAATGTTAACATGTTACAAATTTTACTTTAAGATAATAAAACATAATGTGACTCTATGCTTCCCAGGAATAAGAACTAGCGAGAAAAATGAAAAATTGCCAGATCGCTGAAATTTACATTTTTTCGGAAGCTTCAAACTTTTAGCGCGTCTTCAGACCGATCGGTTTGATTTATAGCCCTAAAATTTCACAAACTTTTATGCCTCCATATGTACACGCAAAGAATAACAAGAAAAAATTAGCTCTATTTGAGACATGACCCACGAATCCAGGTCTTGAAATCTTATGTTTGACCATATCTGCTCATTATTATAGGGTAAAATGCCCCAAGAGTGTATGTCTCTCAAACACGTTCATAGGTACGTATTGGACTTATACCTTCAGAAAATCAGAAACTATGCCCAATATTTCCAGAAAATGATTAACTTAGAACCATTACATTTGTAGTAAGAGGGTTAGGCTTTAGTTTCCTGGTAGGGGTTCCATACAGCCATGAAGTTACGATTACGACGGGAGACCGAAGTCAGGCGAGTCTATCTGGCAGACCGATTGCGCGGCGGCATCATACAGGAGGATCTGAGGAGCAAAGCCCAACCACATAGCGGTAGAAGCGAACCAGATCAGCGACAGTTCGTCGCGCAAGTGCTAGAGTGTCCCTAGACTATCCGATTGAGAAAACCCATTGGTCAATCCGACAGCCCTCATCTGTACGGCATCGGGCATGGATGATGCAGTCGATGCGGCAGCACCCCAAACATGTGATCAGTACTCAAGGCTAGGTCTAATCTGGGCGTTGTTGTTTAATCATCTTGACATTGGTGCGTTGTCTTTGTTTTTGACTTATCGAGTATCTGATTCTTATATTTTTAGGGCTAGAATAGTCGAAAGCAATATACTACATAGTATTATTTGTCTGCGCGTAGGAGGTTTGATACATTCGACCATATTTTTTCTAGCTGTGTCCTGCCAGTCAATCTCACCACTAATCATGATGCTTTCCTACTCAATATCAGGGCTTCTACTGTGTACGAGGACAAGGCTCTCTCCAACATTTTCTTGAACCTGCGGGTGCAAGGGGCATGCGTCCAGGATCTTGTTCCATGAGACCCCCCAGGTGGAAAAATATCCAAGTGCCTCCCCCTCCCCGGCTCTTCAACATTTCCCAGTGGTTAGGTAGGACCTCGGATTTGTCCTGCCTTGGGGCCCCTTCAGCTGCAGGCACCATGAGCTGCAACCACCGTCTTCATCATCCAGCTACCAGTCAAAAATCTCACCACTAATTACAATGCTTTATACTCAATATCAGTACTTCTGCTGTGTTCGAGCACAAAGCAGTCCCCAACATTCTCTTGGACCTATCAAGCCTTTGCTAGATGGGGACCCCAAGACACATGAATATTGACCAAAATTCTGAAAAGTCTCAGCGCAAGCACCGTCGCTTAGTCGCGCACAGGGTTGCCGGTTTACGAATTTATACTAATATACTCTTAGCACCTGTGCGTAGATCCATACGAGGACCTAATCACTTTTTCTGAGCAAAGTACCTAAACCGCCAAGGGTGGATTTAGAGAGAGGGAGGTTTCTCACCTAGTCGTCCTAGTCTGCCATTTTCTTTGTCATTGAAATGGTATATAGTGATGCATCTTAATGTGAAAATTACATTGCAAGACCTAAATCTAGGTGTATTCCATCCTTCGCTCTTCATCTGTCACAAGAACATTTTCTATTAGAAGCGCTGCCCAAGTGTTTAAACATACAACTGACCCCTCCTCCCCCCACTCCTCAATTTTTGTCGCCTCATCTCCCTCTACCTCCAAAACGCAGGACCGCCTTGATATTCCTAAGTCCTTGGTTGTCTTTGAACACCTTTGACCCTTGGAAATCTTCTCTCTCTTAAATTTTCTTGGATCTCCACCAGATAAAAGCCGAGTTGCTGAAATATCGGTAAAATTTCTGGGAAAAGCAATATAAAGGCAATAATACAGACTGATGACAAACACGAAAATCATATCTATACTTCACCTTAAATTTTAATGTGGTTTTTAGAGACACCTTGTTCATTAAATCTTCAATACTGCTTTGTCTCTTCGTAAAAAATACAGCCACGACATGCCGTTCGTTAACAAAGTAGGCTTTGGCCGTATAACAAAAGCCGGTCGGCATTGCCGAAAAGCACGGCCTCCTAGGACGGCGACACAACTTTTCCGTGGTCGTGTCGGGATTATCTCGCTTTTTGTGCCACCTTTTGTACTCGCGCCGCCTTTTATTGGATTTGTTACTACTTTGAATCTTGTATCATCCCCTAATGTGGATTTACGACGTGTTTTGACGTTAATACCCCTACAGATGGAAAGCGAACAGAGTCTCTTGTGTCTACGGACGTGGTGGTCTCGTTTTTGAATAGGATTATATCAATGCATACAGGGTGGCCTAAATGTAACGTCGCATATCCCTTCTTTCAAGAGTCTACTTGAAGGAGCAATCGTTAAGTATATTCATCTAAATGTTTTTTGGTGCGTATAGTGATGACTGAAAAACCTTTTTTTACAAATCCATAAATCTATTTGTATTGTACATTTTCAAATATTTGTTTAACAACCATGACTACTATAGTACAGCTCTGAACTAGTATGAGAATATTGCTGATTCATAGTAGATTAGCGTCGTCAGTAACTAATTTATTTGCTATAATTTTTTTCCAACTTTTCTAGAAAAGAAAAAGTGATTACTTTCGCTAATCTATTATAAATATGAAATATTATCAGACTACTTCAGTCTGTACTATTATTTGTAAGCGAGTTGGAACTGTTAAAAAGATGCACATAAATCCATTATTTGACAGCAAAATGTATCAGTCATCTCTATACACACCAATAAATAGTCAGATAAAAGGGTATTAAGAGTATCCATTCAAACTGTTGTAAAAGTAATGGAGAATATGTGTGACGTGTTAGAGAATTTGGGAATGTGATACTATATGCTTTAAAAAAAATGCGCAACATTGAAAGATGACTGCCAAAGTGGAGAGTCTTAAGCCAAACTATGAGAAATTTATGTGAAAAATTTAGTTTGCATAAATGCTCAAATAGTTGCTGCTTAAAAAAGTTGAAAGTAATGTATGGGCACAATCGAACTTTTGAGAATCTATTTGGAAACCAAAAAAAAACAACCAAAATTCTGATGTGAATCGGCCACCTCGGAGCTCAGTTTTGAATCCGTTGGGCTATATTTTTGTGAGGAGCTGTTAAAGATAAATGCTATGCTTACCAACCAGAGATGATTGAGACCTTTAAACATGAAATCGAAGTTGCCATTCAAGAAATCCAAGCACATATACAGTCAAAACGGTTCTCGAAAATTGTGTACACTTTTTATAAAATTTAAAATGGTTGTAAAACAATCTTTAAAATATACAGGATCACTGAGGCGGCACAAATGTCTAAACCTAAACTAAAGAAAAAGACATCTAATAATGATAATAATAATACTGATAATAACACTGTTTACTGGACTATTAATACAAAATAATAATACCCTAAAAGGCTGGAGATTGGCAAAGCCGTTTTTCGCCATGGCCTGTGTAAATAATGTAGAGATACAGTCCAAATTTTATGTGAGAAAATCATATATGTACCATACAGAAGAACTTATAGCTATATCACTGGAATACAAAATTTCAAAATATAATAATAGGGTAGCAGTTATCATTCCAGAAATTAACTATTTAACTAGTTGTAGCTTCTCAAATTGTAACTGTAGCAGCTCCTTTTTACTTATTTATTTTAACTTTGAATGGACATTTTGAGTAAGCGTTTAGTGCAGTAGGTGCAGTGGGTATACAACTTAAGTCACAACTAGTTCTGAACACTGGTCCAAAGTTTGACGTATCGACAAACTGCTTGGTTAAAAAAATGAAAATAATGTACAAATGGAATAATAAATTTTTAATGAAAAACATCTCAGGCATTTAGAGTGTAGTTAGTAACTATTGATGATGCCGCAACCCTGACACCTATTCAACGCGATACATCACTTCTACCCCCTGCATAGACAGCACGTGCAACTTTCCTGGCTAATCCACGGCAGGGTTGAAACCCCTTCGGCACCACAGCGATACATCCACTTAAGCAATTCCGTTTATTTTTATGCAAATCCCGGAGAGGCATCCTACCATCCAAAAATTGCTCAAAACAGCGCGTTTGGGCGTCCCCCCTTTAAGCAAACTACATTCTCACTTATATCAGAGGCGCGTAGACAGGATATTCCAGGAAATTCCGTCCGGGATATTTATTTTTCGTAAGGATAAGTAACGCATACCTTGATATAACATAAATAAACTTTATATGCAAAGATCAGAATCTTCAGTTGAACTCAAAACTAAAAGACAAAGAGCGTTTAGATGTGATCCGGAAAGAAGCTTTAACATAAATTTAAACGGTGACTTTATTGAGGTGAGTGAAGCAGTCAAAAACCTAGGTATCATATTTGATGAATGTCTCAAATTCATTTCATATGTGAATAATATCAGCAAGAATTGTTTTTCCATTCTACGCCAACTTTACCTGAATGAAAAATTTCTTGACTATCAAACAAAAAAAAAGATTGTGCGATCTTCGATCATGTCTAAAATTACTTATCATGATATAATTTATGTTTCATTTTTACACTCCACTACACGCATAAGAATGCGTCACCAAAAAAGTTCCTGTCACAGATTGATCAATAACTTAAAAACTATATGATAACATGACTGAGAGTAAAACTATATGTGTTACATTTCATCACTTATACCCTCCTTATACTTTTATTCACAGCAATTCCTCCATTTTTAAAGGATACATTTATACCTAGGAGATATACGAGTATTCACACAAGAGATATTCGTTCTGCGGCAACTCTCACAATACCTACCTCTTCACAACGAACTTCCATGAGTTCCAAAGTTCTAAATTATAAAAAATTTAGGAAAGACATTCAAATATTTATTTTGGATAAATATACTTAAACTAGTTGTTTTTTGAACCTGTTACTGCACAATGTAAAATCTAATTCCTTCAACTGTAAAGTGCCATGATTTATATTTTATACACAGCTTATTTGTACAACTATTATTACTTTTCTCAACATTGGAATATTCCACGTTTTTGATTATTGTACTGTTAGCTGATAGCACTACGATAAACTTCGCCCCTAGCAAAGACGATTTTTATTATAATAATATATTTTATAATAATAATAACAATTATTATTATCATAACAGACGTTATGCTCTCTAAAAATAAGAGAACGAGGCGACGCATGCTAGTGTCCGTTGTATATGTAAGCCGATCTGTTTGTTTATGAACTGGATTTGAAATAGACTGATGAAAGCACGTTGATGTATCAACAACGATATGTATATGGATATGACATTTGTTTGCGGTGCTTCTGAGGCTTTAGATCTTCACCCTCAACGTCTTTAACCTGCGCGTATTGCAGGGCAGTACTTATGGGCGCCCATTAGCGGGGGGAAAAGGGGGCATGTGCTTCCCCTGATGCTCGGCTGAGAAGTACGATGTATCTAATACAACCCGACTGCAGTAACTAAAAGGGCGAAGAACCAATTGTGCTGTCATGACGAATCTAAAGATACCTGGAATATCAAAATCAATCAAGCTGTTTCGGTTCTAGACCGGGAAATAGAAAAGGCACTGTCAAAGCAAATCTAGAGACCCTTCGTATATCAAAATTCATCAACCTGTTTAAGCTCTGACAAGGATTTCAAGGTCGACTTTCATTTTAATGAATTGAAGAGTACTTAATCTCCAATCGTCGCCCCTCCCATGAATTCTGGGACCCCAATGTACCCCTTGAATTTTGCTATATGGGCGCCCATGGCGGTACTTGTCAGTTTTTCATCAAATCGTTGTCCATAACACGAAGTGGCGTATCTAATTTTTCCCAATTTTTCAGGAGAGCGTTTTAAATATTTTCAAGAGATTTGAGTTGTTGCTGACAAAAAGGAATGGTTGCTACATAATTGAATTTGTGGGTTTGTATTTAGAAGCTCTTCAAAAATGAGCAATGATTAACCCATTTTCCATTTTATGAGTTCAAAATTCCCAAAAAAAAAGTAGATACGTCATTTTGTGAAATTGGAGGGTCAAAATTCATAGAATAAAGACTTAGTTACATCCGTGTTATATCAAAGTGAAGAAAAATCAAAACACATGAAATTTAAAGAAAAAAATGTCTTAGTACAAGACAAATGGTTACAAAAGGGGTAACAGCGAATATTATGACGAAATAAGTACCCGCAGTATCTAAAACTATTTAACTCCGTACACAAGTTAAATATGGTAGCACAAACAAAAGACTCACTCAAATAATAGTGATATGATAATATGAAGAAAATAATAATTAGTATTTCATCTATTACTCATGAAGAAGATTTGAATCGAATCTTTGGTATTCTTCTGAACGAACTACCGGTATATCTCCTGCACACATCGACTTCAAATCCATATATTTTTTTTTGTAGTAATTTTTTTTTGGCTCTGCACTCAGAATTCCGAGTGAAATATCTGTTAAATTGATGGTCTTCTTTTTAATCTTAAAAAGCTGTGTTCGTGCTGATGGTGAACTAAAAAAGATAGATACATCACAGTGCGTATAGAGATAAAATTAAAGCTTCAATTTTACGAACTGGCGTAGCTTAGATAAGCCATACGATGTAAAATGATAAGTAAATTATATAATTTCACAAAATTGGCATAACTTGAGTTAAGCTCCCTCGTGAAATTTAATTTCGTTTAAAATGAGATAAGTCTAATATTATTTTTCTATTACTATGAAGGTATTAGAAACTGACTTATGCCACTTCGTGATATTGAAGAGCAATCTTTTTAAGTAATAAAATCGACAAATCAATCTTCGTATTCTTTGAGATACGTCACTTCGTGTACTAGCTTTGTGTTTTTGGATGTTCCAGCTTTTAAATCTCTGAATTATTCTGGAAAAGATGAGCTGAAACTATATGATCAGAACTAAAGAGTTGACACTTTACTTATTGGAATGGAACTTGTCAGATTTGAATTACAAATTAAAAAAATTACAGCTTTGGAGCAAGATATTACCGCATCTAACTACTATTTGACAATTGTCCAAGTTCAAGTGGTATAAATAGAGGGTCCGTGTAACGGAGAGGGTTCCATAGAGTCAGAGGAAGTAGAATACTCGTTATTTCTTTTTCAGCACATTTCAAGTGCTGATCTATGACATGTTCTGTTTGTAATTACTACTTAAAGTCCGTTCCACAAACGTGAGTTTGCTTACTTCTTCCTAAATCTGCAGTATTTGGGACTGTCCAGATCTTCTACTGTGATCACTAGGACGGCCTCTCCACATTATAAACAAACCTGCGCAGCGCTGATGCATATATCGACGACGACGCCGACGTTACGGATACTCAAATACACTAGTCAATGAGAGTGTTAACGAGAACTTGAAAACGTTTAAAGTAAGCTAACAACTACGTTTCGGTGTTCAAATGCGGTTTGTTTATAAACTATGTTAACCTACACACCGCGCGGCGCCTGATTTTTATACTGACTGGCATAGCCATAGTACCAGAAAACATCATACCTTTCCACGTTGGCGGAATAGGAGGCATGGTCGGAATGGCTTATTTAGAGCTTTTCGGTGTTACTAGGAAAGTTTGCCTGACCTATACGTTCAGCAAATTCCCCTACTTTGACGACACCCTCAATGCACAGTGTCGTTTGCAACAGCTTCTCTATGAGACACTAGCCTTTCTCAAATAGATGTCAAATTGTTGCAGATAAACGACAAGATCTCTTAGATTATATCTCTGAATTTTTTTATAGTTACGCATCAAGTGTATTATTTAAATCATAGAATAATCTACTGCGTTTCAGCTTGTTCTTTGTTTGATTTTGCTAAACCGTACCTCTTTTCTCCAGTAACTTTAGAACAGTTCCTGTAATGGCTACGCCGCTGTTTTAGGGAGAGCCTTGTCTGGGCGCATCACTAATATATCAAACTTCCGAACTGTAGCAGACGTATCATGTAAATTAGCATTTTATACCGCAATTCGTCCAGCTTGGAGGGGTTACAAATAATCCCCTCATTTCATTCCGGAGCCTGCTCCCTGTGTGAGCCAATGCAGTGGCGGATGCACTTCACATTTGCAAGGGCAGCACAATTTCTATATTACTTTAAAGGATAATAAGTTACCAGCAATGCTCGCAAAATCTTTTTCATGTCCGCGCAGTTACATTAGAGAAAATAGACCTAGTAATTGGGGTACTTGAATTACTAAAAAAAAACGCAAAAAATACGGCAGAACTGTCAAAAAATTGACCTAAATCAAGTGAACTTTTAAAATGCAGTTTCGTCCTCACTACAGATTGAGGTTTTGGAGAAAAACAAATCGTAATCTTGTTCCTCTTATCTAGTCTGCAATCGTTGGGTGATACAGAGGTTGAAAGACGCAATTTGAGGGATGTTTAATTCCATTATTTACCGCATTTAAGCGCGTCACCTGTGTTATCTTGATATCTCGTTTTATATGCGCCTCAGAACATGATTAGATTGCAATCAAATTCAACACGTTGAGCACGGTGTGGCATCAAACTAATGCCTCACCGACTAGTTAGTCTAAGAACGCTGAGACATGACAATAACGTCTCATATCGAATATTAAATAAGAGTGCAGTGAGTCGCTATAATGCTAAATAAATGGGAAACGATAGTTAGCCGTCTATACGCACATTTTTTGTTACCCGGCTGTGAATATTTGAATTAATTTCGGTACCATTTGTTGCCCCTTCTAAGGCAATGTGAATAAGTTTTTCAGCTTATCTGACAGGTCAATATAAGCTCTCGATTTATTGTAATCAACTATAGCTTGTGGTTTTTCAATTTCTTTTCCACGTTGATGAACTTTTCATGAGTGTGTACTGTGGTCAATAGTAACACATCACGAGTATCTTTCCATTTGAGCATTACAATGCCGGTACCGCTCTCCTGACCAACTACTTCATGTTTTTTCAATTTTTTATTCAATACTCCTTTTGGGTTTCCTTTTCTATTTGACCGCACTGTTCCTACGAGATGCGTTTTTCTTTGCAGCAATTGAACAGCCAATGAAACACTGTAAAGTATGCGTCCAGTGTCTAAAAACCCACTCATCAGTAACGTAATCATACAAGGTTAGACCTGCAAAACGTGGCATCACGTATATGTCTCACCGTCCATATGAACTGATTTGTAGGTAAAGACCGCGAGATATAATTGTGATGTCACGTATAATATTTTTTTGAAAATATCAAAGAAAGCAATATTTGCAAATAAAACAATGTATACTATACATTAGAGACTTTATTTGACTGAAAGAAACACAAAAAACTACCCGTCTCTGAGACACAATTGTATGCACTCTACATCCGTACTCAACGTGTTAAGTTTTACTTGCTTAATTTTCCAAAATATGATTGTATTTAAAGTTACCCACAGTCAGAAATAGAGCATTTGTGGAATATACAAATCGGAATATATACATACTCGTGTCTCTGCCCCCAGTCATTTTTAGTTTATCCTGAGGTTGTCGACAACAACGTAAATCAACGCTAATACCTTGTTTTGTATAATTGCATCCCAATAAATTCAAACAACCTAATAGGAAGGGCTGTCAAAGGTATGGAATGGCACTCAATGAAATGCCTGTCAAGTGGAGGTTCACAATACTAGTCTTATACCTTGTAATGAAAGTGATCACCAAGGAGAGAGGTACACCAGAAGAAATGCTTTTGGCATAAGAAACTACGAAAATTTCCATATTATGGTCGAAAACGGCTTGAAATTAGCTTCTGAAAAGGAAGAAGTGGTTATACTTTCCGATAGGCAGAAGCTAACTTCATTGGCTATCAAGGTTTAGAATGCCGAGATTTGAAACCCTTGTTATCAAAAATCTGGGTGTGTGTGGCTCGGTAAAAAGGGTGTCTGAATATAATGACTGACAAGGTACATAATGTTGCTGCATCTCTGACACGGCTAACGTGATCTGATGGACTTCCAAATAGTGAGAGGCGTAGGAGGCAAACTTGATCATGCTATACGGAGCCCCTGAGAAAAGAGAAATATGCTGAGAAGCCAGAGAAAGGTGATCCTGCGCCGGGTGTGAACGTATAGAACGGTGTTGATTGATGCACTACTAGTGGTGGCTGGCATCCCTCCAATTAATTTGTTGGCTGCCGAGCGATACGCGCTCTTTGAAAAGAGCGCATACGCTACAGGCGACGACAGGGAGACGTTTTTTGTTAGATGACAGGAAAGGTGGGATGCAACTGGTGAGAAAACTTGGGTTGACAAGAAAGCGGTAAGTACAGATTACTATACTGCACAGTTCCTTACAGGACATGGTTGTTTTGTGAGCTACCTTTGAAGAGAGTAGGAAGGTACGTGTACTGCGTATATTGCAATGACGAGGAGGATATGCTTGATCACCTAATCGAGTGTGGTGGATGTATTAACTACCACATATAGCGGGAATTGACGCACGGCTGATTGCTAAAAATTTTTCCAGGACTGTAAGCGAGGTCAAATTCAACTAATGGTGGAGCAAACGATGCTGAGCAGGGTACAACATGATAAAAACAGACCTAGGATGCAGTCATTGGTTTTCACCATCTGATTTGTATATGTACATATATGTACGACGATGACAATAGCATGACTAGGTTTTTTTTATACTCCAACTACCACGAAGGCCTATGGCTTAAATACCCATTGGGTACCGTGGTGCTCTAGGGGGATACAGGAGAAAGGGGGAACGCCACACGCACTCTGGCGGGGGAACACGTGTGCATGCAACATGCACACATTCTGGCTGCGCCTACGAGATCCGTCGGTTGGTACCTTCGCGTTCGATAGTCAGAGACCATCTACCAAGTACGGACAATCCAACATCCATAGCCAAGAGAAAAGTTTCTCCTGGGATGGGATTCGAACCCACACAGCGCACGGCGACTGATTAGGAGGCCGAAGATTCTAGTGCCTTTGGTATGTTATTTGACGCAATGCTACTCAACATGACGATATGCTGCTAGCATTACTGTGTATCGAACGACTAAGAGGACTTAGTGAGCATACCACATTGCTGGAGAATCTTAAACTTCGGGCACAAAACGCCGACAAACTCTAGAGCATTTCTGCCTGAGTGTTGCTATAAAAGCTTTCCACTGTCCAAATAAAAAGAAATTGTCTCATGTTTGACCTGCAAATTTTAGTGACCTCAACTACTATGAAATTGGAGGCCCAAGCGGGATATTGCTACGACACTGCCCTGCCAACGATTGATATGTGGGCCAGTCGCAGTTCTACAAGGGGCGAACTAAGCTTCTCATTGTCTGTTTTGAGGGTTGTACCCTTTTGAGCCTGACGTGATACGTATGTGGTTCACGTACACAAAAGTTATCGGGAGATAGTGTAACATTTGCATCCTGAAGGGCACTTGAACTGATACAGCTTAGATAAAAAAGATAATCTTAATTTTGATAGTGTGTATGATATCATTCATGTGATCGGTGAAAAAGCAGCTGTTCTTTACCAAGCGCGGTGAGGTCTTTCACGGAGAAGCAGCGTCAAAAACCTGTCAAGAGGATAGATGTAAATAAGTCTGGATGTAAGCCTTATGACATGTGTATATCATGTGCAAGCAGTACAAGAGGCAAATAAACCAAAATGGTCTCACTGGATGGGTCTTATTTCATCCGAGGAGTGATCTGGAAGAGAAATGTCTATCCTGAGTGAGAATATCTCCATTCCAAAGTGGGGGATTGTCTGAGGAAATTCAATATTTTCTACCTCATTGGGAAAGGACAAGGGGCAACCTAAACAGATCCGAGACTTTCTAAGCAGATTGTCACTCATGATGTTTTTTTTCTTTTAGGATAAGACAATCTTGAGGTATGTAATGTTTTGGCTACATGTTGACTGTTGTATACCTATTTATTAATTCACTAACCTCACTGGTGATCCATTTGGTAACTTCAGAGCTCATCACCAATCTTGATTTACGTTAGTATGCATACATGACTAAAAATACTCATCAAGTTTTTGAGTGAAGCCAGAACAAGCACAGCCTTCGCCGAACTGCCTTGGTGGGAGTGCGATAGTAAAGTAAGCGAATCAAATAGAAGTTAATAATAATAATCGTCTGTATTTTCCCAAACATAGGGCGAGATTTGGCACCTGCTATTCCACCATCTTTCCCCGTACAAAACGGGTTATTCAGTAGCAAAAGCTCATGCGAAAATGGATGGATTAAGTCACAATAGGTGAGTAACGTAAACTTGGCTACCAAAAGAAGAAGATATAATAGGTAGCATGTAAGTCAAATGTATAAACTACGTAGAGTAACGGTCCCAATACGGAGCCTTGAGGTACACCGGATGGAACACTTTCCGCCGATGAAACACCCTTACATATCTTCGCCTTCTGGGTATGATTGTTCAAATATAACTTGAAGAAATGTGGTAGCTTGTCAGTAAGACAATAATATTTCAGCTTACTTAAGAGAATACCATGTTGTACCTTGTCAAAGGCCTTAGAGTGTAACGCTTCCTTTCCGCAAAAAGCCCAGAAAAGATGGAATGCAATGAAGATTCCAACTTTTCTGCACAATCACAGAAAGGGGGTTACCATTAGCTTCCGGTAGCTCAGTCGGTGGCATGAAGACATCTACAGGCGTGTAGCTGTGTGTCGACCATGGCATGGCATGGCTAGAGGATAGAAGAACAAACAGAACACAAAAATTTAGCAGATTTTATTTAACAAAAAAAGCATTTTCATTACATTACATTACAGTTTTAAAGAACAAAATAAGTTTTACATCTTTGGCGCTGCTATAAAACTATCAACTTATCTTTCGCTGGTCCATTTTGACTTTACTGAAGCGAGGATGGCCAGGTGCTTGAAGTGGAGGTCCCAGTTATGAGGGGTGACCTCACATATAGTGGCTTCAAAACAGGTTGTAGGCGAAGTTGAACTTAAAGGCGATGGCGCTGCCAAGGCACATGCATGGGTGAAGTGATAGGCCAAGCAATGCAAAGTCGAAGACAAAGGCAAAAGCAAAGTCAAGGACAAAGGCAAAGGCAAAGGGAAAGGGAAAGAGAAAGGGAAAGGGAAAGGGAAAGAGAAAGGGAAAGAGAAAGGGAAAGGGGGTGGCCCCAATCATTTTGTCCTATTCAGACACACATTCTACAAAATTCTAGCACATGGTGCTATATGACCTTGTGCTACAGAGAAGAAAATTCTTAGCTCTTGCTAGATCGGCGGCTCAAGTGAAAAGGAAACGCGAGGAAGATCGCAGATCAGGAACTCCGCATCAAGCGCTCCAAGCGGAAAATTTTCCAAGTAAAAAAGCTAGAGATGGGATTAATGATTTGCGATTCTGAAATGATAATCGAGAAGTGATTTAATAAATACAATCGGACGGTGATACCGTTACAAGAGAAGTGTAGCCGAATCACGGCAGTTGCCAACATTTTTGATGATATCATCCGTGATTCTTAATAAGGCAGTTCGCGTGCTATGACCCGTACAGGAATCAGACTGAGGAATCACTTTGTTTTGCTCAAAATACTGGACCAGTTGAAAGTAGACGATTTTCTCTCTCGGCCTTTTCGGTTTTGATGTTAATCTTTAAGATTCTGCCAGTCACTTTGTTTCCTTTTTTTACAAAATCGAATAAAGGCACCAAGCTATTGTCATTATTTATGTCGTATTAGAATAAGAAAGTCTCCTCATATGGAGACATCCCTTTTCGGGCTAGTTTGTTTGTATCCGACAGTCATTACTCATTTCTAGGACTCATCGCGAACCTTGATCCGTGCGTTAATGATCCTTGTAAACTAACGATCCTGACTGATATCAGCTACGGCATTCAATAGAGCTCAATACTCCCTCCTGGAGCTTGTTATGAGGCGATCGCCCTCTTGCATTCGGAAGTTTACCGTCGACTGCTGTTTCTTAATCCCCCCCGATTAGCCACTCCATCAATTAGTCCTATTTACCCCCTTCATCCAGCTGAGCTAGGAATTAATACAGTGCCGCGGGCAACTGCTGGACAATGTTTGCCAGGGGAGTAATTTAATAATTCATTGGAAAGGGACTATCCGAAAAACGTGCGCGGCAGTCCAAGTTGTAGAATTTTATAGAAACATTCATGCATTCGCGAAAAGGGGTTGGAGTTAGTGTCCAACCTCACTTTTGGTTTCGACCAGCTTCGGTCCAAAATAAGAGTTTCGGTTTAGTTTCGATATCGGCAGAAGAGCCGAAACTGCAACCGCAACCGAAACCAAAGAACCAAAGGTCAAATTTGCTAAAGGAAAATTTTGAAAAATCGTTGTTCATGTCATATATCACAGTTCAATGTTGATTATTAGACTGTATTCTAATGGCCAGTTTCCACCAACATTGAATTTGAATTTTGTGAGGCTGCAGATATCTGGGGAATTTTTTAAGTAATTCAAGATTGTAGAAAACACAAAAATTATTGGAGAGTTCAGGCTCAATTCCAAGCAGAATATTCAAAGCTGTCCAAACCAAATTTTCTTTAAAATGCCCTAGTTACTAATCTCGTAGAAACAGCTTTTGGTTTTGGTATTTGAATAATTCTTCTATAAAACCACTACTTATAGTTCAAGGATAGATTTGAAGACTTAAACTGGATATGACGATCTTTGAACTCTAAAAATTGATCGTTTAACACAATTTCCAAACTTTAAACGGGGCTTAAGTACTTGTGCAATATAAATCTCCAAGTTAAACTAGGTTTCCGTCTAAACTAACGTTAAATAGTATTGGTCCAACAGGCCATATGTTGTTATTTTTGTTTTATTGTCTGCTTTTTTTAATGTTGAAAACAAAAAGGCATTATCTAATTTATTTTTTAAGAGTCTTTACCTAAGTCTTAATATTATTTAAAAAAAACTGACTACTACATATTATATAGAGTTTGTTTTTCCCTGCTGTTATTATTACTAATATTACTTGATAAAGACTGAGTTTGTCTTTTCTTGGAGACTCAATACTATTGTACCTCCCAACCTCCCATATCATACTCCTCAGTTGGAAGTTTCATTTTCGGGCACTATTTGGAAAACCTTGTAGTACCGACGCACCTATTCAAACTTTAAGCCAACCAATAGAGCAAGTCAAAAAGTGTCATTCTTCAAGCCATATTCAAACCTGATTTACTTGGCGCCGCAACAAACATATACATACATATAAGTTGCATGAATTTACTGCGGGATAAATGCTTGTTTTTGGCTATAATGTTAGCAACAATAAACGTTTTCAACAGGTAAGATCGCAAATATCGAGGAAAATTCACCGACCTTCAAAAATTCATGTTGTATTATGTGGGTAATCCTTTATACGGTAGATCAATGAGAAAAGTACCGTATTTCTAAAGGAGCGTAACAACCCAGGCAGAGGATACAAATATACAGCAAAGGGTACGAACACATCAGATAAAGGCAACTCAGTACAAAATCGAGTTTAACGAGTGCCCCTTTTGATATGCTACAAATTAAAACACCATTATTTAGGGCATAAAAAACGGGATCACATCTTTGCGAGCGCAGTTGGACGTGAAATGACAGTGGCGTGCACATATGCTAAGGATACGTTAACCATTTTATTAATAACTGAGATCAATTCAGAGTTTAATGAATTACAGGAAAGATAGGTAGGTGGAGATCGTCGTATTTTGAGTTTTTCAAACGACTATAACCAATTGTTTGCCTTCCGTTCATTTGTCTCCAGGATTACTAGACCTATACAGCTCTGATGAGCTACTAGTGAGCACGAAACAGAGCTGTCTGCGGTTGGTTGTGCACAACAGAAAGATGCAGAACCTCTACATCTTGTTCCCTAGCTCAAGTTACACAGTCAGCATTGTGGCACAGATATACTGTGCTACATGACAACGCAGCTACAAAGGGTAAATTCTTGGGGGAGTAGAATAACTGTCAAAAAACCTAGTTCCATTACTATTCATGGAACTGTATTACTAACGCTGATAATTTCCTGGCTCTCTCGGTCGCTCTGAAGAACAAGTGTGGATGCCTCGCCACGTTTCATCAATCTCATCTTTAAACACGAGGTTAACTTTGCTTTTAAGTATCTAGGAACATATTTTGCGAAAATAGATGCATTCACAGAAATCATAAGACTTTAGAAATATGGGATAACCCTATTGCGGTCAAAAATTCATCACTAACCGATATGAGCTCTTCAGGTCATAGAATTTCGAGTAAAAATTCAACGTTGTCTTTTGCGAGTTGCATTGCTGTTGTTTTCCGTTTGGTGGGATTTCGTTTTTCTGCATCAATGAGGCCAAGCAACCCTTACAAGCTAAAAGTTCAGTTTGTAACCAAGCGGTCAGTTGAATTTATTTAAGCAAATAGCTCACCATTGAAGAGAAAGCTTTCCACGTTCCAAGAAGCTCATCTTAGTTTCTTATTAGCTGCAAATTATTAGTTGTGGAGAGTCAAACTGTGTTAAAGTCATCTCACTTCTATCCTTTCTGTTGGCCCTAGACGTGTGCCTCATCTAGGCGTAGCTTCACAGAGTGCGCTTCAATTGTCACAAAGACATTCGGTCTCTGAAACGCTGGAGAAGTATCTACAACCGCGTACTACCCTTCCCGTATCGAGGCTAGCACGCATTAGTTTTCCTACCTGTACTGATGGCTGGTGGCGCCATCTGTGAAGCAATAGAATAATTATATATTTCGCTGCCTTTGATGCTGTGTACTTCATGTCACACATATTTAGGTTCCTTTTTATATAGCCATAGTTCATTTAAAATGTGAAACTATTAATTGAGCGCCTGATCTTTGGTTTCTTTGGCCGATTTCGTCATGTTTTGTATTTTGTAGTTTGTAGAGTGCTTTTTTAGAGCTCATATCATTTCTTGGGGTTTTTATTGTAAAAGGTCACAGGTTCGGAAAAACCTCAACAAGCTTTTGTTTCACATGCCAAAACGTAGGAGACACGCAGGTGGTCGTCAACATGTAAATGAGGAGCCTCTAAGCAGTAGATTTAAAAATTTGAAATACGTGAGAAAAACATCAACGAATTAATTAATTAAATAAATTGCACCGGCGGAAATAATTATGAGGAGTAATATGACCTACCAAAAATTTAACATAATAATAGAAAATAAAACATCAAAGTACAAACGTTAATAAACAATAAAAGCTGTAGGGGCGGAAAACATGAGGTAGTTGACAATGCATGCATACGAGGTCTGTAAATTAACTGATAAGACTAAGCCACACAACGCTGAACACTGTTCTTTGACACCTCATGGCACTGCTACAGCTCTGATACTGGATTGGCCTTCAGCTAGTAGGTTACTTCGGAAAGTTGAAAAGGTCACAAGGACTCAAATCAGGCGAATACGGAGGCTGAATCCTTCCAAGCCCGACGCCTCTAGTGTTGTCAGGTCGGACGCTACGTACCACTCTATCCCTTCGTTGAGTGATCAATATAATGTCGATACCAATAAAATTGTGGACAAGCAAGCGTGCACTGGAAGATTAAGCATAAACGATATAAGCGACATCTTTTGTGTTATTTTCAAAATATAGACTGATAGATCTAATACAGTTCCCTATAAATCTATAACAATTTCTTGGAGGACAATGGCTGGCAAACTATTAACCATTAGGAAAGAAATCTTTTACGGCACAGAGAATGTTCGGAACCACACCGCTATTACTACCATTGGTTCTTGTCGGTTTATCAGCTGCAATTTAGGGATATCCCTTACTCACGAGCCGCTCATGCCGAAAGTCGCGCTGAGACAGATGCATTTTAGGTTCGCGGTGCACACTCGACCCAGAGTCCTTGATTTTCAATAGCGTGCCCCGTAACACGAGTATTCTGGAAATTGCTACTTTGTAAGCGATAACATCAACTATTTATTCCGAATGATATCCCGGGTCTATTCAGCTCTCACAGCAGCGTCTTCCGTGCCAGCAATCCTAGAAACTAATCTTTAATCTCTGCTCGGTCCATTTCTGTCTGCTTTGTGTTTTATTTTTGTGCGCCCGGCCTTTTTTACTATTTCGGAGGGGGCCATTTGTATGGAACTCGATAAGGACGGATATGCTTTCAAATGATGAAAACTTATATGGAAGAGATATTAAAGTATGATAAAAATCAGACCTTAGATGGCGGTTCTATATTTCCTTAATTGCTCCGTCTGGCTCCAAAGATGTCTTTTTCGAGGACTTTCCTTTGACAACCGTAGACAACTCGTCGCTTCAACGTATAAATAGATATGGAAAAACGTGATTTTAAAGAAGAGGTTTCATTATTATCATGCACAGAAAGGCAGATATACAATCAAAATTGTCCCAATGGCTTGACAACACAGAAAATGGTGATTTATTTCTAGTTGTCTGAAAACTGTGCTTACATCTCTTGCTGGGCACGGCATACCTTACTATTTCAAAAGCACCCTAAGCTTAATATCTGTAGAACGAAATTGCACTATATCCTGTTTCCGGCATTTTTTTGTCGGAAGGGTACGATAGGACCATTTTCGATCTAAGATTTCCAAAAAAAATGCTATGTTGTGCGGCAAAATCAAATTACGTCCCCTTATACATTCTACTCAGGTTCATTGTTGTTTAGAAAATACTAAAATTGACTTGATTCCGTTTTCTTTTATTGTGTATTTCTTAATACATATTATATATATAGGTTTTTCCTTCTCCCTCTTCCTGTCGAAAAAGTTTATTCGCTTTGTTTCTTTGTAGACAGTTATATGTGGTTATTTAGTTGCTAAATGTTTGGGCATGGAAATGGAAATAAAAGTAAGTCTTGTTGGACATAGCATTCCTTTCTATTTCAAAAGCATCCCATGCCTAGGATCTGTTGCTATGCTATAAGTACTGCTGCTTAATAAATTGAAAAACGTACAGTTTTGGCAAAAATTATTCAAATTCTTTTCTTTTATTGTGTATTGCTGCTTTTAATGATATACCTTTCTCAATACAAATTATGTACCTATATGGTATATTTTTTGTCTCCTCTTTCATTGTATCGAAAAATCTCTTTTGCCTGTTTTTCTGCAAAATGTATTTATCATAGTTAACGCTTAAACTCCCATGTAAACGTTAATGAAAACCTTCACTGCCTCGTCAAGAGAAATAGCACAAGTGGTTACGAAAAAAGCTAAAAGTATTGGAACTACTCGCACCTTTACAGGTGTTGTAGTAGAGCAATTTTTATAGTATTATTTGATAAAATAACTTATGTATTCGTTTATAATATGCAATAAGAAAAAAAACATTGCATGGAGCTTAGACACTTTTATTTCACTGTGTTGCAAGCAATTATAGAGCCTTGAAAGAATTAATAAAGTGACCAATAATGATAGAATTATAAAAAAGTCAAAACGAAAGGAGAAAACAGAAAGTAAACTTCAAACTGCAATGAGTAGGCATGCTTTGCGTCAAAATATCTAGAAAGTTGCTTTTTTTATTAGTTTTGAGGAGGTTTTAAGTAACTCGACGTACCAGGTTTTGTGATTATATGCATAGTTGCAATCATTTAAATGAAGTGTATCTGAGTCAAAAGTGGGCTAGGGCTAGCTGTACATTAATCCGAAGAGTTGTCTGAAGATCTTGTCGTTCATATATAAGAAAAAATTAATAATGCCCATGAAGGACAAGTTTCACCTTGATCAACTGAAATCTGGCCACCAAACTTGAATTTTAAAACACCGTTGAATACAAGGTAATATTGGCAAACCAGAAAAGAAGAAAAGACCCAACCAATACTAAATCATCGTAGATTACATCAAACAAGTGGCTCTATGAGAACCAACTATTTGTAAGATATTCAAGAGAAGTTGGAGTTTTGTGAATCTCAACGTTAAGGACAAAAAGATGCTCGAGTATAACTTCCTCGCAAAGTGTAATTTACAATAGTAGACACAGTAGAAGATCCAGTCAAGAATTCCTAAAATCAGATTCTCTGACATTTTGTGACATTTTTTTCTGTGTTGTATGTACTTTAAGCACTTTATTTACATAGTTTCTTTTTTACTTTCCACATTTGTTCACATTTTCTCCATGAATTTGCTAGGCAAAGGAGAAGACTGAGCGATTCTCCATGTTTGTTCAATAGCCGGAGCCTCTATGAAACAAGCTTTTTGCAATTTCTGCTTCAATGATCAAAATGGGACACATTTTTTGGCGTTGTGTGTACATACCCGGCTTATTCAAAACAACATTGATTATAGAGACTTTATGCGATTTGTCTTAATTATACTCGCACTTCCTTGGTTCAATCAACTACCCTGAATTGCTTAACAATGTTAGGCTTATCATCTATCGTATTTATGGTGCAGGGAATATAAGCCATTAAGAGTAACTTTTCAAAAGCTTCACAATGATCTACATGGTGCTTAATATATAACTGACTGATTTGTTTCTCTATTTTTTCTAGAATGAAATGAGATTTGTAGGTTATGTAGAACAGCAGTGTTTGAGTTCGAAAATACTTGATGTGAGGGAGAAAAATTTGGGTTTGTAGTATAACTGATGTGGATATTCCAGTGAAAATATTTTCAAAATAGTGGCACTTCCGGTTGTGCCAGACGTAGATACCAGCTAGAGGATGTTAATTAAGTATGTATCATAAATTTAACAGACGATCCTTTGAGTAATGTTCAGACTAAAAATTCATATAAACATAGGTTTTCGTTCTCAAAATATAGAGTTAAAATTAAAAAAAATGTTTTTTCGTAAATTTCTTAAATACACTTTATCTCATTTTTGTCATATGGCGGTGGTATTTATACCATTAAGGAGCTAATTCAGCCCACTGGACGTAATAAATTCAATCAAGCTAAGGCTAAATTTGCTCTTTAGTGTTATAAATACCAACGACAAAGGATAGTTAAGATATTTTTGAAAAACCATTTTTTTTTTTTAGATTTTAACACCCTGTATCTTGAGAACAAACTTTAACAGCAGGTGGCACTTTTATGCACCACATTTCCTCAAGTTCACTAATTATTTTTTGCATTAACATGACCTCATTTCCTCACAATTATTTTGTCTATCAGTGTAGGGTCCATAAAGTAAATTTAGTCAAAAAGATTCGTGGGTCACAATGTCACTGTACTATCAGCCGTTAAATAAAATTAGGAACTCCCTTTTCAATTAATTAACAAAAAGCAATTCTAAATTTCCTTAATTAAAAATGTATGCTATGAACTAACACTGACGAAAAGGGTTTTTGAGCAAGTGTCCTGGAAAGTTAAATTTTGCTGGCAGTTTGAGAACATGGATTTGGATAGGGTTTCGCAGTACATATTTTAAAAGTCACGATGAGTACGTTATCAGTTGATATATGCTAAAGAAACATTTTAACTTATATTTCAGAGCAGTAGACAGAGGTGTACTGGCCCTAGGGCCAAGAGGGCCATAAACCGGGGTTCGCTACGCGGGGCAGCCCAAGCTGCTTCAATGAAAAGTTTTTGCTTTTCTTCGTTCCTCTATGGGGCAGCAAACCTTAGGAGGCTGTGGGCGCTGAATTTTAAAATACGCTACTGCCTGTAGATGTGAATAATTATTCAAGCATAGGCGGAGGAGGTATTGTGATCAAGAACAAATCTACGTTTAGTTCAGGATCTGCTCAAAAAATAATTATGATCTGTTTTTACTTTCCGCGTCTACTGACGAGGACGTATTGATTGTAATCGGGTAAAATTTCGAAAATGAGACATTATGTTTTTTGTGTGTTATATGAGTCTGTCTGTCTGAACTGCCTATAACTTGAGAAGTACCACTCGGCTTTGATGAAATTTTTACTTCTGTGCCAAGGACCAAAAAGAAGTAGTTTTAGAAAATCTGTCCAGTGACGGCGGAGCTAGGGGCAAAAACATGAAATAATAAATATCGCTCAAACTTCGTTTTTCGAAATTTTAGATCATTTTCATAAAAATTCATTTGCCTATAAAACCTAGAGAAACGCGTTCGATCCGGGTACTCCTACTATCTAAGCTCATCGCCCGACGTACTGGCGCAAATGACAAAATGGACAATGTTGCCAAATGGACAATAACTACCGGTAGGGTAGGAAAAGGATGTCTAATTGCATGGGCCTGTTTGACTAACTTAATCCGTTTAATTTTACTGTATCTATTCGTAGCCGACCTATTTTAGAGGATCTAAATTGCACTGAACTTAATCCTCTATGAACTTGCGTAGGAACTGCAAAGTCAACCTACTTCGTATGTAAGGTTCAATTTTCGTTTTAAATATTCACAAAAACATAAATTAGGCATATCAACTTGCCCCCCAGATCGACTTCTCGCGCCCTCCCCCAATTTCTACTAGGCCCCCTACCGCTCCACAGGCGGGCATTGTCACCCACTTGAGACTGCTCTAATGTAGATAATACAGCGAACGACATAGCTACATACAAGAAGATGGAAAAGTGAAGGTAAACCTTTTCTCAAGAGTACAAATCGTATATCCATGCTCCATCGAGTTGTATTCAGGCCATGTTCTCCTTTATCCCATTAGAATATGTATACTATACATGTAGTTTGCAAAGCAGACGATTTCGTGCTTTATTGGTTTCACTTCAGAATAACGACTTGTGATTTCGTACGTTCTTCCTATCTATATTCGTTGACCTTTGCCATCGCGAATATATCTACCGTACAGCAATTTAACAGTACACGACAAGACTACATTAGATGTACATGAGAAAAAGGTGAATATCGATTGGTATCACGAGGCCTTGATCCGTAATCCAAGGATAACATAAGCAATGTCAGGAAGAGTGACTCCACATTCCCAAGACGATGCTTGAAAATTTAAAAAAATTGTCAGGCGTGCTGGACGATTACACCGAGTGCTGGCAGGCGACTGAAGCATAATAATAATAATCATGATAATAAACCGTCTTTATTGATTTTCATGAACAAAGAAATTACGAGATAATACAATACCAGTGGCAAAGTCCAGCTAATAGCTATTTTACTTAACTACTAAAAAGGTACAAAATTAAACTAGAAATAAACCAAAGAATCGAAGAAGTAGACAAACAAAAAATATATTATGCTGAATCATTCTACTTCCTAGTCAAGTGCAACGGGTTTCAGAGCCTTAGGCCTAAGAGGTATTCGAAATTTGATAGAGGACAGATATATGAATTTGACTAGCCAGATAGTGTGACTACCCTTTAAGATCCTGACAGGTTACAGGTCAAGCTTCAGGCGTTGTCGTTCGCGTCGATTTCGGCAAGAGCATTAGAGAGCATATAATCCAAGTGTCTGAAAACAAGTTTGAACGTTTCTTGTTTCTTCCTATTTTCGATACTTCCTCAAACTACACCGATTACTGAGATACAAGTCTTCTTTTCTGGCTATTTAGAAACTAGTACTAAAAACTCAATAGCATTAATAATACACTATAAGGAAGCATAGGTTTATAACAGTTTTGGAGCAAAGCCGATTTAAACATATACGACTCGTTTTCACCTCTCAAAATGATCAAACTCAACTAGTTTTTCTTTGATTTATTCGCCCTGGGACCGCGGTCAAAACTCAACTAGTTTGCCGCCAAACAAATGCACAATTAGGAACTTACACAGGAAACCTGCTGAACGATAAACACTCTCAATTTTTCTGTAAGTCTGGAAACATGCATTTTCACTTAACCCCGACTTCTCCTCGAAAATGTTTTTGCCACCATATTTAATCCAATTGACAGACCATAAAGGAAAAACAAAAGACGGCCGGCACGGACCATTACCGCACCACCGCCAGTGGTGTAAACAAGGAGGTGTAATCGGGTTCCTCCCAGAAAGGGACCTTTGGAGTCCAAAGAGTGATTATAATTATTTAAAATAGCATATTAAAAATAGCATACCTATATCAACTTTGCTTACAAGGTTACCACGGCACACCTGACCAAAATTTTGGTAATATGAAGAGCAACGTCGAGGGCATTTCCAGTCGTCTTGATACTCCACAAGATTGTGATGTCCCTACTATTTTTTTGTTTAATTTTTTTTTCGGAAACTGGGCGAGCTATGATTGTAGTTAAAAATAATGTAACGTCAAATTATATTCAATTACATTGTCCTTTAAATGAATGTATCTGTTGGGCAATAATTATATTATTATTATACTGACAGGGTCGCAAAGAATACCTTAATTTAAGAAATCCGTTTGTAATTTGCTGCAGATTATCTTGCAACAAAAATCTTCTGATATTGTTGATTTAGGCAATATAAAGGGACGAATGGGTACATAAAACTTATGTGCAGTTCTCTAGAGAAGTGGAATCAGTCAGAATGTACCTAGACCATACCGTGCTCCTTGTAGGTCCTCCGTAGGGTTATACCATTTCCAGCCTTACTCAGAACTGGATCATCCGCTACACCAAACTTTTGCAAAAGGTAATGATACGAACCAGCAAAGTTTACCCTATATTAGCAATAGAAGATCACTGGGCAGTTGCAAGAGAAGTAACTAGTGTCATATCCTTCCTCTTCACGTCGTCTAAATAAAGACGAGTCGCTTATCCAATTTCAGCAGCAAGTTTTTCGACCGAACTAAACGCTGACCCCCGCAGTGAAATAACTGAACCGCGTTGCCACTGTCGTACCGCGAGTACGTATCCTCGCTATAGCGCAAGTATAACAAAAGGGTTCGAAAAAACGTCGAAGGAAGCAAGACTGCAGCCGTCGAGCTGTCTTTCTAATAGCCTACTTCCGGCGAAGAACGATTGTCATTGGTCGGTTTCGGTAGCGAGGAGTTGCCCGCCTTTTGTTATCTTGTTGATCTTTGCATGCACCATGGCTTCTGCTTCCGTTTCGAATCGAATTAAAATGGCTAAAAAACGTTCGTTGGTAAATTTAATTAGGAGACTGTTGTTTGAGAATACATATTATTGTTTTATACTTTGACTTCATTGACTTTTTTACTCTTACAGGATTTCCCAATCTTTTCCGATAAAAAGATTACTCACCAAGCAACATTCCCTATCGAATGCAAATGCTGTATCTGATGCTTTATGAAAAATTCAAAGAAATTGATGTAGTTATCTTAGCAACATAAAGTTTTAAAGTCATGGGATGTTTCTCAAAAGATGTAGAATAATTTGTATTGCTTTTTTTAGATAAGCGTGGACGACAGAAGTAGCACCTCTCCTTTGAGAGAATGCCAAATTCTACAAGAGCCCCTAGCAGCTTCATGACCATTAGAATTGAAAAACCGTTTATACTATAATATCAGTACCGTTTTTAACTCGTATAAATGCAATTATACTCGTACCATGATTTTAGGTTATTGCGATTTTCGAAGATGTGTTTTTCCCTGTTTTCGCTTATCTGTTAAAAAATGTTTGGAATTCGTACTGCGCAAGATTTCCCTGTGAAAAAGACAACAGTCGATTAAGACGATCTGCTTTTTATTTCGGATAGACATGAAATCGTGATTTATTTGATTTTTACTTGAGCTAAGTGTAATAGTGACTTCCCTGATATCGGAAAGAAAGTAAAACGCCCGGAATATACTGGAGACTACTGGTATTTGACTGAACTGGTTATTCTTATTTAAAACTTATACTATATTTGATAACCGGTACATGGCACAGTGGTGTAGAACACCCAAGAAGCTGGCAGAAAATACAACTTCTGTGACAGGCTCACAAAATTTGGTACAGAAAGGTTTCTTAGCTTGCCGATTCCAGATCTACTGTCAAAAAACAGAAATTCAATATGAAGCAATATGGCGCCGAGGAGATAGGGTTACTATAATATTCCAGTGATTGCCAAATAAGAACGGTTCGTTAAAAAACACAGACTTATCATATTTTCAACATAACGAACAAGAAAATATGACATGATTATAGCACTATTTACAAACTTTATAAAAATGATTTCTGGATTAACAAATCTGAGGTTAAAAAGAACTAACAAATAACATTGTTACGTAGCGTATTCTGAGTACGAGCTGCCAGAAGCAGATTCGCGATTGTAAATGTGGAGACTGGAGGCTTATAGGCCGATGTTGTTGGGAATGGTCAGTTCCTTGTTTTTTCTGGCATCTTGCTAAAGTTGGAGATGCAGGGGTCTGAAGGAACCAGGAGGCGATAGTATCGCTTAACGCCCTTTCAAAAAGTTTGGCGTGAAAACTGTCCACGAAATTTATTATCCCTTTATTTCGCTTCGGACAGCCGGCCTATGGGTATAAGAAAACTTTGAATTATTTACGCGTCATGAATCAAAACTTTATGAACTGTGATAGGCATTGGATACCACGCTTATAAAGAGCCATAGGGTAGGTGGGGGCAAATATCCGCATTTTAGCATTTGTAGTTGCTTGTGACGCATTCGTCTATAACACGAACTTCAAACTTGTTGACATGTTAGAACTATTAATACTCTTGACTTGTAACATGAATCAAATGCAAAATATACGGATGTATGTTTGTGAAAAAGTGTCATACCAAAACATGATGATCCGGACGTTTGCCCCTTGGAAGGGGGTAAAAATCCGCATTCAGGACTTTTGCCCCTTTCAGAAAGTACCTCCAAAAAATGAAAACTGCATGTCACATAACTGAAGAATATATTTCCAGAAAAACATAGTATTTTATAAAATACAAAAGAAATAATATTTATAACAAAACAAAGTTGCTCAAGTCTGTTGAAAACGTAACCGAATCCTTGAACCTGGCGGAACTGCCTGTCTGTGGCATGGGGAGTCTACTTACTATGTCACACTTATTGACAAAGAATTCTTCAGTAGTTTCAATGAATCTCTGTGTATCGGACGCTTTTTTGAAATACCTTCCGCTACAACCATCTTCCATCACTTCAATAATCCGCATCACGTAATGGCGAAATGATTTTTTGTTTTTTCCGTATACTTTGACAACGACAAACTGTCCTGGGGTAAATTCACGGACTGTTTCATCATCACTGGTTGAAAGATTCAAATCGCTACTACTATCGTGAAGGGAAAGTCCTGATTCGGATTCCGATGAGGTCTCGCTATTTTTTCTTGTGAGATTTTGTTTTTCTTTGAACACGTTTCTTTTTACTTTTTTATCCATTTTAATCTTCGCTTTTCTTTCCTTTTCTTCCATTTTTCTTTTCTTTTCTTGCTCTATATTTTCTAATTCCTCTTTGTTTGGAGTGGAAGTGAGTAAAGTAGATTTGAGTCCTTTTCTCGTCCGCTTTCTCTTTTTAGAAATTATAGGGAGAGGAATAATATCAGAAGGTAGCACAACACTACCTTCACAGTGTGAGGAGCACGATGCTTCCGACAAAATTAGGGAGTTGTCTGGTACATTATTTTTCTTTTCATTAGATTCGAGCATTATTGCTCCACTATTGCCATTTCCACTATTTATCTCTCCTCTATTGCTCTCTCCACTACTGCCCTCTCTACTGGTGCCCTCCTCACCTATGCCCTCTGCTACATTTCCCCCTTCGTTATCGCCTTCGGGCTTGTTTTCTTCAAATACAATCACTAAATGCATGTCAGGGTCATTTTTGTCCAGGTCGTCTATGTCGTCAATCTCCTGTTCGGTCACAGAAGCTGGAAGAAAGTCTTCTTCAGTGAAAATATTTTCATTGAGTGGGTATATTCCAGTCATCTGAAATCCATTAACGGCTTTTTCAATACTAGCAGTTTTTTCATAGGCCTGCTTGAATAGTCCAGCAACGTGATATTCTGTTACTACTTGTCCAGGATTCGAGGTAGTCCAGTTATCACACAAGTCATCGTAGTAACCTTTAAGTGGCCTGAAAAAACTTCTGTCCAAGGGCTGTGTACGGTGACTACTATGTGGGGGAAGACTGAGCAAGTGTATATTATTATTCTTTGCGTAGGTTATCGCCTGCAGGCTGGTATGAGAAATGTGATTGTCCAGAATCAACAGTATAGGGCTGTCAAAAGTAGGATTTGTGTACTTGCGAAAATGCTCTAAATAATCTACGAATCTTAGTGAATTCATGTATCCTGAGTCCGTTACACCTAAAGCTGAACCACTTGGAGCATCCTTTATCAAAAGAGAGTTTAATCTCTTTCGCGCAAAAATAAAAAATGGTGGAACATAGTGACCCGTTGCACTCATAGAGCATGCCACTGTCACAGTCTTTCCCTGCTCAGCAGCTACATTTTTGGCTACTTCTCTTTTTCCAGTGGGAGCCACATGTTTCGGTAATTTACTTGGGACGGTTTGAAATCCACTTTCATCCATGTTGTAAATTCTGTTAGCTGGAAATTTGTACTTCTCAAGGACATATTTCAAATTTTCGAAATACTGAGACAATTGCTGCTGGTTGAATCCCATTGTTCTAGCTACGCTAGTTTTTCGAGGGGTACGCAATGAAAGTCGATTCCTTTTCATGAATTGTCTCGTCCAATCTCTACCTGCTAGTCTAGTTTCATTATTAAATGGGTGAGGGATACCATTTCTGTGTGCGAACTGATATGCCAGAAAGCGGAGCGACTTCAAGGTAAGTCCGTAGAAACGTAAGTCCAATGCCTTACAATGGTTCACCATCTGTTGTTCTTGCACTGCAGTAAATACTTTTCGAAACCGCCCTAATGAATTTACGCCACTGCCAGCTTTTATCCTCTTTCGAGTAGTTGATTCATCGTAGCCAAGGGCTCTTCCTATTTCCCTAAATGATAGCCCCTTTTCTCTCAACTCTTTAGCCTGTATCAGCACATACTCGGTGAGTGGCTTTAGGTTTTCTTT
The DNA here is from genome assembly GCA_963669975.1 of Acanthoscelides obtectus. NCBI lineage: Eukaryota > Metazoa > Arthropoda > Insecta > Coleoptera > Chrysomelidae > Acanthoscelides > Acanthoscelides obtectus. Next base: position 48,705,971 of record CAVLJG010000010.1, read on the forward strand.
TTTTCTTATATAGGTCCTGAAAAAAGCGATTTACAGTTTACACTTTTCGGTCAAACGGTTGATTTTTTCATCAACAAAAACGGGGCAAACATCCGCATGGAACGGGAAAATGATCTTAGCGGATCGTTGCCCCATAACGACACTTCAGATTTATCAAGGTTGGTGTGAAAAACATAACCTCAAATTAAGTTTAGTTTTTGGAAACGTGTTGTCGATGATACTAGTCTTTTAAAGCTACTGAAAAAATCTCCAGCAGATGCCTTGAAGACACATAATCCTCACCTCTATATTGAAAAATATTAGATTAAAGCAGAGAAATTCACAACTTACCTCATAATTATCACGTATAACGATGTACAGATCACGTGTTCACGCTGTTGCCACTTCTACCAGATACCGACCGAGACATGCATCGCTGGGTAGAAAACAATAAGAGAGTTTCTAACTACACTATTGAGGATTTTTACCCCATGCGGACTTTTACCCCCACCTACCCTATATACTAAGTGACATATAAATCCGAACACACAGTTTAAATGGTTTTATTTTAATAAAATTTTATATAAGTACTTAATGAAGCATAATAAGTAAATAATAAAAATTTTAAAATGATTGCACTGCTTTAAAGCCCTTTGACATTTAATAATGTGTGGATGTACCATGATGTGCTACCCATTCTCCAACGCGCCTAGGCATGCTTCTGATCAGGTGGTCAATGTCCTCCTGTGGTATCTCATTCCAGGCAACCACCAACTCCTCTCGAAGTGCTTCTAGAGTCCGAGGAGGACGTTGCAAATTGAGCAATCTCCTACCCATCATCTCCCACACGTGTTCAATTCGGGATAAGTCGGGAGATCTTGGTGGCCATGGTGACAATGTGACGTCATTATGTTGAAAGAAGTCTATTGTGACTCTTGCAACATGTGGTCGGGCATTATCTTGTTGGAAAGTTGGATCTGCCAGGGTGTCAAGATAGGGTAAAAGATGGGGTTCTAGAACTTCGTGAATATAACGCTGCGCGTTCATGTTACCTCTGATGAAGATTAAAGGTGACCTGGAACCATAAGCTATAGCACCCCAAACCATAACTCCAACAGTGTGATGAACATGTCTTTCAACAAAAAACTGTGGATTCCTCCTTTCACCACGTCGCCTTCTAACCCTGGCACGACCATCGTGCATGCCTAAACAAAATCGAGATTCGTCACTAAAGACAATACTGTTCCATTCCTGATCCCAGAGTGACCGTTGTCTGCACCACTCAAGGCGATTACGTCGGTATTCTCGAGTTAAAGGGAGGACCCAGTGTGGCCGGTATGAAAACAAGCCAAAACTTCTCATTCGTCGGTAAACACTTCGCATGCCAATAGGTCTTCCGTGTTCTGCAAACCATTCATTTGCAATGGACCTGGTAGTGGAGAAACGGTCCTTTAAGGCCAATAATCTTAGGCGGCGATCTTCACGGTCAGTTGTTCTACGGCGGCGTCCAGTGCCCCTTGCTCTTTGCGTACGGCCTTCTCGAAGCCATGCCTGACAACACCTAACCACAGTGACTACACTTCTTTGCACTCTAACTGCAATTGCCCGAAAAGAAAGTCCAGCTTCCCGAAGTCCCACTATACGGCCCCTATCAAACTCACTAAGTTGACCAAATCGTACAGGTCTCCGTACTCTAGGCATCGTAACCGATCGTAAAGGATGTCAAGAACCAAAATCCGCTAACGTTGATTCTTTACTGCGGCTGAAATATTCATTTTTAGAGCGTTAGTGAATTAAAAAAAAGCAGTATAAAAACCGAAATGTCCAACTGATAAGGCTGAAAATTTTTTCACTTGTTATTTACAGTAAGATAAATGCATTCACCAACTTTTATTAAAATAAAACCATTTAAACTGGGTGTTCGGATTTATATGTCACTTAGTATAGTTCTGCTGCTTCAAAACAAAACTCTATATGTAGAATTCTTGATGCCTTTGTCAGATCCTAACAATAAAATTTGCAGAAAAAAATGTTGATTTACCCCCAAAAAGCGACTTGTGTCGACCTACTTCCAGCCACTTGTTTATAAATTTTGATTTACATGTTGCAAGATTTCTATTTTTGGTATAGCGTAGTGTTTCTTGGCCTGTTTGTCTCAAAATTTCAGCTTGCAATTTATGAAGCTTTTTATTTAGAAGCTTTTCTCGAAATCCTGTGGAACATATCACCATATGTAAGGATTAGGTCCGAATCTAAAAGTAACACAACGCAATACAGCAAATGGTCGATACGAGCATTAATTGGTTTGGATTAAGGCCATATTCCAAAACAGTTTGTCAAAGTTAGTCAAATCTGATTCTAGGTTTTATCTGGCACTACATCAAGGTTCTCCAACATAATCAACCCCAGTGGGGGCAAGGGGCAGAGCTCTGTTAAACACCCTTCTAAAGAATAGTAACGTAAAAGTGACAAAAAAGTAAGGACACATGTTTATTATATATTAGATGAAAGATCCCACTTTATTTAGCAGAATCCATATTGGGATTTCTAGCATAACACTGTGGACAATGTAGAACATCACAAATTTCGCCACAAAAAAAGTTATAACAAATTACTTACCACAAAGTTCAAGTTTGACCATCTGTCATAGCGGAGGTGATGTGAACACAGTTTTGTTTTCATAACCATTTAATTATTCCAAGTATCAGATATATTATACATCACCCATTTCCACTGCTTCAATTTTTGCCAATTTCTGCCAGCTTTATGAGTATTCTAGACCGTTGTGCGTCCTTCAATTTAAAATGCTAGAAGTGTCAAAAACTTCCATTCACTCCTAGTTCCTGCCAGCTCGAGAAATCGATATTTCAATTACAATGTCGGATACTCTGAGTCTTGAAACCGAAATATCGGTAATATGCTTATGTGAACTCTTCGTCGTTGAGCCATTCGTTAAATAATTCTCCAGTTCAGCCAGATACTTTAACATTACCCTGTGTATCAATCTCGCATGTCATTCAACTCGAGAAATCAATTTTTTTCAACATGCCTCTTCACTAGTATTCCGTCCTAGATTCAACTTAATTAGACTTGAAAAGTTGTGGGTTCGTTTTCGGAGTCACGCCAAGGGGCAGGCGACACGCACCCTAAGGCAAATCGGAATAACTCTCTTCTGAAGTTCGCGTTCCTCCGTATGAATTATGGGGTTTTCCGAGTTGCCTAATATCGCCCATTAACCAATTTCCTAGTATGACATAATCAGAAGCAGCTGGGGTTTTTAAGTAGGTAATAGTCGACTAGGGAAAACTGAGCTGTTATCCTGAATTCACTCAAACCTGATGTTCACTTAGAACTTACTGGACAACCAATAAGGAGTGATCTTCTTGGTCCTGTCTTGTATAAAACGTATTTGTTCTCCCTCAAGGTCAAAGTTAACTTATTATTTATTAAATGATGCGAAATTTTGGCGACATGCACCCCAACGAAAATTGGGGTAACTGCTTGGAGTTACGCGTTCTCCCTTAGATATTGTGGCATTTGAGAGTTGCCTGATATCGATATTAACCAATTTTCTTGGACGACACAGTCGTAACCAGCTTGGGTCTGTAATCGTGTAATCGAGTTGTGAAAGGTGAAGGTGAAGCAGAGTTTCCAAACCAAATTGGACTGGAATTATACTCGGATACAAAAACGAGAGGGAGTAGCGTAAAGATCGTATGCTACAGGTAGCGCGGTTAGCCTTTGGATTGGACAATTCGGTGCTTATGGATCCTGTAGTATTCAAAGCGAGACGGCGTTAACGGTGGTGTACGATGTGTTTTGTTACTCTCTTCTGTTTCGGTGCCAGACTATAGAAGTCTGACGATAATAGCTGTGAAACTTTATATTAGTATTTGGCCGAAGTGATGGAGATAGTTAAGACACTCTCTGGGGTTGCCTAACAGCACTCTCTAAAAATATATTAGTGTGACATAATCAGAGCGTTCCTACAAGTATGTAAACTTAATTTCTCTATGCTTTGAACTTCTGCTGGAACCTTTCTTTTAAAACCTATACGTGGCTGCTATGAGAAATCTAAAGAAACCTTGTTAATCATATTTTTGACTGCCTAAGGTTAGTAGAACTGAGAAAAGCCTAGGTCTAGGATATCGACATCCTAGGCACAAAGCAGCAGTGCTATCGGCGAGTTCTGGATGTAAGAAGTTCGACACGGCTAAGATGAGAGCCTGATGTCAGACGGGTCTACCTGGCAGGCACATCGTTCGGTGATATCATGGAGCAGAGCTCTGAGGAGTTACGCGTTCTCCCTTAGATATTATGGCATTTTAGAGTTGCCTGATGTCGCTTATTAACCAATTTTCTTGTACGACACAATCGTAACCAGCTGGGGTCTGTAATCGAGTTGTGAAAGGTGAATATGAAGCAGACTTCCCAAACCAAATTGGACTTTCATTTTTTTTGTGAATTATACTCAGATACAAAAACGAGTAGCGTAAAAATCGTATGCTACAGGCAGCGCGGTCAGCCTTTGGATCGGACAATTCGTTGCTAACGGATCCTGTAGTATTCAAAGCGACACGGCGTTAACGGTGGTGTACGATGTGTTTTGTTACTCTCTCCTGTTTCTGTGCCAGACTATAGACGTCTGACGATAGTAGCTGTGAAACTTTATATTGATATTTGACCGGAGTGATTGAGATTGTTAAAACACTCTCTGAGGTTGCCTAACAGCCCTCTCTAAAAAATGTTTTAGTGTGACATGATCAGAGCGTTCCTACAAGTACGTAAACTTCATTTCTCTATGCTTTGAACTTCTGCTGGAACCTTTCTTTTAAGACCTATACGTGACTGCTATGAGAAGTCTAAAGCAACCTTGTTAATCACATTTTTGACTGCCTAAGATTAGTAGAACTGAGAAAAGCCTCCTTAGGTGATGGTCTAGGATATCGACAGCCTAGGCACAAAGCAGCAATGCTATCGGCGAGTTCTGGATGTACGAAGTTCGACACGGCTAAGATGAGCGCCCGATGTCAGGCGGATCTACCTGGCAGGCACATCGTTCGGTAATATCATGGAGGAAAGCTCTGAGAGAGAGCTAGATAGCCGACGGCCCGTCGGTACGAAAGGTTCCGGGACTCTCTGCTAGAGAAGAGTCGTCGATCAGTCGGACACTTTCTCCAAAACTTCATGATGTTATTTGACAACAGTTATGTTGAGAGGTAAGACACCTACAGTTGAATGAAAGCAGATACTACTATCAATTAAACTACCAGTGGAATTGTAGTAGTCTTTTCACAATGCCTTTGGTTGTATCTTTATGACCATTTTAATTGCTGTGTCTCAAGAGCAGGCTATGCTGTTTGGCCCAGGAGACTTAAAACTGAAAAATTATTATATATATATAACTATTTTCATTGCTCTCCAAAGTCAATACAATTTAGAACAAAAGGCCAAAAGAACGCATCACCAAAATGCCAAATCGATACGGCTAGCAAGAAAAGATGTTTCTGACATCGAAGACAGCCTGTAACAAGCGACAACTGCTACATCCTAGTATAAAATGCAAAAATTTACCACCATTACTTTATTCAGAATCCAAGAAGAGATCATCCCTTGAATGACACATAATCCTCAAGGAACGTGTCTTCGGGGGGAAACGGAGGATTTTAACCTAAATATCCCGCGCACTGCCAGTTTATTTTTGGAATCACAAAAAACGTTTTGTTAATTTTGCCGCTGATTTTCTCTGATATTTTCCGCTGTGCTGTGACAGCTTTTGTCGATTTTACTCCAACCTGTTTCTTTTTGACAATCACTTAAAATATTTCATGAAAAAGAATGCAATTGCTAAACCAATTTACAGTTCGCCTTTTGTCGCTATGTTAGTTTTGCGACTTGGGAGCATCTTTTTTTCGTATTTTTTTTTTGGTTATTTGATAAAATTGCAACGATTGATGTTAAGTCACACCGATGACCAGAGAATCATACATCTCAGTCCTCCAGCCTGAAACAAAGCGAGACAGGGAGATTTATCTGGTGTTGAACTGTCTTAGTTTCAAATTGAAACTGTTCCCTGTCAGGGTATCTTTACATTACTATCGGTATTTCTTTCCATAAATATTAGAAAATGTTTAAGTTTTATTAGGATCACGAAAATTAACGTTTAATTCCAAAAAGCTTCTCCAAAATTTAGGTTCCGAAAAAGTTCCTCCACGATCCAAAAAGTTTTTCAAATCTCAACTTCTACCACCAATTGGAAACACTTCTACTGGTATTAGAATCCTGTAGCCAGTCGTATAAAATATCTACAGAAAGCAAAGTTTAATTTCGTAGGTAATCAAATAAAGAAGAACTTCAAGCAGAGGCGTCATCATTTCATCACACTTAAAAACAACATAATTCAAACAAAAAAAAGGTTACACCTTTGCTTCTGATCTTGTACGACTGTCTTCTGGCACACCTGCCAAAATTTTTCAAGAGCCTACATTATCATAATTAATAATTCATTTGTTTTTTTAGGGCTCAATTAATCTTAATATTTCACCGTACGTTTCCCTTACAGAACACAAACCGCGTGAAATAAATTAAGATTCCATATTTTTCCCGCTTCGAGTTCAAGGCGAAGCAAAAGGACTGCTTGCTGCAATCGATATGCTTCAGGAGAAAATTAACAGGACCGTAACAGAATCTCTTGGAATTACTTCAGTATCCTATTGCTTGAAAAGATCACATTTCAAAATCACAAAACTGATAGCATTTGACTAAAGCAGCCTATTAAAGAATAAACTAAGGAAGATGGTTACAACATCTAGCGAAAGAATCCGCATAATCGATCTAGAACAGTTTAATGAAACTACTTTTTTTATTATTACTAGTAGTGACAAAAATCAAATTTAGCTAACAATGACAATATTCCCACTTCTAAATCAAACATAACAAGGGACAAAAGGTTCATATAGACATACATCTTAAAATATCCATTTCCTAGAAACACAGCGTAGCAAATTTTGCTGCCGCTAATAGTACTGAATAAGAACTAAACATTAATATTGCTCAAATCACGCCATGGTGAGATAGGGTCACAATTTTTAAAAGCTTCAGCGTTTTTTTGAAAGTTAGGTTGAAGTATTTTATACGGATTTGAAGTCAATTATTCAATCAAATTTTTCGTGAGAAGCAGTCTAACGAAAGTTTCAATATGGGTCGAATTGACTAACTTATTCAAATCTGCATTGGAAAATAATGTTTCTCTGTATGGGTGAAATTTTCACAGATTCTATGCCTCAGGCAAGAAGATGTTTTTATTTACCTTCTGTTCTACTAGTACTGCATGTACAAGATTTAGTCGAACTTAATCTATTCAGAATATACATTTTTACAATTTTTAAATTATACCTTTAGTACTCTGCAACTCACAGATGACTTTCTAGGACCCATGTTTATAAAAACTTTTTGAGCTATTTTCGCTTTGTTTTCTGGATCACCGTGTATGAGATATTGTTTTCAGTCTATTTATGTGTTCAACCAGACACTCTACTCTGTCTGTCTTCTGGAGCAGCTTAGAAACTTCCAGTGCTTAGGTTCCACTGAGTTCCCCGTGAGCCCTTTCCAGGGGCTAAGCCACCATTCACCTTAAACTATATTCTATTAGATATAGAAGACAGACGATTTTCCATAATTGGTTCTCGTATTGATACAGCACAGCTGGATAGTTTATGGTAAGTGCTCAACTGTCTCATTTTGTATATATCCCTTCGGTTGTTAAGGGGCACGTTCCTTCAATATTGAGTGCTACTTGAGAAATAATCTCTCATTTGATTTCGAAAGAAAAAAATAACGATTCCTTGAGGAACCTTCAAAGACGGTGTCAATAAACATTGTGCATTTCAAAGTAGGCTAAGACAGTTGTAATAACAGGTTTTCAAAACGTAGAAAATATTCATAGATTTAAGCCGAATTGTACTAACAGCTGATCAAAATTCTTGATCCGGATTAAAATCAAACAATGGGAAGCCATCTTTATAGTAATAGATCTAACGTATGTAATCGACTTTTTCTAAAATATCTCTCAAACCAGTGAAAAATATGCGATTTCTATGAGAAGGGTCCCATATTAAATCAAGAAATTTTCTTTAAATCACCTAGTTTATCTAACAAAAACATATTTTTTCACTTGATCCGAAGATAAAACTACTTTTCCGGATCAACAATGACCAATTATTTTTATTTTTTTTTTATATCGAAACAGCCGCACAGGCAGAGGCCTAAATGCCGGAACACCGCGGCTGCTATGATGATCCCAAAGAAATTTTGTTAATACGATTTTTGAACTGCCTAAGGTTAGTAGAACAGGGAAAAACTTCCTCCCGTAGATTGTTCCACAATCTAGACACCCTCGGGACAAAGGAGCGGTCGTATCGGCCAGTTCTGGATGTACGAAGTTTGACACGGTTAGGATGGGACGCCGAAGTCAGGCGGGTCTGTCTGGCAGGCACATCGCGCGGCGGCATCATGGAAGTGAGCTCTGAGGAGCAAAGCCCGTTGGTGTAGCGATAGAAAAGAGCTAGATCGCCGACGGCCCGCCGGTGCGAAAGAGTCCCGAGACTGTCTGTTAGAGAAGAGTCATCGATCAGTCGGACCGCCCTCCTCTGGACAGCATCGAGCATGGACAATGTAGTCGGGTGGCAGCACCCCAAATGTGTGAGCAATACTCGAGGCTGGGCCTTATCTGGGCCTTGTATAGAGTGAGAAGGTCATGCGGAGAAAAGTACTTCTTAGCCCTAAACAAATAGCCTAGCTTTTTCCCAGCAGCTGCAGCTATTGAAGAGATGTGTTTGTGCCAGATCAGGTCCTCGGTGATCTGGACTCCGACCAGCCGAAATGAATGGCTCTTTGGTAGAACTCGACCGTCCATCGAAACTGTATGAGCGCTAGGACGCTTTTTGTTCGTCAAAGTACAGTACTGTGTTTTGGAAGCATTGAACTGTACAAGATTGTTGCGTCCCCAAGCAGTGATAGCCTCCAGGTCTCTTGTCAGAGAAGAAGTCGTCGCTAGTCTTCTCTTTTCCAGCTCAGCGGCAGAGATCGGCTTGTCACTCTGAATTCCTGCATGTAGAGTGCTGTCATCAGCGAAGCTGTGGATTGGGTTGATTGTGCAGGAAAGGAGGTCGTTGATATGTAAGAGATACAGTGTTGGAGCCAAGACCGATCCCTGGGGAACACCCGCGTTGACGTTGTGGGATGAAGAGGAGAATCCGTCAATTACGACGGATATCTTGCGGCCAGAGATAAAGTCAGCCACCCATCTGCAAAGCTTTTCTGGGAGGCCGTAGGATGGAAGTTTGCTCAAGAGGGCAGCGTGCCACAGCTGATCGAACGCTTTCGTGATGTCAAGAGCAACGACATGAGCCTCACCATGAGACTGGATGAGTTTACTCCACAGTTGCGTGACGTAAGCTAGGAGGTCCCCTGTGGATCGTTGGTGCCGGAAACCATACTGCCTGTCGCTAATCAAGCTGTGACGTTCGAGGTAGTCCAGAAGCTCGCGATTTACGTATATGCACCTCTCCATCACTTTACTTATAACAGAAAGCAGAGCTATAGGCCTGTAGTTGTAAGGGTCGGTTTTAGATCCTTTTTTTGGGATGGGCTGTACATGAGCAAATGGAAATTTTTTCCAGTTTTCTGGGAAAGGTGCCGGATTCATAAGATATCTGGAAGAGACGCGAAAGAACTGGAGCAAGCTCAGCTGCACATCTCTTCAGTACAATGGCAGGAATCAAGTCCGGACCAGAAGCTTTGTTGATGTCGAGCGACAAGAGCACTCGTCTTACGGTCTTATGCCTGAATGTTACCTCCCGCATAGTGTGGGGAACCCTTTGAATTGACGGCACTTGGGCGTTGGTGGGGACGTCCATGGTGGAGGTGGCAGCAAAGATCTTGGCTAGCACTTCCGCCTTGGCCTTTGAGTCGAATACAATAGTTCCATCCTGACACGTAAGTGGTGGAAGGCTACTGTGTGAGAAGTTCTTTTCAATCTGCTTGGCCAGCGTCCAGAAAGACCGACTGCCATTGCTCTGCGACATTACCCTGTGCCTAACTTTTATATCATGCTGGGTTTTGGCATTGCGAACCGCTTCGTTATATTTGTTTCTGGACTCGACGTCGGCTTGTCTGTTCTCTACAGTGGGGTTTTGTAAGTAGGTTCTGTGGGCCTTGATCTTCTGCTGGCGAGCAGTGTCACACGATTTGTTGAACCAGCCGTTGGACCCTGGTTTAGGAACTTTCACTGTGTGAGGGATGTATTCCTCCATTCCGACGTGGATAGTTTTGGTTATTGAAGAACAGACACTCGACGCATCCGCGTCAGTGAAACAGACATCTCTCCACGGAAAGCTAGAGAAGAAGTTTCTGAGCCCCTCCCAGTCGGCATGTCCGTAATGCCAAGTTTTGCGGCCTGTGCGAGTTTCTGCTGCCACAGCGGCTTCTGACCGAAACCTAACCTCCACAACACCGTGATCTGAGTTACCCAGGGGGGACAGGACCTCAGTGCTGTAAGGGGCAGGATGAGTGGTCAGAAAGAGATCCAGCAGGCTACTGGCGTGTGACGAGACGCGGGGGAAAAAAGTAGGGCTCGTCACCAGCTGGGTCAGCCCTTGAGTAAGAGCGAACGCTTCGACTGCACGACCTGCTGCATCGGTCTTATTTGAGCCCAACCAAAGCTCGTTATGGGCATTGAAATCACCGAGAAGAACTACCTCTGAAGCGGGGTGATTGATGTTCAGGAAGTCGATCTGGACGGCGAGGTATTCGAGTAGGTCATCCCAGTTAGGGTTCGAGGGAGAGCGATAAAGGCAGCAAATAAATTTGGGTGATGTTTTGGAGTTGAGGCGAAGCCACAGAATGTCCTTCCGGTCTGATTCCAAAGAAAGATCCCTGGAGCAGGAAAGACTGCTGCGGACAAAAGCCACAACTCCCCCGTTCTTTCTCAGATTGGAGTGCACCTCGTAGTTTGGGAAGTTGAGATGGTTAATCGGTGCAGTCTCTGAGATTTTTGTCTCCGCTAAGAAAAGCACGGCGGGACGATTGGATTGCAGGTAGTGATGAACAGCATCAATGTTGCTGTTGATCCCGCAGATGTTCGAAAAACAAATTTTATCTTCGATGTTGTTCCCTCGAGCCCACCCTCCACCCGGACATTCCGAGAGTGGAGTGAGTTTACGTCCGGACATTCCGAGAGTGGAGTGAGTTTACGTCCAATTAGAAAACGTTTAAGTAAAACTGCATCGAAAAGTGTCCAATTGACCTGCTGCTTTACCTAATCCGCATCTCGTCCTTCAAGGTAAATACATACGTTTCTGGGTTACAATTATTTTAAACACCTTTATGTGGTTTGGACGAATATATACTGTTGCTTTGGTTTTATAAAATTTTAGAAAAAATTATAGAAACCGAATAATAAATTATACAACAAAAAGAATGGTCTGACATAACAATGTCTGCAAAGTGTTAAATAGAAACCCTTCTTTTTTGTGCCTCTTTGTCGGCTAGGGGAGTATATTGCAACTTAGATAATGACGATACTCGGAAGGGCATTTTAAGGTTTTACTATTTTGTGATACATTAACATAACTAATAATAGTTTGAGATATGTTTTAGGAGAAATCGACTAAAAAAAGACGCTTTGCATTGGCCAATTTTGATCCGGATCAAGTAGTTTGCTCCCGTGGAGCAATAGTAAAATCGGGTCTAATACACCGTCAGAATATTGAAATTAATGTTTGCCAACCTTCAGTTGCAAAGCATGTCAATTCCCAAACTTCAAACATGTCTACGATCTTCGAGACTTACTGTTTTATACGTCAATTATATTGTGCAATACGAGGTCTGTAAATTAAGTGACGAGACTGGCAACGCAGCGTTCGATCTGGCAACACTCAGGGCGTCGTGCTTCGTGGAGAGACAGGGGAACATGTGATAAGCATTCAGTACAAGTTTGAAATCGCTCGAGTCGTTTGGTTGTCCTTTGAAATTGGTTTGTGATAGGTCTTTCTACTGTCTTCTAAAAATGAGTGAAATCAATTTCTAGCAATGGTGTGCTATCAGTAAAACATTCGCGTGGCTCCTCAGCCTCCTTATTCGCCTGACTTGAGCCGTTGGGACTTTTTTCTCTCCCCAAAACATTCAAACGGCTGTAACCGACCAGCTGATGGCTATTGCAATATCGGAGCTCCAGCACTGCTACGAGGAGTATAAGAACTATCTTCACCGCTGGGTTGCTTCAGGAGGAAGTCACTTTGATGGTGAGAATATAAAATTATAATTATATTTGAATAAAAAGATATAAAAAAATCGTTTAATTTACAGACCTCGTAGGTTCCATTGTCTCACATTTAGTACAGTCCTGGATAGAAAAAAAAACGATTGCATGACCAACGCAATGGAAATAATTTATGTGGCATAAGAAGTGCGCTAATCTCATTATAATTGAAACAATGCGCTTAATGTGTGCGACGGCAAGAGTGTGTTCTTTGAAATCGGCCTCTAATACTTCCCTTTCGTTTAAATCATAACTGCTTCACAAGGACTGAGCGCTCCGGCGGCATATCAAAATACGGCTTTGCAACATGCAAGCCTGCGAGGATAAAAACTGGGTTGTTTGTAAGGGAATTGCAAATGCTGCTTAAGCTACGAGCTTCTATATTCGCACGGGTTGACGTTACACTGCGCTGGCAAATAAGGGGAACTTGTAGACGATAACTACACCAGTCCTACTTAGATCGTGTAAAATATCTTTTATCTCCAAGGCCCAGAATCGTTAGGCATTGTTATGGGAGTTTGTTTAAAGCATCGACCTTATTCGTTTTGGTATTGCCATATAATAACAGAAACGTTTTTTATATGACTTGTACATGACGAAAAACTAGGATCCGTATACCAGGTGTTTTAAATTCGACCCTCTCCATATTGACTTCGGAAACGGTAAGAGGAGGTTAATTGCACATTAACATTGCCTTTTTTTCTCCTCTATACGAGGGCGTAATTAGAATTCCAACATGACGTTTCATCTCTTGTCCTCCAGCATCAACAATGTGTTTTCAATGACGCCATGTTGGACAGACATAATAATTATAATAATAATATTTATTCACTCAATGTACAAAGATAACAAACAATATGAGTAAATAAATATAAAATCAAAACAGGCCCAATAGAAGGCATCGCCTGTAAATTTAAAATTAGCTACAGTAGATTATGTATTTATAGTCAACGCCAAACAAAGTGGCGTGCACGTCATCAAGGTGGGTGTGTTGAAAAATTTACATTGTTGCCAAACTTTTTGTAAAATAATAAAATTTATTATTTACATATCTAGGTTTATAAGCAATATTAACCTCAAATGAGAACAAAAATAATAGTATAATAAAATTATAGATCTGTACTTGCATAATCATTAAGTATGACAATTATTGATCAGATGACACTATGAAACTACCATATTTAATTGATAGCTTGATAGGTACTGAATAAAAATCCAAATGGGGTCCTAAAAATTTTATGCATGATATTTATTTTACAGAATTCATACAGAAAAATGCATTCTAAAATTAGGTAAGCTACTGGTGTAAGCTTTTTCTGTACAATAAAGTTAGTCGGAGTTTCTTTCTTCAGCGCTGTCTGAATCTGAATCTTCATCACTCTCAAAGTTGATTATTAAAGGTTCGATGTCTGGTCGATCAAAAATTCGTTCTCTTTCATACCATTTAAAAATTTCTTGCTCAGTATGTCGAACACTATTTTTCCACATGTCTGGGGTAACCGTTTGTAGAGCCTCGTTCCACATATCCAAACAGTCTTTTTCACTGTTACCATCTCTACCAATATGTCTGTTATAGTAACCTTTTGCTATGCCCCAAATTAACTCAATAGGGTTAAATATACAATGGTAAGGAGGCAGACGAAGAACTTTGTGCCCATGTTGTTCCGCCAATTCATCAATCACGTATATTTTAGGTGGTTTGCTTCTAAAAAAGCAGTTATTTTAAGAATAGGAATAAACAAAAGAAATATAAACTGTCGACCAAAATATATATAATTAAGAAGCATTATGTACCGAGCAACAATACTCAATAGCTCTGTTTTAAACATTGTGTTTAAAAATGGTATGTTTTGATTTGTCAACCAGTCTTGGATATTTTTTTTGTCCATGCATTGTTGGGCACTTTGTTCAATATCATGCTGTGATAAGGGGCGTTATCCAGTATAATCATAGATGGACTCTCCAATTTTTCTAATAACTGATGTTGAAACCATTTCAAAAAATTGTCCTGGTTCATCTCTCCATGGTAATCGCTCAATTTTGTTTTCGAAGAAAATATCGCTTCACTACCCTCAATAAACCCATTTTCATTTCCAGCATGTAATATAATGTATCTAAAATATATTAGTTTTAAATTTTATAGTGCAAATTGTGTAAAAGTACATACCTTTTACCATCTGTTTTAATAGCTTTCACGCTTTTTTGGTTTCCATTTTGCCAAGAGCGACCTATGGTCCCATTTTGAAATATCCAAGTTTCATCGAGGAAGACAAACTGGTATAAGGCCTCAACCTTGGCTTGATTGTATTGCCTTAGAAATTCCACCCTTTTCAAAGCTATACTTGGTAGTTCCATGAGCCCTCGTCGCGGATTGTCCTTAAGCCACTTAAATCCAAGATCTCTAAGCAACCGCCTTAAAGACGTGGCACTACCATCAAATAATGCCCTATCTCTTAATCGAGACCATAAAGTTTGTATCGTAACTTGTTCTTCTGAAACCATGTGTAATATGACATTATAATTTAGTTAACAAATTAATGCAAATTTCTGATAAGTTATTATAATAAGATCTTACTTTTGTGATACATATTATAGATCACTTCTCGAATGGCACTTGTATCCAATGTCGCTGTGTTGGTTACACGTTTAATATAATTCCGCTTTTTCTTGGGCGATTCTAAATTTGCATCACTTTTCACACCCTCGGAAATACGACTAACTGTCCTTAAACTAATTTTTAAAGCAGCAGCAACACGCTACAAAAAATGAAATAAAATTTCACTATTATTAATATACATTACATATAATTATTAGTAACCTACCTCTTGAACAGCATTTAAAGGCAACAAAGGCCCGTTGTTGTCCCTTTCTTGCTCAAAGTAGTGCATTAACGAGGCCACGAGTTCCTTACAACAAATTGCCTTTATCTACTCGTAAAATGAATAATTTTGTTTTGAAACAAACAGTTGTTGATTTACAGTATACGGGGCCAAAGGATTTATAAAGATTTGAAATGCCACAAATTGATTCAGTGTCAAAATTAATACAAATGTCAGTTCCCAGTTTAAATAAGTTTCAAGGTGACAATGTGTCAACGCTGCGAAATCGGTTTAGTGCGTTTACATGTCGATAAGTGATTGGAGCGTTTGCAAAACATTTTATTTCGCATAATGCGTCTAAATTTATCAGAAAGCAACTTATGTGATATTTTAATAACAATGTTTATATGACTATTAACCATAATAAGAGAGTAATGACGATTTTACAATTTATATATCACATTAATATGAAACTGCAATAGAGCAATTGTTTGTGATAGAAACCTAGGCATTAGGTCGGGGAATTTTTATCGTGATGACGTGCACGCCACTTTGTTTGGCGTTGACTATAGTTGATGTTCGTATTTATGAGTTTTGGAATTTCAGTCCTAGATATAGAATGTAGCCACTTTTTTAAATTTCTTTTGAAACAATTTCCGAAACGTAAATCTTTTAAGTCTTTAGGTATAATTTGATAAAATGTAGGCGCTAAATAGAGATATGATCGCTGCATTATAGATTTATGCGGTTGAGGTACTACTGCGCCACGAATTTTGTACCTGGTATAATGATTATGTTTGATTTTTTGGTCGGTGTTTACAAATTTATTGTAGTGAGTGATACTGTGTAAGTAATAAAGCTGTCTTATATCATACATTCGAACATCTGCGTATAATTTTTCAGTGGGATAAAGTTTCGGTTTTTTAAATATCATTTTTAGAATACTTTTTTGAAAAACATCTAAATTATAGATATGTGAGGAACATGCAGCTCACCATGCTATTATACCATATGTGAGATGAGGCTCAATCAGTGCATGGTATAATGTTCGAACATATTTTTCTGTCAATATATTCCCAAGGTATTTAATTTTGTAGGATACAAATCTAACTTTCTTTAAAATATAATTGACATGGATGTCCCATCGTAAGTGAGGATCCAAGACCACTCCAAGGTATTTTATGTTGGGCGCTCTATTAATTTGCATTTTTTGATCATTAATATTGAAGGAGAAATTTGAGTAATTTGGCAGATGTCTAGCATAAGATCCAAATGGTAAAAAATGGGTTTTAGAGTTTTAATGGTTAATTTTCTACTGTTAACCCACCGAATAATTTTTATAAAATCATTTTCAATTACATTTTTCAGATCAGACCAGTCAGTGCCTTCATATAATGTTGCAGTATCATCTGCAAAACTAGTTATTTTGACAACACAATTAATTTGGAAAATATCATTTAAATATATATTGAATAACAGCGGACCTAAGACAGTTCCTTGTGGGACACCACACTTAATCTTTTACTAAATGATCCTGATATCTGCACAGATTGTGGGCGATTTGACAAATAACTTTCGATCAGTGAGTACGCGTTTCCTGTGAAACCAATTCTCTCCAATGCTTCTAATAATAATTTGTGATTAACTGTGTCGAAAGCTTTCTTTAAATCAACAAAAATGCAGATTGAAGGGATTCTGTTATCAATATTTTGATGTATTTGATTTACAATTTTAGTTATTGCGTCCGATGTAGCCTTCCCTTCTGTAAATCCATCTTGATTTTCACTTAAAATTTTGAAAAATTGACATTGCCAAACTTTAGTTATTTAAAAAATGCAGAATATCTTAGATATGCCTTGAAATTATCAGAGTCGTTTGTTTTATATACCAGATTTATCGACCAATCATTTTTCCTGGAGCTTATTTGAGGTGGGATATCATTTTGTTATTGCCAACTTTTCTCCTCTACAAAATGGCGTAGTAAAATTTTCAGTTCCAGGTATTTTCTTTCGTCTTCCATCACAAAATATGTTTTTTCATATGAACTACTTTGCAAAAATCCAATGTGGTATCCTTATGAAATAATAGTTGATGCTGGAGTACAACAGATGAAACGTCATATTGAAATTCTAATAACGTCATCTTGTTGGGGAGAAAAAGTGACAATGTTAATGTGCAATTTATCTCGAAAAGAAGAAGAAGGAAAGATTAAAATGATTTTAGGAAAATCCGGGTGTACTCTCTGTCTTCGGAAGTACTTTAAATTTCTAAACCTTCGGAACGGCATTTTGTTAGATACCTAAATACTCAACTTTGTCCCCGTTTCAGTGATTTTGTGTCTCTTACTGTTTCCGAGATCTGAATGGTCAAGTGTGAATTTGAAACACTCGGCTTAACATGAAATCTGTAGCTCGAGTTTTGACGAAATTTTCACACAAGCTTGTTTTGAAAATCTATCTAGTGGCAGCGAAGCTAGCAGCAAGAAGACGAAAGAAAGAAGAGAATCATCGCTCAGAATTCTCTCATAGACAGGCTCATGTAGGAAATATCTTATGGGACTACTCTACGGAGATTCGGGTTTCTAAATTGATCTTAAAAAAATAGTTCCTACCATCGGACATTGCAACCAACTAGGGCCTCACATAAATATGTGTCATCAGGCGTTCTACCCAAGTCATCCTAATATTTTAAAAAATTCTGATATAACCTACCGAATTCTACTTTTCACAGTGTACGTCGGCTACTGAGCCACGTTCCTTGAAATTTTTTGTGGAACAGAAGATCCGTCATAAAACAGTTTAAAATCCCCATTTGTCTACACATTTCCAACATATGCTCGAATCATCCAACTAAAAAATCACTTATAGGCCCAAAAGAATTGTTTTATGCCCTCGTTAAGATGAAGTAAATTAATATCTTCAGACATTTAGTGTTTCATGGCTTCCACCATATGGTTTGATAATAAAGAGAGTCTAAATAATCGCCCCTTTATAATGGGCTAAATTTTGACTGGGCGCATAGCATCTGCTGAAAGGGTTGTTAAAATGAAATAAGTTCGTCTAGTTTTGGATGCCGTACATTCTGGATCTTTAATTATAAGATCCTACATTCTACTTTGGACTTTAGATAATACTAGAAAAAACTGTAAATTTAGAGCAGTGTGAAATTGACATAAGCATGTACAGGGTGTCCGATTATAAATTGACACCCCCTCTAACTTTGTTATGCGACCTTTTAAAAAAACAGTTGTATATAGATGTTATAAGTTCCAATATGAAGTTTTTCATGTAATATTGTTTTTGTATACAGGTGTCTCAGAAAATTGTTATCTAATAAAGTTGTCTTTTTTAAATAGAACACCCTGTATGTTTCCTGTAAAAATGATAGTCCCTTTTTCTTCTGATTTTAGCTATAGGTACCTAAATAAGGTTGTTTGGGTTACTTGAAGTCTGTATGTCATCTAAAAGAATACAACTTTATTCGATAGCACTTTTCTGAGACACAAAAAATGTCAATCGAAAAACTTCGTGGTAGATCCTATCACTTCTATATACAGCTTTTAATTAGAGGGGGGTTAATTTATAGCCTGACACATCAGGTAGCTCGACGTTGCACTTCCCTCGCAACGCCATCAGTCCATTAAAATCATGTTCAGCATAAGTAAGCCGCTTTGAAGAGGATTCTGAGGTCCAAATACGAACATGTATTATACAATTAGTTCTTTACCATCCGACATTGTTGCGATCAGGGTTGCGTTGAGTAAGCACTAGCGACACTAGCTCGCGACAGGTTCACATTCTATTTTTCTTCTGCTTGTGTGTGTCTTATAGATTATTATTTATACCAAAAAAGGAGTCTCTAAAGCGTCTAAACATGAATTTTAGCAAAGCTTCTTTTTATTCGGTTTCCTTTTCGTAGTTTCAAATATTGATGGCCGTCCTTGGCATAGTAGTATCCTTGTTCCAAGATTCCATCAATAGGCTAACGATTAGCAGACATGGTCAGCAAACCGACAAACAGACAGTCGGGCGGGAATCAGTAGCATCGTCTTTCGTAATGTATTTATGTTACCGGTAATCTGTATAATTAAGGTATTCTACACAATGCCTAGGCAATCTATGGGTTACCCAGGCAATGTATGTGAATATTATTATCCATTAAGTACTTCACCCATGTACTGAACACAATTCCTAGGGATTGTATAGAGTACCTGCTTTTCTAACCGCAATGTGTAAAATAAATAGATCTTGGTCTAAGTTTGTCAATGTTAACCGGCATACCTATAAAATGATGCGCAAATGAAACAAGTTATATTATTTAAAATCAATATTTTTTTTTTACTTTCCTGCGGAGATTGTGGTGTGGGCGTCGTTTCGGTAACTTCCAGATTCTGAGATATCAGACCACCAAACACCAGTTTACGGAGTAGGATCCGTTTTATTTGGTACCTTACGTTTAGTTGTTTTGGTTAGGGTGCTACTCCGTCCATTTTCTTATGGGATTTTAACCTTCAGCGTGGGAAGGCATTGCGGAGGACTACTCCTCCAGTTTTGTTTTGTAGCTGCCTTGTAGATGTTTTGCACCTGATGGTGATGGAAGCCACCCCCATCCCCTTGAGCAAGACCCGTTCCTTGTTCTCGTCTTTTACATACATTACCGGCTGCGCATTCGGTATCGTATTGAATACCTAGGCAAAGTATGAAACAAATCATATTTCATACATTACCTAGACGTTTTAGGTATTCTATACATTACTGAGGTATTGTACAGAATACCGGATTATACAGATTGCCGATAACATATATACTAAGTGACATATAAATCCGAACACCCAGTTTAAATGGTTTTATTTTAATAAAAATTGGTGAATGTATTTATCTTACTGTAAATAACAAGTGAAAAAATTTTCAGCCTTATCAGTTGGACATTCCGGTTTTTATACTGCTTTTTTTTAATTCACTAACGCTCTAAAAATGAATATTTCAGCCGCAGTAAAGAATCAACGTTGGCGGATTTTGGTTCTTGACATCCTTTACGATCGGTTACGATGCCTAGAGTACGGAGACCTGTACGATTTCGTCAACTTAGTGAGTTTGATAGGGGCCGTATAGTGGGACTTCGGGAAGCTGGACTTTCTTTTCGGTCAATTGCAGTTAGAGTGCAAAGAAGTGTAGACACTGTGGTTAGGTGTTGTCGGACATGGCTTCGAGAAGGCGATACACAAAGAGCAAGGAGCACTGGACGCAGCCGTAGAACAACAGACCGTGAAGATCGCCGCCTAAGATTATTGGCCTTAAGGGACCGTTTCTCCACTACCAGGTCCATTGCAAATGAATGGTTTGCAGAACACGGAAGACATGGCATGCGAAGTGTTTACCGACGAATGAGAGGTTTTGGCTTGGTTTCATACCGGCCACACTGGGTCCTCCCTTTAACTCGAGAACACTGACGTAATCGCCTTTAGTGGTGCATACAACGGTCACTCTGGGACTGATCCCACAATACTGTTCCATTCCTGAGAATGGAACAGTATTGTCTTTAGTGACGAGTCTCGATTTTGTTTAGGCATGCACGATGGTCGTGCCAGGGTTAGAAGGCGACGTGGTGAAAGGAGGAATCCACAGTTTTTTGTTGAAAGACATGTTCATCACACTGTTGGAGTTATGGTTTGGGGTGCTATAGCTTATGGTTCCAGGTCACCTTTAATCTTCATGAGAGGTAACATGGACGCGCAGCGTTATATCCACGAAGTTCTAGAACCCCATCTTTTACCCTATCTTGACACCCTGGCAGATCCAACTTTCCAACAAGATAATGCCCGACCAGATGTTACAAGAGTCACAATATACTTCTTTCAACATAATGATGTCACATTGTTACCATGGCCACCAAGATCTCCCGACTTATCCCCAATTGAGCACGTGTGGGATATGATGGGTAGGAGATTGCTCAATTTGCAACGTCCTCCTGAGACTCTAGAAGCACTTCGAGAGGAGTTGGTGGTTGCCTGGAATGAGATACCACAGGAGGACATTGACCACCTGATCAGAAGCATGCCTAGACGCGTTGGAGAATGCGTAGCACATCAGGGTGCATCCACACATTATTAAAGGTCAAAGGGCTTTAAAGTAGTGCAATCATTTTGAAATTTTTATCATTTACTTATTATGCTTCATTAAGTACTTATACAAAATTTTATTAAAATAAAACCATTTTAAACTGGGTGTTCGGATTTATATGTCACTTAGTATATATCATGTAGTATCATAGAGATATTGACACGGTTGTGACTTGGAGGTAAGTTGCTCGGTGTTAAGCTGACTTACTGGTATGCTGCTAAGTACTGGTTATGACGAAATCAGAGAGATACGCACAAGTAAACTCTACTGAATACAAAATATAAAAAGTGGTGCTTTCTATTAGTTTGACACTAGAGTGCAGCTGATCTCAGCACAGGTTAGAATAGCAAGAAAGCATTGCTAATTATACATACGTATTAGCGGATGTGCATAGGATACCTATTATAGTCCAGGGATTAGGATTTTTTTTCTATAATTGTTACGACAATTGGGCTTTTTGTAGCATTCTTAGGTGGTCATGACAGGGCTAGAGCGTTTGACAAAATTTTTAGGAACGCATTTCATCGAAAATCTCGAAAACCGTCGATAATATATAAAAAACACATACAACTTTGTAGGGAATAGGATTCTCTATTATTTCGCTTCCATAAAAATTTGACACCTGCCCATATAGTCAACAGGTTACGAGAAGTTTAAGGTAAAAGGCTCATGTAATAATATTTTTGCTCATAATGGCTAAACTAACAACTTAAGCGCATAAAATTTGGTATCCTTCTTTGTAGAAAATGAAATCTTCAACAGACACACTGATGAAAGTGAGTGACGATCTCCGTATTGACAGCATCACATGTGGATGTGGTATTAAAAAATGGATACATTGACAATGACTGTGAAGTTATCTCCACGTCAATTGTTTTATGCAGCGTACATTTTAAAGTACTCCACGTGTGTGTTTCAAGACGAATTTTCAGCTTTCTCTCATTGTACTTCAAGAACCATTGAAGTATCCGAAAAAGGTAAAAAACCTTTTTTGAGGCATATATTATTCTCTATAAAATCTGTTTCATAGTATCGGGTTCTTAATTTCTGTACCCTTTAATTTCTCGTAATTTGTTGACTCTACTACACATATTTACAAAAATAAAATGATGAACTCAATTCCCTACAAAATTTGTTTTATTACTTTGTTACATAGGATAGCTGGACTTTCAATCAAACGCGCTTAACAAAATGGCGGCAATTGTAGGATTTGTTGTGCAAAATCTCACTATTTCTTTGCTTATTAGTAAGCGAGAGTTGGTGCGTGCAAATCCTTAGAGACTGGTCAATCCTGACAGTATATCTATTTAAATTTCACAGTTATAGTTCCCCCTCACGTTCTTATAAGAGGTTCCATTTGAACAAAATAAAATACGATGGAATTCAACAGTTTTCCTTCTCCGCAAATGTTACTATTATTACCGACATACGTTTTCTCCATATATTCACTGCCACCCGCAGCTATAGAGTGGCAATAAATAAACCCGTAATAAGATTAGTAACGGCTAGACGAAGCCCATCTACTAGTATTATAAATTTCCCATACCTGAACGACGAACCATCAAGCCATATAAAATAAATAAAAATCAAGTAGCCGTATATAATTTATTATAGCTAAAATTTATAACTATTACCCTAACATGTGTTTCTAATCCATAAAAATCAAGTTTCCGTAGCGGATCCACCATATATTCCACCATAAAAAAATATTGTTGGGAACATCCGAGCAAGAACTATAATTTCATAGTAAATGAGTGATGGTGTATCTGCTTTACTGCTTAGTGTAATGATAGATTCTTAAATTTGAATATTTACATGTGGTTGTCGAGTATATCTTTAGCAATAATACGATTACTTTGATGGGCTATGGGCTTATTTGTAATCCAAATTAATGTACCCCCAGGTATTTCAAATAAAAAAGATTTTTTACTTTCTAATGATGTGATTAGATGAAGCACATACAGGCAACGAGTTATCACAAGAATTGCACAGACCCATCTCCTAGACCGTGCATCATATATGCAAAGAAGCCCCTGTAACTAGAGGTCAGGTCGTATTTATCGGTGTACTGGGTGAGCCAAATTTAGTGGCCTATCCGCTAGTACGTACTATTAATTGTTCTCTTGTAAAAGGTACTTTCCCAGATAAACTTAAAATAGCCAAAATTAAAGAAATATATAAAACATGTGAAGCTTTTCGAACTAAAAAACTACATAAACAATAAATTGGTTACTCAGTGCCTTTGAAAAAATTATAGAAAACTATGTAGCTAATTGTCTAACATCTTTTGAACCTTCAACTGTTTTGCAGTAAGCAGTGGTTTCAGCAGGGGTTCATCTACGTGAAGTGCAATTACTGACTTTCTAAATCATATGTGTGAAGCTCTAACTGCCGTTGAGAAAATATTGGGGATCTTCTTAGATTTAATTCGACGAGATTTTCTAGATTTAGCTATATGCCTAAAAAAGGATCGGTATGAAACGTTAAAAATCATACGTCTATCTAATTATTCAAAACGGCACTAATCCACAACATCTTTTCATATACTTTGATTTAAACTCTTACTGCTGACCCTATAATAGCATGACGCCATCTATTGTCTGCAAATGATACCATCACACACAAACAGTAACAAAAACAGAAAAAGTTTTCTTTAAAAAATGTTCATGTGTAAACATGACATCAAAGTTCCAAGCAAAGATCACATTCCTCGTAGTTAATCGTACCCTTTCATATACTTAGAATGTTGGCAACAACTTCTTACGGCAACAGTCCGAGAGTTGACAACATTGGCACCTAAAAACATTGGTCGACACGTTCATAATAAGCGTATCTCAGCG
Organism: Acanthoscelides obtectus; assembly: GCA_963669975.1. NCBI lineage: Eukaryota > Metazoa > Arthropoda > Insecta > Coleoptera > Chrysomelidae > Acanthoscelides > Acanthoscelides obtectus. The sequence continues at coordinate 48,730,047 of CAVLJG010000010.1, forward strand.
GCACCAGGGTGAATATGCCCGTATTCTCGCAGGCACGGTTTTCAATTGAATTGGGTGTCATCTGATGGAATATGTTAATCAAATGATTTTATTTTCGATGATTATTCCGCACATCCGAATTTATATCTGTTCCCATAAAAGTTCTCAGCGAATCACAATATTGCTGGGTTTCCTAATCATCGACCATACACCAACTCTGCAATTATTATCCGACCAGATACAACGGAAGATATAAAAAAAACCCTGGACAGGCCCGCCATCAGCTTATAATCGTTTATGACAGCAGTAATTAAAAATTTTATTGCAAATGGAAAATGGATCGTCGCACTGCTCGGCTATTCAACATGTTTTTACTGCATAAACATGGGTTTCGGATAATATAGTGCAGTCATTGATCTCTACTACCATAAAAAGCATCTCAGAAATGTGTCATAAAAGTACTTCAAGACAAGGTTGCACCACTTTGTAACTATGTTGTCTATGTTGGCAGAAAAAATGTTTTGTTTTCAATCATACTACTTCTCACGTAAGGAGATTAATCCCATGCCAAAAATGCAATAGCTTCTCAGCCTTTGAAAATCAGCCCAGTGACGGCAGAGTAACAATCAAAAAACTAGTTTTAATGAAACACTGCATAAAAATACTTCGCTACTATGACCAAGCCTTTAATTCGCGAAATAAGATCTATGCAGTCTCAACGTTTTGATAATGTGTAGTTGTTACGTTTTCGTTCCCTTTCCGAGAGGCAAAACTTAAGATATAAAAAATATGATTCTTTCTTACACTGTTACTTCTACATCATTATCATGTTCCTTCCCTTCTTGTTAGTGTTCCTTACTTTTTATGCAATTTTAAATAATCTACCAACTACATCACGCGGATATGTTAAGTTCACAGCCTACCTGTAGCGCTTTATGAACTTCTACATCTCCCGCAAAATAGTGACAATACATTTCAAGTGTACCATCACATCTACTGAATATAAAGCATTATATTTTATATTTTTATTTAATATCTCCAAAAGCTTCAGAGCTGAGAATTTGGATGTTACCAAAGCAAAGGCCATGGTTGTAATTGATATTTTTGCACTTAGATAAGGATAGAGAGTCCCGGCAAGCATCACGTCTTACTCGATGCCGGTAAAGTAGTTTCCTTGATTTTGCCTAGAGAGGATGACCCTGGCGTTGTCAGTTAGTCCATAAGATGTTCACCCTCCTGGTCCGACTGGATACTGAGGAGTAGCCAAAAAGCACGAAACAGCTGTCGGACGGACAAAAGCAGAGCATGCTAATCTCACTAACAATAATGAAACTAAATAAATTTCAAAAGCGGTTCAGCGGTAACGAGAGCGAGAAATTGAGACTTTCAGAATGTGCTTGAACTTTGTCCGTGTATTTCAAACTTCCAATAATTTTCAAGCGTAAACAAAAAATTCTGTTGAAAGGGTGGAAAGCTCCGAGTGTAAGGAATTTGGCCAGTTATGGCCTAGTGACATTTTTTTAGATTTCTCAAAAGTTTTAAAATCAGTGATAATTCATATTTTTCTTATCACGAATGTAGCTAGGAATTTTTGAGTTTGACTTTACCTAAAATGTTGAGCATGTATATAGCGATTCGTGGATAATACTGGATAATTCCGTTTATTCGGACTTCTTGGAAATGTATTCATATGCCAGTCTTGAATATTAAATCCATCCTTGCAGCAATATAGATACAAATTCATTTTTCAATATCCATGGGTTCTGATCACCAAAATCTGCTAAAAGCAAAAAAGGCATAGTAGCTAAACTGTATATTATTTTCTGCTTCGTTATTTCAAAATGGTCCAACACAGAAAGAGCTGAAAGACCATCAGAAAACCAAATTTTCAAGTAAATGTATCTTTACCGCTTCAAAATGCTGTAGTTTTGGAAAGTGGTGACTGTGTTGTCCTTACGTTCTAATTTTCCTAAAATATTTAATCGCTGGGCTTTGTCTGGTTCTTCCTAGGGTTAGTCTCTATCATGGAGATCATTTGTGAATTCTTTTCACAAACTCATACAATGAGATGGAACTTGTTGTCTATTGGTACTGCACTATCAAGTACGTTGGGAGGTACTGTTTCTCCTTATGTAAATTCATGTTCCTTACCAGACGATTAGCGTGGTGGTTTAATGACAAAAAATTGCAAGTCTCTGTAAACAATAATTACACATATTGCATATATGATACAACGATATATATGCATTTCAGCACTCTACGTTTGCTAATGAAAGAGCTTTAAACGTGTATGAAATATTGCTTACCGATGTATCATGCATCCTATCTTAAGAGGTTCCTAGGGAGTCTCTCTGTTACCTTATGTGGTGATAGGTTGTAAGGAGCATACGATGGTAGGCAGAATATGCATATTATGAAATATTATGATAGAACATGCATTTTGCGAAATAACACATTATGTGCTAATCAGTTAGCGATTTCGATTATTAACCATGGTTGGCTTGGAGCTATTGAAGCTTTTCATTGATTTCAGCGAAAAACTTTATACTGGAACAGTAGCGTAGGCTTTCATGGCGGGGGCACCGTGGCTGCTATAAGGAACTTTAAACCGATTTTTGCACTGCCCAAGTTTGGTATAACTGGGTCTCCTGTCCTCTCTCAACGATAAACTAAACAATAATATTCTAGCAATTTTTAACTTTTACTTATTTAGACTTCAGGTTCCTCAAGGCATAACCTCCATTCTCGATCCCCGTGATCAGAAGCCAAGCAGGCTCGGTTGACTGGCATAATTTGATACCTCTGCATGAGACGTGGTCCGCGCCACCGGCTGGTCCCTTA
>CAVLJG010000010.1:48733366-48983840 GCA_963669975.1 Acanthoscelides obtectus
CTCTTGTGGTGTATGCTGTAACGTCAGTTAACAACATCGCAGCACACTTCTTATTGGTTAACGCCTCCACCTTCTAAGGATTTTCGTTTTCCTTTCGTAGTTCCATGTTAGTAGAGTGAGATTGCCTTTTATAACCAGCGGTTTGAACGTCTGAGGATAATCCGTACAGCCACTTTCGCCGTTATACATGGTGCTCTCAAAGTTGCGAGTTTCCTCTACACAGCGTATAGATCTTAGAAAAATGAACAGTGCTCTAGTAACATTCACCAAAGTCTTAAGATTACAGATGTTACGATCCGCAATATCAATCAAACCTAAGCAAATCCTAATTCGGCCCTGCACCTCAATCAGATCAAACGTAAATACGTTATAAAGGAAACAAAACTAAAATTACACACTCATACAGCAACATCGGCGATATCCATATCATTTAAATTTACGGTGAATGTCTTCGAAATGTTACCGAGGCTTAGCGAGTACATGCAGTTCGTTTCTCAAGGTCTTTCGTGATTTTGAATTTGGCAAACTGCTGCATTCATTTGGGACAGGCAGTCCATTCAGAAAGCCTACACTGATGCTTGGCTACGTACATACACATATATGTGTCTTAGAATCTATCACAAACAACTTTGAAGTGACAGAGCTGTACTCGTTTCTTATCGATGAAAGGTGAGTACTTTTTCAGTTATTTGTTTTTTACTTTTTCGCTATTGTACCACCACACATTAGCTTTGTTACTACAAACGTAGATGTTTCTCAAAAGGAAAGTTCGAAGCTTTCAGGTGGGGGTTATTGGCCGGAATGATTTAGGATTTGTAATGCCCTTACCAGGCTTATGCAGAAAAAAGCAACATCCTTGTTTCCATAGTATTGAAAAATATCCTATAGTAAGAATAAAGTTGATCACATGTTTGAATAATATTTACATTTTCATGACTTTTCCATCATGCCGACTGAGCGAAGGTAAGTATTCAACCAGTAGACAACAAATGCAAATAAGCTACATAGAAAATCAACCAGACCTAATTTCCTTTTCCGTAGACAATTAAACTAGAACTGGAAGCTAAATGTCACCAGCAGTCACAATCGTGACTAATTGCTTATGCTTCGGTAACTTCTCTAATTCATTTACTAGAGCTAGCGTTACTTTCTCGGTGAGGTTGTTAAAATTTCATCCACTTGGAGTCTTCCTCAACACGTGTCATTTAGGAATATAATTGGAAGACGGAAATATTATTATTCCTGTTTCGGAACTCATTAGTTGCATCAAACGCCACCACAGAAATAGCGTTTCCTTGCTCTAAAAGACTTGCTTGATGTTTTTTGCATATTTAGTCAAGAAAAGGCGCTCATCGTATAGAACGCGAATTACGGAAGACTAGATAGGCAATCTCATTTTTGTATCAAGAAGAAGATACCGAACCACACAGCGTTAGATTTTGCTAGATAACAGTCAAATGTCCCTTACACGCCTAGCAGTATTATTATTCGTGTTTCGGAATTCATTAGTTGCATCAAACGCCACTACATAAATAGCGTTTCCTTGCTCTAACAGGCTTGCTTGATGTTTTCGCATATTTAGTCAAAAAAGGTGCTCATCATATAGAACGCGAATTACGGAAGACTTGATAGGCAATCTCATTTTTGTATCAAGAAGATACCGCACCACACAGCCTTAGATTTTGCTAGATAACAGACAAATGTCCCTTACACGCCTAGCAGTATTAAGGACTGGATGATAAATAACCAAATAATTATTTATTTATGGTATTTAACTTGAAGTAGAACAAAACATCAAACAAATCTAAATCGAGCCGATCACGCTAAGAAAACGAATGTCGAAATCGGCTCACATGTCATATTCCATTAAGCCATTTGGACTGTAGCCCATAAAAAAAGAAATTTCAAAACTATTTCCCCGGCTATTCCAGACTATAATCTGTCTATGTATAAGATTTCATCCAGATTCGTTTAGCCGTTTTGGTATGATGGAGTAACAAACATCCACACTTTCTCCTTCATAATATACTGAGTGACAAAGAAAGGGAAACACCTACGTATGTTTATCCGATTTTAATTTTGGCATATACGTTCAGTGTCCCTTACTATTAAAATGGTTGAATTTTCAGCCTTAATTAGTTAACTGACTGCAGAAGCTGGTTCAGTAATGTGTTAAGGATCCACGATTCCTTGTACACTCATTAACACGCCTGGAGATCGTGCTGATAAGGTGGTCTGTATTCTGTTGGGGTATCTCATTCCAGGCTACTGCAACTTCGAGAGTAAGAGCTGCTAAAGTCTGTGGAGGGGTTGCAAATTCATTAGCCGGTCTCAGACATGTTCAATTGGAGATAGGTCTGGTTATCGTGGTGGCCAAGGTAAACGGTTGATGCGATCTTGATCTGTCATGACTAACGATGCTCTGGCAACATGCGGTCTGGCATTGTCTTCCATCAAAGTAGTGTTTAGAATACTTTAGCCTTGGAGACATGCACTTGTCTAACAACTTCCCTAGTGCTGCTTGAATGATTTTTTTTCTAAAGATTTAATACTCCTTCCTCAGTACGCAACAATCTGTGTTTCAAGTTATTTGCATTAGGTAAACAAATCCCTGCATTCACTCGCGATGGTGCCCCAAACAAAGGGCCTTATGTGGCCAAGAAGAGAACCAAATAAGGAAGGATATTTTGGTGCGGACGTCGGCAGGGATACCTGGTCTCTTCTGGAACTTCTTAACAGTCATTTTCACAACAATAACGATTGTATAATGGCGGTTTATCAAAGCGTTAGCGTGCTTCTAGCAGCATTCATCGTGATTCGACTGCTACTTTTGTTCTGCTTGCTGTTAGAGTGCGCTCATCTTCTTTCTTCCAAAGAACCATAGCCGCGGCCAACTTTAGTGCCAAGAAAAATAGCGACGATAAAAAACAATGTAAATTAAGGTGAAATTGGCATTGAGGTCGCAACACTCGCGAAGCCTCGGTAGCATTTTGACGCCCATCATAAATTAAAATAATGTTTACCTTTGATCTGATCGAGATACGGGAGCGGATTAGGTTTGCTTAAGGTTTGATTCATTTTCTGGAGGCTAATATCTCGGTTATCTTAAGACTTTGGTAAAAAACCTCTTATTTCTTCCAGATCTATGCGTCGTGTAAAGGACAGCCCGAACTGTGGATGAAGCTATTCAGCAATTATTTGCACTATGGTTGGAAAAATCAAAAGTAAGACTCTATAGGACATCTTTGCTTTCCATCTCTGCGATCGTAACCATCCGTATGCAACGTTGTTTCATGCTTTTTAGTAATCCGCAGTACGATATAGGCCTAGTCAGATAATGAGACCCTGTGTTCAGCTTCTGCAGCTATGGTTTTCTGCTGCGTACGTAGGGGGTCGGTAGTACTGCGGTTGATGAAACTGTTTGTGGGTTGCAGCAAAGCAAAAGTCCCCACATTCAATCGTCAAACTCATATATCAGCACTCTCTCACTGAAAAACATATGAAAAATAAAAACTTACAGCGTTTTTAAATAAACAGCGCGAGTGTCAAATACCTTTCTACGTTCCAGATAATAAATTTCAGCTACTGTTACATACTAAAACAGCCAAAGGCGATACAACAGCCGTGACGGTCGACTACCGACATTACAAATGTGGCCTTGCATAGCATTGTTTTCCATTGATAATAACTAATGGTTTTTATCTGGTCCACTTCCTCCGCCTATCGACCAACCACTTTGTTGCAACATTTATTTTTCGTTTGATGCAACGTGTCGATAGGAGAATGAAAACTGTATGGGTGTTTGGCTGTACACACTGTTGCAGGAAATGATTTATTGCTTACGACTAGTTTTGTTGTTCAGGTTTCAAGATTATTTGATTAACGACCTGATTAGTGTACGACGTGTTGGTGATTTCAATTGTTGTAAATCATATTTTGCTGCTTATCCCTAAGAGCAAGATAACAAATAGTAAACAAAACGAAGTTAAGGATAAAAAGTATTTTAACAGGAGTAGACAGCAAAGACTAGATCATTAACCTTTAATTCATGTTACCAACAAAATAGGTAGTAGTTAAAATGCTTACTTACAGGTACATATCGCATGTAATAACAATATAAGTGACAAATGCAAACTGTTTCGTCGAGCTCTTGAACATTTAACATAATAAAGTAGCATATAGTATCATTCGATTATAAATGATAATTAATAATTAATATATTTCACAAATTTGAAGAAAAGTGTAGAAAACAGCAAAAACTAGGTTAATTACCTGCAATGTGAGCAAAATTTATTGTTTGCTGTGAAGTATGGCCGCAAAATCATTTCTTGCACCGTGAGCAACATTTCTCTATTCTAAAAGCAAATACAATAATTACTGTTATGCAAGAAAGTTGTAGCTGCTCACCAGAACTTACAAGCATTGGAATATAATGGTAGCATCACACGGTCGTATTTTTATGCAAAAATGGAAAGAGCAGAACATTGAAGATTAACGAAAATTTCAAAGTTGGACAAATTGGACATGGAATTACATATTTGCTTGTGCTACCTTCATCATGGCAGACTATTAAACTTGATGTTTGTGGTGTATCGTTCGAGACCTCCTTTTGGTGATTCACTCATCTCATGGGCTGATGCGTACGCGGGCAAAGTCCATCTTTTGTTTCTTACACGTAATAGAGATAAGATAATAATTAAAGTATCCGTTTTGCATATGCAGAAACCTGTAATATACATTCAAATATTAATCAAGTATCCATGATATCCAAACCCCAAAAAAACGAATATCTGATCCTAGGATTTTATTTAGGTATCGGATACTTTCTATCGGATACCAATATTTTGCACATCACTACTTTTCACTCATATCTGACAGGTCGATTGTGTCTATCCGTCAGGCACCATGAGTACCCGCTATTTTCACCAAATGAGCTATTTTATTGACTACCATTTTATTGTTGATAAAAAGCGTGAATTATAGGTAATTAATAATTATTATGGTAAGGACGGAATACCATCAGGTCGCAAATAAAAACAGTTGGCGGTCATCTCAGACGGCTAGCAGGATTCTATTCTCAAATTCTTCTGAAATAGCCACATTGATCTGTAAGTTACCCATCAAGCTTCGAGTAAGACGAGGTTTTTGATAGAAAAAGATGGAAAATCAGAATGGAGAGACAGCAACAGCTGTAAAAAAATCCGTTATATATACAGGGTGTTCCTTAATAATATGCGAATATTCAAGGGTGTGAATCTAAATGATAAATTAAGGTTAGTTTGCTTTATAAACTATGGTCCAAAAATGTTTCCTCGAGGAAAAAAATGGAAATTAATTAATATTTTCAGAATCGTATCAGACATTTCATTGATATTTATTACGTAGTGAAAGTTAAGCAAGTTGCGTATTTTTCAATGAAAAAATAATTTTTATAAAATGGTACGCCAATGGTTTTTTGCCAAATAAGAATTATTTTTGAATTGCCCGTTCAATTTCAAACAAATGGTCTCTCTTGAGTTGCTTTTATTTGATGTGCCATTTTTGAGTAATAATAAAAGCCGTTCTATTATCTAACTTGCAAAATTATTATTAATTTAATTGGAAAAATTAAACATATTAGGGGTAATAAACAACAACAACTGAGAACATAAACATAACATTAAAACCATAGAGTTGATTACAAAAATTGTTGAAAATAGCCCCCTTCACTTAGTATGCATGTTTCCGCCCTCCTTCTCATGGAATTGCGCACTAGCTGAAATATCCCTGGAGTGTTTTTGGTTCTATCACAAGCTGCAACTATTCTTTCTCTTAATTCCTCTACACTGTTAATGGGACTTGTGTACACTAGTGTCTTAAGATAGTGCCACAAAAGGAAATCTAAACTGTTGAGGTCTGAGGCCCTTGGTGGCCATTGTTGTGGCCCACCACGGCCAATCCAACGATTTGGATAAACAGTTTGTAAATAATTACGAACCGCTACACTGAAATGGGTTGGTGCACCATCATGCATGTACCACATATTGTTTCTTATTACTAACGGAAAATCATCAAGCAGCAAAGGCAGCTATTGTTGAAGAAAATTGAAGTAAGTCTGCCTGTCAAGTCGTCCTGACAAGAAGAATGGGCCAATATAGTGGTTGCCAATAATTCCTGCTCATGCGTTAACCAAAAATTGGTGTTGGAAATGGGTTTCGGCTACGGCATAGGAATTTTCTTTAGCCCACAAATGATTATTGTGGAAATTCTGAATGGAATTTCGAGAAAAATTAGCTTCGTCATTGATGCGGATTTTGTGTAATTTTTTGAAGATTCCACTGACAAATGGTCACACGCCTTGGAAAATCAATGGGAAGTAATGCCTGTACTCTTAAAATATGGTAAGGATATAACAAAAAAATCCACTAAAATTCTCCGAACAATTTGATGGCAAATATTTAAGTGTATAGCCATCTTCCTCGTACTCAACACAGTTTCAAAAAGACGACGATGAATATTTTAAGAGGTTCTACTATCTGGCAAAGCACGATCGGGATGTCTCTGATGATAAATCCGTCTGGCTTGCTCACCATTACGATCGGCAATGCCATATACGTAATGCATTTCCGCCATTTCTGAATTTGAATAATTCACCATTATTAACAAGATTGTAAAAACTAAATAATAAAACAGATGTCACAACAAACAGATCTGAATAACAGAGACTTGTCAGATGTCAAAAGCCAGTGACATATTCCAGAGCAACTAGATATTTATTGCTAAACTGCATTCTTCAATAATTACATTAATTTTATCGGACAATGGAATGGTTTTTATTTTTTTACTCAAAAATGGTGCATCGAAGGAAAGAGAGGTCATTTGTTTTAGATTGAACGGGAAATAACTTGAAAAATATCGAAATCAATACCCGTACGCACTCCACTGTTGAAGTTAAAAATTGTTTTTGCGTTGAAAAATATGCAACTTTATTAAATTTCACTACGTACTCAATATGAGTGAAATATCTGAAACGGTTCTGGAAATATTAGTTAATTTCCTTTTTTTTCCTAAAACTTCAACACCCCGAGTTTTTGTAAGCAAACATTTTTGGACCATAGTATATAAAGCAAACTAACATTAATTTTTCATGTAGATTCACACCTTTAAACATTCGCATATCATTCAGGAACACCCTGTATATGTCGGCGTCAAACGCTGAAATCCGTCATTTCCTGAAATGGTTAGTCAGTTTCCGTATTACCGACAAACACCGTAACAGTTTGATTATTACAACGTTTGACTAAGCATTTCAGTCAAACACCGTAATAACCATAACTTCGTTACTGCATTTTAGTCAAACGATTTAATCAATACAGTATTGCTCCAATGAAGTACACAATAGAACAATGTACTACTTTATCAATGATATTAAAAGAAACATAATCAAAGATGAATTAATCTAAAACGAAAGAAGAATAGATTAAAACGTTGTCTTGATTATTACATTGTTGTTTTTAATCAAGTATTTATATACGAGATCCGACAACTGGATGCTGTTGTTGAGCAAGCCTATGTACGTTAAATTTAGGTTAGGTTCACAAAATTATAAAAATTAACTTCCTTTCCTTTAACTCATTTGTATTCCATGGTTTTTCCTTAATTACACTGTCATACTTAGTTCCTTGTAAAACAATTCTGAATGCTGCGACATTTTTACAAACACAGAAAAGACGATGTGTATACTCAAGCAAATGACCACAAAACTGGTACAATGACTGACTGATTTAGGCAAATGCAGTGACAGAGTTAATGTGGTAGTTACGCTGACTGAAATTGTTCAGTCACTACAGGGAATAACTGCAATGCTTAGTCAAACGTTGTAATAATCAAACTGTTGCGGCGTTTGCCGGCAATACGGGGATTGACTAGGCATTTCCGGGAATGGCGGATTTTAGCGTTTGACGCCGACGTACCATATATATAAACTTGAAAATCTTGAATAGGTTAGTTTCAAAAGCACTACATTGAGAGTTCACAAAGGGCTACGTATTTGAGATGTGGCTATAAATGTAATTCGATGGGCTTGCTAATGATGCTCAGGTGTCCCGTACTAATAGTTGCGGTTTCAATAGCGCCAAACCGAGGCACATGTTTGCATTCCATTTTACTGCAGGGCAATAAAATAATGCCAGCAAACCGCATCAAATCGTCAGACCTTCCTGGCAGGGGCAATTACTTGATAGGGGGCTGTAAATCCTTCCTACTGTTGACAAGACGGCTTTTAGAACTCTGCTGTGTGAAATATTAAGTAGTTTTCGTTGGTGTGCAGTCCGGAACCAATCGGTTATATTTGCGATAAATAATTTAAGGAGCATTTAGGCTTGGTTACACCTGATAAATTACAACTTACTGCTTCAGATTGTGCTTGTTAGGTATGGTCTCAGTCGGCGTGAATGGTCATTCTGTTTACAACCCAGTCCCGGGTATTTTTGTTTTGTTTGTTGTTTCTTTGGTTAGGTGAAATATTACTTGCTTCTTTCTCTGACAGCGGGAATCAATTTTGATAACCCAGGAATTAATTTTTAGAATGAACTGCAGATGCACATTGCTTGGTCTTTCAAGAATGATTTCCTTGGATTTTTATCAAACAATAAGGCTTCCCTGAGGAATGTTTAAGAGAGAGAATTTAGCAACATTGCATTTCGCACTAGGCGTGCTTGAGGTAAGATAACAAAAACCTATAATAACAATAACAGACAGGAGTCAACTTGCATAAAGATATGGAAAAAACATTGAACAAAAGTAAGTAGAGCGCTAGGTAAATAACTATAGTGCGTATAAAATATTTGTAAAGTGGTTTGCTGTTTATCTAAAATAGAAGGAAATATAATTCCTCAAACGGCACTCAATTCTCAACGAACTGTATAAATCCCCTTCTAAATTCCATGCACATGGAGGTAAATGACATCGAGGGGCTATTACAGCGCAAGTAGCTAATACTAGCCTTCAAGTGTTAACTTAGAAGCCTACGATTTATGAACGCATGGACACTTTTGCTCTGACATGAAATGTAGGACGTATCAGATTGACGAAATTGCGTCAGCACACAAGTTCGACCCTCTTAGAAAAAATTCAGTTAATAACATGTATAACTTGTGAAACTATACAGATCAAGACAGTGAAACAGGCTATATAATTAGTCTATAGACAGTGTTTCCCTGTCCTACCGATATAATCATCCGTCTAGTAATACCTGAACACACGATGCGTCAAAAAATGAAGCTTCAGCAATTTTTTTGTCCATACCTAATCTCAACTCCTATTCTCCACCGCCCCTGGACCGATTTTCAGAGGGTATTAAGCTTTTTCGTCCTTGCTACAGTAGTAACGTTGTGTGACAACTTCATCAAAATCCAAGTAGTACCTACTTTCCAAGTTACAGACGTCCCAAGCATTAGCGGACAGACTGATAAACAGACAGATCGACGGAAATAAGTGAAACGATTTTTCGTGATGTGTATGCATATATCACCCACAAAACTTAATACCTCATCTTTCAAATTTTTCGCGACAACAATACTTGCCTGCTGGCCTGACAACTAAAAATCAACCAAAGTTCATAAAGCTTCTGGGTAGTTCTTTTGAGGAAAATAATCACAACTTCTGCACCCAATTGCATTTAGCACATACAAGTAAGGGTTTGAAAATTTTCTCAACGGACTTTGGCTTTCTTTGATTCGCGTAGTGAATTTCCATTTCCTCTGATCTAAAGCCAGCTCAATTCGTTAATTGAAAAATTCTGTGATGCAGTGCTGAAAAAATGACTTTTGTTTAATACCATTCATCTATGAAGTCATACCAAAACTTTTTCTCTAACAATTATATTTGCATGGGATGGAAATTTTCGTTGGCTGGAAGCCACCAGCAAGAAAAAATTGACGTTGGTACAGAAAGCGCAGGCGGAGCAAATATTCCGTTTTTCATCGTTTTCACAAACAAATTAAAGTGCCGTCGACTTCCGAATCTTGCATCCACGCTAAAAAGTTTTAATTAAAGTTTTTGTGGATTTACCCATTTAAGTCACATATAGAGCTATTCGCTGGGTTCGTTGATAAGGGCATGGGCGGCACGGGATCTTGGGAGAACCTGTCACTTCTTTGCACAGTCGATATGGAAAATCCCGGTGTGTTTAGATCTCTATCAACAATTTTAGATTCTAGATTTAGCTATGAATCTAATATATTTGTTTATGTACAACTACTTCACATACTTAATTAAAGTAATATTTTATTTTTAGTAGGTAGTATTTAAATGTACAAAATTAGAAAACAGCATCCATATGAATAAAGAAAGTTGGTGATGGAAGTCCAAGGAAGAAACTTGAATTGAAAATTTGACAACGCCATCTTGCAGAGAAGAAAAAGTGGTAATAACAACATGCAATTTATTTTGAAATCCAATCCCAAAACAAGTCAGGAAAAAATAAAGATGTGGCTATAATTCTGTTATAAGAAACAAAAGATAATTTTGTTTTTTTTTTAATAATTAGGGTTTGGCGATGTCAGTGTATGACACGTTACGCCTTTTCAGAATCAAAATTAAAAATTATATTTATCTGTGCAGAAATCCAAAACAGCGTCCATAAGAAAAAATAAAGTTGATGCTGAAACGCAATAAACGAAACGAAATATTGTCATTCTGATTATGACGTCTTGTAGAGGAGAACAAGTGTCAATTATAATGTGCAATTTACTTTGAAAACTAACGTCATATAAAGTGAGAAACAAGTTAAAACAATTTTGGAAAAAAATTGTCCGTCCTCCTCGGAAGTACTGTTAATTTCCAAACTTTCTAAGCGGCATTTTGGTAGTTACCTAAATACCTGACTTTGCCCCCATTTAAGGGACTACACATCTCTTACCTTTTCCGGGATCTCAATGGTGAGCTTTGATTTTGAATCAACCGGTATACTGTATCCTGACGCCCAAAAAGGATTCTGAAAGATCCTAGCGCCATTCACGAAGCAGTAGCAAAACAAAAAGAATTCAGAAATCTGTTTTAAAAAGAGTGTCTTGTTCCGCTACTGTGTCATAGATGGCGTTAGTAATTACTTTTTGGTGGCCCTCTAATGCCTATTGTAATTATACATCTTCAGGCGGAGGATGTTGATTAATCGCTAAAGGGTCTTGGAGGAAACAAGCACCAGAGAGGTCAAAAAGAGGTTTGGTTCGGAAACCAGTGCTACGGCCAGACACTTAGACTATTGAAACACGTGTTAAGCAAATCGTCCGATCGCCTGACCACATCTGTCAAATTAAGTTTAGCACTTCAAATATCATGTCATGAATAGGAGTGACGTCACTCATTCGATTCAAGCTACCTTCAACTCCTGCATTAGTGAATATGATCATTGCTATCCAAGGGACGTGTCGGTGAACATATTTCATGATGAAGTTTTCCTTTCCTAAGGGTAGACTAAGCTTGTGAAGGAAAATATAGCACTACATTCTTTCATAACATTAAAGTTATGAAACTTAGCATTTGACCATCAACTCCTTTTTACCACTTATAAAATCCTGGCTCCCTAGAGCGGTAAGTATAACCAAAATGCAGTAGCTTAGGAGGTTTCAAAACCAGGACCCTTATTCTTGAAAAGCTGGAATAGAATCACTGAGAGAAAGTGGAGATAATTCTCTTGCCCTGCGGGGAGCAGTATTCCTGGAAACTGATAGAATAGTCATTCGCCGGGTGCAGATGAAATTAAGTTTGTGACGGGGCATCCAATCATATAGAGAATACAGGTGACTCATAATTTCACCAAAAATGGATGCATCCACATACTTGTCTTATAAGAAAGAGAACCAAGCCCACCTTCTCTCCGAGATTCTACTCCTTCGTTTCCAAGAATACGAATTCAGATGTTCTTGACTGCATGAGCAAGAACAGAACGGTATGAGCTTGGTCCTGCTATGCACCCTATGCATCGTCAACTGTCAGTATTATTCGGGATTGTATCGTACTCGCAGGTACTCCCGCATCTCAAAGCTCAGATTGACTAGTGCTGGACGTTAATTTTCAAAAATTCGGTATAGACATGGATAGTAGTATGATGGAACGCCAATGTTCAGAACCCGCCCTACTGATGGAGTTGCTTTGCTCTACACTAAACAAAGGCGCTAAACGGAAATTCTCGTAAAACTAGGCGAAAAAACATTGATCGGTGGAGTTTTACTAATTGAAAAGTTCAGGAAACAGAGAAGTTTTCATTATATTGCTTACTTGATACATTGATACGCTTGCATAGGCTAAATAGAACAGGACAGGCATAATGAAGTGCCAGGGACCAAAAATCGAGTTTCTACAAATTGCGATTACCATCAATTCTCATGTAAAGTCAAAAAATTGTCGAACACGATATCGGAAAGCTCAGAAATCGATCTCGGTATTTTGATATAGTCCAGTATACAAAGCCTAGAATACAGCTCGTGAAAACAATTCTTGAAAGCAAGGGTGTAGAATAACTAATCGAAAGCTCTATTACTTTTCGAGGAACTTGAACAAAAATTCAATCCCCACGTCATTTTCTTGATAAATAGTAAGGAAAAGAGTCTCGCCCTCTATCAGATTAGCAGGAAACGGTGAATAGCCGAACAATCTCAGGAATTTTTAACTCTTTGCCGAAAATAATGCATTTACAACCTTACATGGAGAACATCAAAGGCAGGAAAAAGCGTCTAATGTTCGCCAACATCGCCGTGTCAAGGTCACCTTTATGATGAACCCTAACCTCCATGTTACATCAAATATACTAGAAACTTGAGTGGAACTAAAATAGACAGTAGAGTTGAGTCGGAAAAGGTTTCTTCGTGAGATGAATTTTCAAACCTAAAATATCGACTTTTGACTCTCTCTAATAGGGATACAATAATTTTTTTTACAAAAATTCGAATGTGAATATAAATATCGCAGAAATTGATGGAGTTGATGAAATAAATCTGCAGATATATGGGATCCCTTAATTTTTTAACAGGACATTCCTCCAAAGATCTACTTCCCCTTCTGTACTAGCTTCACTAATAGGTTTGCCAATTCGACATTTTTTTATTTGACTTACTAAACACTTGGTAAATTTAAAACTGAGGATATAGACAGTTTCTCCAACTTCTTACTACTGGTGCTAACTACACTTCAGAAAGAACAACCATGTCTGGCCCTGAAGCCTGATGCATTTCACTGAATTTTTTAAACGTCTTTTAGTGCTGATTTTTTAATCTGGACGAAAAATTTGCGCCCAGGACATAAACTCGACAACACAGAAGCCGTTTTTGAAATAAGAGATCTAAAAAATATAGTCGATTTCTTGTCATATATCACTCAAACTAGAGGACAATCGTACAATTTGTGCCCTCAATCCTGAAATTAAGTATTACTTCATTAGTCACCTGGTTTAGCTACAAAATTTATTTTTTCATTTGCGAGTAGGGCAAAATTTCCGCCAATCAAAAAGGGGGATACACGAAATAGTAGCAAATCCGACGAATCAAAAAGAAAAAAGGATCTTATTGAAAATAACAGTGTGACTACTTGGAACGATGCCAAACCGCTACATTGCTACCGTCTTGTAGAGGGCGCCAGCGGTATCATTGACTTCCTGCCGCGAAGAGTCAGGAAAATTAGCTCTGAACATATTTGGGGCATAAATGCACCTGGAAAAGAAACAGGGTTGTTCACACGGTAGTCAAGTAAATTAATTATTAACTCGATGTTTGTGAAATAATAAGCATTCTGTAATTTTATTTGTGTCCTCAAATAATTTATTGAGAAGATTTTCATACTGCAAGCGAAAAAATTAATAATCTAGTACGACTGACCTGATATAAATCTATAAAGAGGAATAATGGGTTTTTGAACCTAGCCTCAATAGACATGTTGACGGATTGTTAAAAATATACCCTTTTCTTGAAATTATCTCTCTAGTAAATAGTGACACCGAAACAAGAGAATTATAAAAACCAACAGATCAGAAATATATCAAGGAATCAATAATGAAAAACGGGGTTACCAAGCTAGAACAATACACTCCAAGGATAAAAATAATAGATATTCGGAGGAGATCCATGCCGGAAACAAAACTTTGAACAGTTGTTAAACTCTACGGACGACTCGGCCGATGAAAGCAACGAGGAAAATTCAACGACCCATCTAAAATCCCAACTAACTGAAGAAGATCTGCCAACATTATCTGAAGTCGAAACCGTCATAAGCAACCTGAAAAATGGTAAGAGCCCCGGAGGCGTTTGTATAACAGCAGAAATGATTAAACATGAAGAACCTCAACTGATATACATATTACATAACCTGCCGTAGAGTATATGCGAACATTCACAAAAAGGATAAATCAGACTACCAGAACTACAGAGGCATATCGCTCCTCAACTTAGCTTAGAAGCTACTGGCCATACACATCAAAAACCGGCTGGCAATACAAACTGAAGCAATAACTGGAAAGCACCAATGCGGACTCAGACAAGGGCGACCTGATTCTCACACTACGAGAAATCCAAGCTAAGGGCAATGAATATGAAAAACCGATTGTGTGGTTCTTCATTGACTTCAAGTAGACACTCGGGTCAATAGTAGAATTGCGCCTTAGGGATACAAATACCTCAGAATTTTTTGAAACGGACGAGGACGTTACAAATAAAATACTAGATGATAGATATTGTAAAGCAAATATAACAATAATAGTCCCTGGTGTACAAAATAACATATCTTACAACCAATTCAATCGATCTGTACTTGTAGACTTGATCTTCTTAAAAAAAGATACCACAGATGCACTGTTGTCAGCTGCAACTTTGTCTCAACTAAGTTTCCACCAGATCGGAGTGGTGTAACAAAATATCAATTTGAGGTTTAACTTAGTATTCAGATCGGTTGCTAAATGGTAGATCTGAGAAAGGGGTAAAAGCAATAGAACACGCCCACTTTCTATCAATTATTATAGTCTCTTGTTTTCAGGAATTGGCCCCCCCTGATGGCTTCCGAGAATCTGCTCCAATTTGCATCATTATGGGCAAATACAGACAACACAAATTATTATACGTTCCTTTGTTTGTCATTTTTCAAATTATGTATATATTATATCTATTTTCTTCTAATTGGATTTTGTCTATTTCCTATACATTCATATGTCTGAAGGAAATAAACGAATTGAAATGAACAAAAACGTATTTTGATAAAGGCAAGCCTTTCCGGCAAATAAAAACGACAAGACATATAATAGGGTTGGAGAAGCAGGCAGTGAATAATCCCTGAATTTTGTTTGCATGTTTAATTATTTCTGATCGCATCATATATCGGAAAGCGATCCATTGTTGAATCAACACAAACCATCGTCCCGTTAACCAAAAATATACCATCCCATACTGGTGATTGCGCAAAAGCCATCATGTCCGTCTGGTTCGTTTAGGCTTATCAGCGAGGTATCATAAGTCCCGGCTTTGAAACGCTAATAGTGGAGGCATTAAAATCGAAATCGAAACGCAGATAAGAGCGGTTGTAACAACACGAAGGCGTATCCGACATGACAAGCGGATATTTTCTAAATGATGCTGCGCCGCCCAATGTTGGTTCTACATCACGTTGGTACCGAATATTGAAAAGCGGATTGGGAAATAATACTGATCACGACATACAGATCGAGCCGTCCAAAAAATCAGACAAGCAAGTATTTTGTAAGAGAAGTGAGTAAAGGAAAGAATTCTGGAAGGGAAAAATGGGTGAAAATGATTGACTTCGAAGCCTCTATCGAGCCATGTCAATGATATGAATGATAGTGCTTTAGCGCTATGTTGGGTAGTGTTGGGCGGTCTATTGAATGGTTCGGTTCCCTGGATTTGTTCCATAATCGAACCCGTTCCAACGAATCCCTTCACTTCGTTTCCACTTGGCTACTCGGCGACGCGCCTGGTAGACTGGGTTTGTACTAATTTGAATTGGTTCGTATTGTTGACAGATATACCGTAGATTGGTAATTTTAACACCACCATTTTACTATGGGCATTTAGATCATCAGATTTGTTTCACTATAGAAAGCTTAGACGTTCTACAAAATCTCGATTCTCTGGCGAAGACAGGATCAGCCAGCAAGCTCGT
Source organism: Acanthoscelides obtectus (assembly GCA_963669975.1). Taxonomy (NCBI): domain Eukaryota; kingdom Metazoa; phylum Arthropoda; class Insecta; order Coleoptera; family Chrysomelidae; genus Acanthoscelides; species Acanthoscelides obtectus. The sequence goes on from CAVLJG010000010.1 coordinate 48,749,504, forward strand.
TGGTTCTGAGCCAGCTTTAGGGGTGCCCGCGCTAAGAGTTAGGAGGAAACCGGAGAATTGGATCGCAACACAACACTATCAGAAATGGAGAAGCATCTCCAAACACCTACGTCAGGCACGGGAACTCATTGCAGCTAACGCTAAGGACGGACGTTTCTGCTTATCTTTGGATAGAGCCAACCTAAGGTTGCTGGTGGGATTGTTGTCTGGCCATAACACATTAAAGCGCCACCTGCACGTGATGGGGGTGGCTGAGGATCGCTTGTATGAGCGCTGCGGGGTAGAAGAAGATACCTCGGCGCACGTTCTGTGTCGCTGCGAGGCTCTTAGCTACTACAGGCAGACTATACTGGGGTCCATCACTTTGGACCCCCAGGGCATTAAGGAGCTTGGGCTTAAGGCCATACTCAACTTCGCTGGAATGGCGAGGCTTGAGGTCTAAGAAATGTGGAGATGCACAAGGGCCCGTCTGAGTGGCCTATGCGGTGGCTCCTTGTGGTGGCCGGTATGCCTGTAATTTCGAGTTTTCATTCATTCAAATCTCGCTGGTTCCCGATTTCGTATTTAGAGTCTTGATGCTGACGATGAAAATATTTCCAACATCAACTATTTTATACAGATGATTAATTTCAAAAAAATAATATGATCCATAACCGTTGCTTTCTTCTGTCACTTGTAAATTCGTTTCATCGGACCTGATTAGACTGAGACATCTCACTCGATCCCATCCGCACGGGTAACATGTAAAAAACCTATAAAACGTCAAAAACAACCTATAAGATGTCAACTTGCAGACTAGGTAGTTTTTAGGGCGCAGACAGTCATTCCACGTTTGCACACTAGGATCGTTGTGAACATCCATCTATGGAGGAATCACTCAACTAAACTACACGCATTATTGGTTGCATAGTTTTGTGAGGCTGAGTGATCCGGGTCTGTAGCTTTTATCTCTGAGAAGGAAGTTGGTTGAATAGCAAGATCGCATCTGGATGATTGTGTGTATTGGTCTGCATGTGTACAAAATAAGTGATATTTGCTGTGTGAGAAAATCATTACTGAATATGCCGAATATGACGGGTTATTTATATGTTGTGCTTTCTGAAGAGAGGTTATGTTCAAAGTTATAAATTACGAAAAACTGAGGAGAATTACGGGAAATCATCACCGCGCCCGCGTTGTGTCTAATTACTATTACCATGTATATGGCTGGTAATTCGACAGTGTACAGTGAATATAATTACTTCTTATCCCTCTCATTTTTGAAATTCAGCAAATTTGTATATTTAATTTCCAGAATGGATAAGAAAAAGTGGATGCGCTACTAATTTCTAGCTTTGAATCTCAACTAAGTGTATTTGAGACAAGAACCCAATGTAATTATCATCAACACATACAACTTACAGCTTAGACCTCCAGTAATGACACCCCAGAAGCAGATTTTACATCACATCAAAGCCAAAGATTGATAACAACCCTCATGACGTTTAGGCAACACGTACAACTAAGTGCTAAGTTAACATATTGTAGAATAACCTACATAATGTCAAAAAGATCGGCATAATGTCACTTTTCAGGATACGTGATACCCGTGCCGATCCTCTACAGATCTCGTTCAATCGGAACAAGACAGCTCTACATATAGTTACCGACAATTGAATTATATTGAAAATTCAATAGTTGTGGATGGGGGCTTAGTTCGAGCAGTGCTTCTGAAAGCTAATGTCGGCGGTAGAAAAAATCAAAAAGTTTCCAGCTCCCATGACACGCTAAATGTCGGCTGTTCGACATATTGGACGTAGGCGTCTAGGAGGGGTTCGGTGCAGTGTGAAAATAATGAAAAAATGATCATAACAGAAAAAAATGACCAAAAATGTAAAGCCGAAAGAATAATGATTGCGAATGAGGAAAATCAGGATACCCTAATGCCATTCCAAAGATTAGTACGTTTTGATATCTTCCCTAGATTTTTGGGGAGCGAACCTAAGGAGCGCCCTCTACGTCATCATGGAACCGTCATAACCGCATAAATCACGATGGCAGACCTTCCCTATTCCGTGAGTAGATGAACGGGATTTTATAAATTCACAAATTTCTCTAAGGTATGTAAATTGGACGACAAGAACATGAACTCAGAGAGAAAGTCAGAATAATCAGGCAGTTACCTTATTTAATCTCGATTTCTCAGGAGGCCCTATTTACGATAATTTCCAGAGAAACATCTTTTATTTTGTTTTTAAGCGAAAACCGTGTTTCATGCATTGAACAAATCAGGCGCAATATTTGCTTAGAAGTTATTGGAGATTTGAAGAATGTTTTTTTTTCAAGAGAAATCAGTGGTGTATCACCAATGTCTGTCACAATAGGTAGGTGGAATTCAAGTGTCATTGAATTATCTAAAATGGCACTACAAATATTAATAATAAACTACATATTTTTTAAAGATTTACCACCCTGCAACTCAAAAGCTAAGACGTTTACGACGTATTGTTCGTATGATGTCTCCGTCTTAAGATAGACCCATATTTATCGATGATTAGTGAATTTAAAAAAAGTTAAAAAAGTCAGCTCTATTTCGAATAATAGCATGTTTATCAGATACCCAGATAAGAAAGATGTCTGCAGTTGACTGCAAGTTTGGCAATTATGCGAATTTATAGAATAAGACATGAATTATACATTGAAAACAATTAAACCTTGACCTTGACCGCCGTGCACAAATTCTCAACCAACATAGCCGTCATACGCGATTCGCCATTTAGATTATCAATAATCATTATTTAATCATTTATTAACGGCCTTAGAAACACTTGAAACTTAATTTTAAGCGCAAGCAGAAGTTTTTGGCACACATAGACGTCATTTTAGAACCGCTATCACCGATATCAAATTCATCATTATCGACCCTGAAAACATCTAAAACTCAAATTCCAGTTCAATCAAAACATGTTTTTGCAAAAATTGTTACCTAATTAAATCCGCTATTTTGCTGAATACCATATCCGTGTCAACGCCCTGGAAGACGTAGAAATGGATTTTTTTTGTAAAATTCAGTAAATCTTCCTAGTTTTGGCCATATATTGGGACTTTTGAACCCCTGTGGCGTCGATCGCGTGTAGGCTCAATTATAAATCTGAATGTGTACCAAAGTATAATATCGCATAGTATATTCAACCATTAGCCATTACATCTTTGGAAGCCCAACTTGTGTCATATGACGTCACGACCGAACCTCGACGCGCGAGGTCTGTCGACTACAGCATCTAACACACAAAATGTCATAACTTCTTTAAATGTTAAGAGTATTGGAACAATTCTTCCAGAGTTGTCAAGGGTGTCAGTTTTATGCAAGTGGAAATAGTAGTATTTTCTACTATAGGAACCTTCCCAATTAAAAACACATGGCCTTGTGAAAGTTTGCTGCTCCATATTTATAAGAACAATTCCGTCAGCCTTTTCTGTTTCCTCAAACATGTATACAGGACCTATGATCTAGGACGAGAATATATCCTTGAAATACCGTAAAGACAAATCCCTATTGTATTTCCAACTCTCAGTGATCCTGTCAACAGCAATATAAATTTACAACCCCCATCAGCATTACAGCCAAGGCCAAACACAGTTGTGTCGTTCTCCTCAAACGTTATTACTTTACAACCTCCCTTCGAAATTTTGCGGCAGTTACGGTTAAACTGCATTCATGTGCGGTGACTAGGATACGGTTCGTGATGATTTTATGATTTTATAGGTTGAACGAACTCTCCTAAATGGACAGATTCTGTTTTGGTTTTGTCGGAAGTTTATTGGGGGTGGTTTATGGAGTGATACTAGGAATGAGAAGAGGTAATTTTAGGGTAGCTTGAAGCGTGAACATTTTTTAGGGACTTTAGGGAGCGACTGTATTGTTGCGGCATCTATACCAAGCTACACCTTGAAGGAAGATGTTTCAACCGAGCTTACCTATAAGTTGTTTTTGCCACGCCTTTTTATAAACAAAGGGAAATGGTGGTGTGTCCTTCCTCTTTTTGTAATTAATTAATAGATTAATAAAGTACGATAAGTAAAATCAAATGGTGAGTCAGTGGTGCAAAACAGCTGTCTAGTGGGGTGCAAATTGAGACCCTAGCTCAATAAAGCGGAGAGTAGGGGGGGGGGGGGGGTAAGAGCGCCAGTGACTCAAGACGGATTAAGTCAGAAGTCCTTGAGATGTTAGACTTTTCTTGCTTGACCACCCACACAAAAGAACGGAATATAATAGCAATGACGTAAACTAATTAATTTTACAGACACAAACAAAACGCAAGACATTAAGACAATTACAATATATAAACTGATCATACAACAAATACGTTCCACCACTAGAGTGTAGGTTAGAAAAAATATATTGTTTAAAACTGCCGCACAGTGAAATTATTAAACGGTGATAGCTGACCCTGCAGAACGTTTACCATAGTATACAAACGAAGGTATTACAAACATTTTAGGGCCTAAACCTAAACTTATCTGGATAGTTGTCATTTTACAGGCACGGTTCTAGGCGCAGCCGAGATGTCATCAGCTCACAAAAGCTCAAGTTAAAAGTAATGGCCAAGAGTGGACAGTGATGTAAGGAACATCTCAAGGTAGGGGCTGCTTGCCTCATACTCAAAATTTACGGTGAAAAAAACCACAGTGAGAGAGAGAAATACTGCTTAAAAATCTACTCTCTATTCTGTTTGTGAGATAAAGCTACTCATTAAAAAACGATGTACTTTTGTACAAGAAACGTAAAGCAAAGGCAAAAAAAGAAAATAGTACTAAAGTAATACATCCTTAAAAAGATACCCCTTGTCCTAAAAAAGTAAGTTCAAGAGAACCTGTCAATGTGGGCAATGCCTCAGATTTGAACATGAAAAATGTCAAACAAAATCAAGTACGCTCTAAGCATTTCAGTACACAATAACCAATATACAGGGTGGCGCATCGAAAACGAAACAGACGCATTTACTGGCTGCTCAGTTTTTTTTGGAAAAACGCTCAGACCCGTCGATTTTGTTTTCGAGGGGACACAAGTTTGGCAAAAAATCACGTTAACACGTGCAGTCCCCTGGGAGGGGGTGCCACCAACCCTAAAATCTTAAATAGAAAGGGGGGTCGAGTGTTACTTTATTTTAAAGGTATTTCAGTTCCCTTTATAATGATGTAAAACACATGAGCTTCAGTACAGTAGTTTTGAAGATTTATTGATTTAAAGCTTAAAGTAGACTTTAATAGGTACATCAGATTTGTTTGTACTACTTTTAGAAGAAATTTGACTAAAAGAATTTACTTAATAAGCAAATGTTTTTCTTCACTACGCCCATGGTCTGTTTATCATTTTGTTGTTGAAAATAGCTATTGGAGCGTTTTCTTGTGGCAAAAAAGTTATTTCTTGAAGAAAGATAAGGAAATATTTCGTACTTATTTTAAATAGGAATTTAGTACATAGTTTGCGATTGATTTGACCAAACTTTGTTGCTAAAATACCTTGTAACGCTTTATTACATAAATTAACCATGGTATATTCCACAGCAGAAAGAGTTTAAATTATCGAAATATTTTTCGGAAATAATCAGTGCGCTAATAGAACAGCAGAAATATTTAATGAGCGACATGAGAACAGTAACGTGCATCGAAAATATGTTCTAGAACTTGTAGCTAAGTTTCGGGAAACTGGGTGAGTCGTCAACAAAAAACGCAACATTGAAAATCCCATAAGGAACGAAGCAATATAAGTGGGGGTTTTAGGGCAACTTTATGTAGATCCTACGTTAAGTACCCGCAAATTGGATCATTTAGTTGGTCCTTTTTTCTTACCTGGAAATTTGACCGGTGAAATGTATTTGGAATTACTTGAAGACGCCATAGATCCTGCATTAACAGTCATAATTGAAAATCAGAATCTTCGGCGGTACATTGCGAATACGTTGATGTTCCAACAGGATGGTGCCCAACCACATTACGCATTACGTATTCGACAATATTTAGATCAGACGTTTCCAGATCGATGGATTTATTTATGTGGGATCATTTAAAAAGCAAAATCTATGCTACTCAGCCAACATCATTAGAAGATCTGCGACAAAGGATTGTAAACGAGTGCCTTCAAATTACTCCTCAAATATTGCAAAATCTGCGGCAACGTTTTGAGCAAAATCTTTATTATTTCAAGGAGAGCCATGGTGGCCATTTTCAAGATTTACTTGCCTAACGGGTCAGTTCATTCTTCATTTTTAAGATACTTTGCTGCCAAATGTATTGATCTGCACTAATGATCATGTATTAGTTTTATTTAGGCTTTAAACCAATAAATCTTCAAAACTACTGGACCGAAGTATATTAATTTTATGTCATCATACAGGGAATTCAAAGACCTTTAATTTTTGGGGTGGTGTCACCCCCGCTTAGGGGGCTGCACGTGCTAACGTGATTTTTTGCAAGACTTGTGTCCCCTCGAAAACAAAATCGACGGATCTGAGCGTTTTTCAAAACAAAACTGAGCTGCCAGTAAATGCGTGTGTTTCGTTTTCGATGCGCCACCCTGTATAAACGTCTATACAAGAGTTAAGTAAAATGATATTTTACTTGTTTACATCAGGGTTTTTGGCTTAGGAGAAAGGAGTGACCTCTCATCAAAGGTGGCTACAAAACAGCTACAAAGCTGGAGAAGTGCAGATGGTGGTTTTCCTCAATGACCACCAAAAGGAAGCATATACTGAGAAAACTACTTCTGATGCATGCATCAATGCACTCGTTCAGATGGTATAAAAAAAGAGCTTAGCGCTGAAGAGGTTAAAATCCCATAGAAATCGAGAGGGTAGCACCCAAACCAAAACAAACAACTAAACGTACGGTAGATACAAAAAAAGTGCTACTCCATAAACTGGTGATTGGAGCCTAATATCTCAGAATCTGGAAACTAAACGAAGCACCCACAGACCCACATAACCAAAACTTCGACAGGACTTAAAATGACTGTCAGTTCAATCAATGTCAAAAGTAGAAAGGCGCTGGTCGTCAATGCGCGGATCCTAGATAACCAACCTTACGAGGGACCAACGTTATTTTATGAGGAAATTTCTGAGATGATCATTAATAAAATATTTTAACATTAGTGTTCTAAAGATTTCAACACAATACTGAAATTTGCCAAAAGAAATCACTGAAAACGGTTTAGCCTAGGAACCGGTACTCTATCATTAATAAAGAGAAATTCAAATTACTGACCAGTGATCAAATAGTAAAAAAGGTTACATTTTCTGTAAGAACCTATTGCAAGATAAATTTAAACATCGGATTTCTGTTAATCTTAATAGGAATGTGTTCCATGTGCGTAGTTTTAAACAAAACGGACTGATGCAGGAAAATTGAATGAATATCAAAGTCTACATCGTAACAGAAAAATAAAAGCTGTAAAAAAAGGGAGAGCCGGTACGTCCTGGAGCCCGACATTTCACCATACGTTTTTTTTTATCGCACCCATCACTCCCCACGTTTCATCTTCTTAAACCTTTTTTTGACGCCTATGTTGTCAAAGTGTAGGTAAGTGTAACAGGTTTTATTTACTTGGTTTCACAGGGTCCGAATCAGACTGCAGAAAGTCGCTTCCTTGGTAAATCGGATAAATGAATTCCGAATCCATTCTCTACCTTAAAATTGGCCACATCGTACTTGACAAATTTTTGAGGGCGTATCCAATTTCAGCACCTAAAATTATCGAGCTGTACCACGTTTAGCTTGAGCTGGAGATATCTATGCGCAACTTCAGGGAATTCAGCATAAAATCGAAAAAAAAATCCTGGTAACTGTAACGCTTAGTTTATTACGGTTATCACTAAAAATCGTTAGATGGCGTCCCCAATATTTCTAAAATAAATTTTGTTGGTCCTTGTAGCAAACAACCTGTATATTTCTTTATACTGGAACCACCACAAAGGCCTAAGGCTTAAATACCCAAGGGGTAACGTGGGGTTATATGGGGATACAGGGGAAAGGGGAGACGCCACACGGACTCTGGCGAGGGAACACGTGTGCATGCAACATGCACACATTCTGGCTCCGCCTACGAGATCCGCCGGGTGGTACCTCCGCGTTCGACAGTCAGAGACCGTCTACCACCTACCGACAATCACAACATCCATAGCCAAGAGAAAAAATTTTCTTGGGATGGGATTCGAACCAGCACAGCTCACGGCGGCTGATCAGGAGACCGAAGAGTCTACCACTGCGGCCACCGCTGCTACCTATAATACAGGTAATATCTAATAATTATGATATGCCGTTATTGGATTCTCTTAACAAATACATTTTTATTTTGGGTAAGGTGAGGTACTAAACTATGAAATTAAAGAATCGAATGGCAGAGTGTTACCGTGAGGTATTTTTCAACGCCAAAAGTTAAATTAAGGATCAAATAGTTCCGCACAATAACATCATACATGAAATTTGTTATCATTGCTTACCAGTGTTTGAGTCTATACAAGTATACCTACTTGTTTAAATTTCAAGTCATTTAATACAAAATCACGATAGCCACATGATATAACTCGAAAAATCGTAAAGTCAGTCTTACTCTTGCTGAGTTTTTGTAAATTGATCGCATTATTATCTGGTAGAGGAGATGGATAGAAGAAGCATTGCTTTTAGTTTTTTCTTAAAATTCATCAGGTTGTAATTATTGCGATACTCAGTCGGTACATTGTTGTAATGTTTGTCCGCAGAATATAAAAAGCTCTTTTTGTATAATGATGTAAAGTCGTGGAGTATAACGAGAGATTGACTATTTCTTATTGCTAAGTTGTTAAAGTCTTCAAATTTTTGTAGTTTATTGCGGAGGTACTCTGACTTTTCATTCAATAAAATCTTATGGACTAAATATAGCGTATGATAGATTCCAAGATTTTCTAGATTCAATTCTTAGAAACATGACTTATATTGTCATATTTCCTAATTAATCTATTCAGATTAGACCAAAATTGCGAAATAATTGTAAGGTCTAGTTTTATTACTGCAAGCTGTTCAAGAGGCTAAATACCTAAAAATCTTATATAAAGATTTTTTTCGTTTCTCATTATTTGTTGTCGCATAAAAAGTTTTCCCACAGAAATTGTGCCATTTTATGAGTCCTTGTTTTAAATACCCCCTTGAAACAACTTGCACCAATAAAACCAGACTTTACAATTATTTCGGGGAAATTTGCTAATATGATTAGACTAAATGACAAGACAATGAGGGAAACAAACATTACGAAGTCGCTACACTTAAAGCTTGACCTTATCAGTTTGTAACAAAGCATCCAAAAAACCAATAGTCCGCAAAGGGTTATACAGGGTGTTTCAGTTTATTGTTGCATAACTTAAGATTCGATAGAACTTTTAAAATTAATGCATAAAGTCTATATAAACATGGGTCGAAACATGCGTGGCTTCCGAAATACAGGATGCTTAAATTTACTTTTTAAAATAGATTTTTTTAAATATTTCGAACAATATTTGATGTATAACAGTGAAAATTGGTATACAAGAGTTTTTTGGTACGACAAAACGAACCATGGGCATAGTTTTACTGTAGCCGCTTGATGGCGCTCTCTACTGTACCTGTAGTGTATTAAAATGACCGGAATTTTTTTCTTAGTGCAATTTTTTGCTTTTTGAATAAAAAAACTGAATCTTCGCACTTTTCTGCATAAAAAAGCTCTTCTGTGAGTTTTCGTTATAGTTAGATGAGATATTTCGATTTTTAAGGTTCGATGCATTTTTTATTACTTATGGGAAAATAATATTTTTTTTACATTTTCGATTTGGGCATTACAAGTAATTGAGATGATCGTTTAGATTGTGTTTTTAAATACTGTAATAATTTCTAACTCCAAATAAACACAAAAAAAAACAGAATATTGATTTGTTTAATTTTCCAATATTATATTTAACAAATTAAATTAATTATTTACAACTAAAATGCTATTGAATAGTTAGGACAAACATACAAAATCTAAAGTAGTTGCTCGAAATGTAAATCCAGTTGTTCAATACACAATTCACATCTACGAATGATCGAACGTGGTATAGCATTATTCAAATAAGGCCTTATTTCATCACATGCATTCCTGATTCTGTCTATTAGCATATCTCTTGTGGTTACGGGAGTCTGCTACACTTTTTCTTTTAGAAATCACCACACAAAGAAATCTAATGGATTTAGGTCAGGGGATCGTGGAGGCCAGGCGACTGGTCCTCCACGGCCGATCCATCTTTCTGGATAATTTTCGTCCAGCCAGTTTCTAACTATTCTCGAATAATGAGCTGGAGAACCATCAAGCTGGAACCAGGCCAATATTCTTAAATCTAACATAACATCATCCCACATATTTGCATGTTCAGCATTTAAAAATTACAAGAAGGTCGCAGCATTTAACCTTGCAGGCAAAAGGTAGGGTCCAAATAGTCGATTACGGTAGATACCAATCCACACGTTCACACTAAATTCAAGCTCAACATTTCTTTCCCGAACTGCATGCGGATTTTCATGCGACCAAATATGTTGATTATGAAAATTTACCCAAGCCACGTCTAGTAAAGCATGACTCATCGGTCCATAAAACGTTACTTAAAAACTCCTTATTATTATCAGTTCTATCAAGAATCCACTGACAAAATGTGATTCTTCGTTCTCCGTCCCCTTGCACAGGTTGCAAATGGTAAATCTCCCCTGTCGAACATTTATGTTCTGATCCCTTTGGAGATTTTCAAAATCATTTTCAATTATTTGGTGATGCACTCTTACAAATACTGAGCGAGTTGGATGTCGTCTGTTTGGAAATCTTCGATTCTCTGGCTGCTTCTGCTGCGTTTCCATTTACAAAGCCATACACAAAATGAATATCCGCTAACTCTTGATTGGAGAATAAAAATGGCATTTTTATAAAACTTTCAAAAAAACAGGTAAAAGAAACTAAGTTTCGTGCATTCACAATTGCAAAAAAACGTTTCAGGTTTCAACAGACAACAAAACTAACTGTCAACTAATTGACGTTTAACCTCATTCTGCTTTCAATTTCAAAAATATTTACAGGCACAGCCTACTTCTACAAATTATCGAGATACTGACTTTTTAACGTTATTTTATCATAAATAATTAAAAATACATCGAATCTTAAAAATCGAAATATCTCAAAAACATTATTATGAAATTGGATGCTTCAAAAAGCAAAAAGTTGCACTAAGAAAAAATTTTCGGTCATTTTAATACACTACAGCTACAGTAGAGAGCGCTCTCTAGCGGCTACAGTAAAACTATGCACATGGTTCGTTTTGCCGTACCAAAAAACCCTTGTATACCAATTTTCACTGTTATACATCAAATATTGTTCGAAATATTTAAAAAAAACTATTTTAGAAAGTAAATTTAAACACCCTGTATTTCGGAAGCCACGCATTTTTCGACCCATGTTTATATCGACTTTATGCATAAATTTTAAAAGTTCTAACGAATCGTAAAGTTATGCGACAATAAACTGAAACACCCTATATGAGAGAACATTTCATATATTTAACAACAGTAAACCCACTTGATTCATAGTAATATTGGATGAATGCTTAAATTTACTTAGGCTTAGATATGTAAATTCATTGAACAACTTCAAAACGATTATTCCAATTCTGCTAGGAAGACACATCCGCAGGATGCACCTTATCGCCTGCATATCTACCCGGCACTCAACATCAACACCTCGAACACCTGTGGAGCACTTACGACATGATTAACTGCACCGAACTTCCGCGTGTAACCCGGAACCTTTCCTGAAGATAAGATAAAGTCACTGTGTAGACAAAGAAGCTTAATTTTTACGTTGTTCCTCATGAATTCGAAATTTCTTACCTTCGGACGAACCGTCCTCTGTTTTCACAACCAATCTCGTATACAAATAGGTTCTATTTGTATACCGCCTAGCAAACCTAAAATGGAGTCATAAAACTACCGCAATTTAATTAACATATTTTAACAGGTTGATTGTGGGCATATAAAAAAGTTTGCTGTCTACAATGCCTAAACAAATGACCGAGTGTTGGGTCCAACGGCGTTGCCGTGAGTGTGTCAAACTGAAAGGACGTATTTGTGACATTTAAACAGTGCGTACAATGCTTTTGTTGAAATCCTACTTAACACACTGAAGTCAAAAAATAGAGAAAGGATTTTAAAATATTATGTCATAATAGTTGGAGATCTAACTAGAGAACGAGCGCCATGACTTGGCCAGTGGAAGTGGATTATGTGAACCACCAGGCTGGATGATGTCCGAGTTCTGCCTCAAAGGGACAGTGTTTGGATTCAAAGCCTATGCGTTACAAGCAACAATTAATGTCAGAGAAAGCTTTTTGCTACTTTAGCAGTTTTTACTCTAATCTATCGCGAACTTTTTGGATACTACTGTTACATTTAACCGGAATCTAATATGTCGAACCGTTGGCTGTCGGCCATTCTTTGACCAACTATCTACATATTAGGCCAATATTGATAACTGAGATGGAATACAGTTGAACCCAAATAAGTTATACTTGCACTATGGCTTACTAACTTCCAACCTGTAGATAAATTGAAACACTACAGTATTACAGCTACTGGGTGCAGATGCATGTTTCTGCGAATGTCACCGAGTACCGCTATTGAGATATAATAAGCTGGATCCAGGCTGTTTAGATATTTCAATTACACAACGATCTAGCTAATTTTGCATTCCAGTAAGAACAGCTAATTAGCTTTACATAAACATACTAATTTTCATATATTCTCAAGACATGGTATATACACACAAAGCAGCAAAATAGGCGCAACACTATGCCATCTCGTTATTGTACTACATAGAATGTTACATAAAAAGTGTAATTGCAATCAAGTACATACTTCAGCCCTTGAGCACAACGTTAATAAGCTGTGATTAGTGCAAGAAACATGGCTGAAATGATGCAGAGCGGCAAGTTACCAGTAACATCTTTGAGAGATCACCACAAACATTTCACACTTCGTCTTGTTTTAAGTACTACCTCCCAACCAGTTGCAAAATACTGAAAATGTCTATGTCTCTTTTCGGTTTCTATTATCTTCGAATGACATAACCACAACTCAGATAAGAACTAACCACACCAGTTTGTGCGTCCTGGGCAAACTTGCCGCCACAGAAGTTTTTTAGATAACTATCTTTTAGTTGAATACTCTTAAATTACATTATTATTCACTTATTTGAAGTAAAAATCATGTGCGAGCTAAATTATTGTTTTTGTCTATCGAACTACTATATAAAGTGTAAAGTTCATCTTAATTTTTATTTCGTTTTTAGTTATACGTCAAACAAAGCCAGAGCAGGGTAAAAGAAGTCATTGGAATGGAGTCAAAGTATGATTTTAAGGAAACTACAGATGAGGAACACCTTATGTTTAAGAGAAATTCTGTCGACGATGCTTCTTTACAAGTAACTCTAATGAAGATATATTATAAAACTTTAAAGGAAGTACAGAAAACTGTTGTGCAAGGTTATCGACTAAAGTTTAGTTTCCTAAAGCTCCTAGTTTTAATAAAAAGCAATACAGTGGTTCGTAACAATCACTGATGACCAAATCATTAAACCTTTACGATTCGACAATATGTTCAAATTCGCCGATTTCATGAAATGGTCGATCATTTCGTAAATTGACCAATTTTACGATATGGCCACGACATTACTATTAAATATAGTAACGTAAAATGGCTGATCCGACTACCAGACTATAAACATCCCGAACAGGAGTGCCTCAAGCACAAAAATTCTTGCACTCCTTAGCGTGATCGATATCATTTAAATAATATGCGTTGTCGCTGGTAAAAGGTATCGAATTGATCAATGATCACGAAACGTGTTGTTGAATTTAGGGAGTACTCCCACACAATGCTGATTGGTATCAAGGATCAGGGTATTGTAATAATTTGGAATCCGGAAGCCTTGTAGGTGTGTGACATTAGGAACAATGGTTCAATTTTTAATCACTTAAGCATCTGCGGTATTTGAATCCTTCTTAGAAATACATGATGTGGTGTGGTTGGAACAAAAACTATCAAGTCCGAATGATCATAGTCAGTGTAATATAATTTGCATACAGGATGAGCTTGCGTTTAAGTTGTATACAAAACAAAAGTGGTCATTCTATTATTTCTTTCTTCTTTAAAGATACTGTTTGCATAGGACACCTTTTTTACCGGACTACATCTGAAGGAGTTTTATGTTTTTACTGCGTATGTATGTATGTATATGAACAAGAGTCATTTTATTGCATGGGCCACAGTCCAAATGGCGTAGTGTATTTTGACATATGATGTGTTGTCAGATAAGTCTAAGCAACGCGAGTGACCCTAGGTATTTTAAAATTTTATAAAATAAAAATAGTTAATTATAAACGCGAATTCAACTTTCAAACTAATATTTCAGAAGCTACAACCCATATAGCTTGATCGACTTTGACATGTGTTCGATTCTACTTGATAGCACTTTTAAAACATTTTTTTTCTGAAAATAGCAGGGTTTTTTGTATCTTTAGAAATGCCCTTTTTAGACCCTCGTCAGACGTGGAGGTATTGGGGAAAATGTTGAAATCGTTCTATGTATCTCTTCCCACGTTAATTGGCGATGAAGTATTGTCACAACACGTTTGTTATTCCATCTTGTGAGCTTCTGGTCCTCCATTGGATGCGTGAATTTTTTTGTAGAACCTCTTATTTACGACAATACGTAGTGAAAAAGTTTTTATATGGGGTTATGGATACTTTATTTCACTCATTACTGATACGCTTGACATTTTCTAGTATACCACATATATGTTCAATAGATTAATATTAAAGCGTATGAATTCCTGAATGTAAATTAAAAGTAAAGTTTATTTACCAAAAATTACGATAATATGGTAAAATGAGTATGAAAGCGTATACAGATCAGTCCGATATGGTAGACAAACAGGAAACCCACAAAACATTAACCTGCTATGGATGTTAAAGATAGATAGGGTACATTTTTTAAAATTCCCAGTTTGTTACTAATTTTAGTAAAAGAACAGTGACTCAGGTATTGCACTGTAAAATAGTACACAGAAACAATTCGACTAAAATCGGTTCACAGTATTGGCTATAAAATCGGCAAAGTCATTCATAATCCATAATTTGAAAATGTATGATAAAAACAAGCATACAAATTAGTTTTGAAGGTATATCACGAGGCTCAGCACTTGATTTATGTTGCCTTTTTGGACTTGAATGCTTCTAGGATCTTATCCAAATTTCCCGAACCTTTCCAGCTTTATTATTCGGTTTTCATACATTGGATCATCACACACTGATACATATTTATACGAAATTCTACTATTATTCTTCACTTTTTTACCGACGTAACTGATAAATTTCGTAGATGCTTGCATTTAACATACACACCGCTCAGTAATTAGATTCTTGCCTTGTAACTGATTCCTTTTTCTAGATGTTACATGATATGTTCTGTTACCTTTAGACCCTTTAAAGTTCTGAAGGTACTATTAGAATTTTGACATCATGACAGAATGTTAAATCTATAGGACGAAAAAGCTTTGTAGGTTTCAAATATACCCAAAGTCGATGCAGATATAAGCGAAAATCGAAAGTTTTTAGTATGTATTCAAACGTTTCTTCTTTCCATAACAGTATCTGAACGAAGAGTCACCTTACTGGTCGTTGCTCGTAATTGGCTAACGTTATAATCAGGCTACACTCTCTACAGTGTCCAGTATACGATAAGCTGCGCAACGATATCATACTAATGCATTCTAAATTTTCATTCAACCTTGAGACCGAAAATAACACCGCTATTACTTTTATAAGAGATCCCTTTTTTATGTGTAGGCCTAGACAAAGTGTCTGTTAACCAACCTTTTAAAATACCTAAATCTTGAAACCAGGTAAAAGAGTGCCTCTAAATCCGTCGCTAAGGCCATTGTTCCGAGAATATTTTGATGTTCTTATGCCCTGCCCACGTACTTATGCTTTCTCTGAGATTTTAATCTATTAATGAGGCAAAGGGTTCGGTGGTGCCGTTAGTACTAAGAGGGTCCATTCATAAGACGCTTGGTACCACTTGATGCCACTATTAATTAGGGTTTTGTGTTTGATTATTGTTCCAGCTCTAACAGGTGAAGTACTAGATAAATAGTTATCTGAAGACAAGCATATGGTAGGTGGGTGTTTGTTTTGGTCAGGCGGACAGAGAAGTGATGTTATTTACTCGTTCGGCCACAATGGCAGAGGACGTAGTACTTTGACTCATCATGCTTGTTCTAGTAGATCACATACACAAGTATAAATAATGTGGCAATGTAGTAGTGACTATATAAACATGTGTCCTAAAATGTCTGGTTTTAATCAATATCTCGTTGGCCATTGTGCCAGCTTTGTGGAATTTTGGCAGCGTTATTTACTGCAATGGTACGCTAAGTTAGCGCTAGCCAGAATAAGAAAATAATTTTGAATTCCATTGGCGTCTCGGCTAATGCCATGAAGACAGACAGGTTTTGAATGTTGCTGGGTGTCATGTTTTGTCGTTTACCTTAAGAACAGAAGTAATGATGCATGCATAGAGTATTGATGGCAGAAAAGTTGCCGATCTAATACAATAATTAATGACTTGGGGGTCAGAAAACTTTCCTTCTCCAGTTACATTGAAAATGTTGCTGTGACTGTATCAAGTAATAAATACTGGTGATTTCCATAACTCCTTTACGCTATTGTGCTTATGTAAGATCTAAGCTTAAGTACACATTCCTGGTCTGGTATCATCATCAAACTTATAGCGAGCGCTTATAGTCCATTCAAAGAAAGTTCTTTAAATATCTTTCATGTAAAGAGGATATATCATGCCGTTGGCTTTCCTCATAGAGGTTGATGGTGTGACATAAAATCTGTAGTTTAGATAGCAGACGCGAGAAGGATTTAGTTTAGTTCCTTCACAAGCTCATCCATGTCATTATGGACTTCAGTGTCACCTTAGAACAACTTAACCTATTTGTTCCTAGATAAGCGTCACAAAATCGTGCAACCAGGCCTAGGACTGAGATATTTAAAGTTTGTCCTATCAATATAATATTCCGTAATAATAGTTCAGTTAATAGCATTTTAGATACGAGGGTGGTCCCAGAAGTACCCGACCCAAGAAGAAAACGCAAATATTTTGTAAAAAGATGTATTTATTTTTCCCAGCGATGTTCAATAAGTTCGATACAGTTTTTATAATAAGAACTGTCTTGCTACTCAAAATAGCCATTAACTGCCGATATTACTTCTTCATCATTGGAAAATCTTTGACCACTGAGCCATTTTATCAAGATTGGAAACAGAAAATAATCCGAGGGGGCTAAATCTGATGAATAGGGTGCATGAGGTAGCAATTAAAACTTTATTTCGTTAATTTTGGCCATTGCATTAACGGAGTTGTGAGCTGGTGTATTGTCTTAATGAAACAGCATTCGCTTCTTAACCAAATGCGGCCGTTTTTGCTTGATTTCATCGCTCAAACGTTGCAATAAGTTCGCATAATACTCGCCGTTGATAGCTTTACCTTTTTCAAGATAGTCAATGAAAATTATCCCATGCGCATCCCAAAAAACTGACGCCATAATCTTGCCTGCAGATGAAACGGTCTTCGCCTTCTTTGGAGCTGGTTGTCCCTTTTGAATCCATTATTTTGATTGTTCTTTTATCTCGGGTGTGAAGTGATGGACCCATGTTGCATCCATGGTTATGAAAAGACGCAAAAATTGTGCTTAGTTGCTGTGAAACTTCGCTAAACCCTCAAATGAAACATTTTCACGACACCGTTTTTGCTCGATTGTGAGCAATCGCGGCAGCCATCTTGCACACAGCTTTCTCATGTCCAAATTTTCAGGCACTATGCGATGAAACGCACTTTTTGAAATGCCTACTATGTCTGCTACCTCGCGTACTTTCAGTCGACGATCATTCAATACCGCTTTGTGAATTTTCTTCACCATTTCTGGAGTCGTCACCTCATTTGGTCGACCACTGCGATGCTCGTCTTGGCAGCTCATACGGCCTCGTTTAAACTCTGCTACAAAATATTTTACTGTTGTAAACGTAAAAGCAGACTCACCCAGAGTAGAATCCAGTTTAGCTTTTATATTGATTGGGCTGAGGCCTTTGAAATAAAAGTATTGTACCACATAACGATGACCAATTTTTTCCATTTTCACAAATTCACTGAAAACGTTCAGTATTGATGGCTGCCAAACAAATACTGAACAACGTGGCGACACTGGGAGACATTAATACTTATTTTAAATCTAGACAACTTTTTTTCTCAGAGTGCTGTTTTGATGTTTTTTCAGCGTTCGAGCTTTCTATACAACATATCATCCACTTATATGCACTGATTTCTTTTTATTTTCATGTTTATCCATCCTGTAATTGGCTTTGGCTGTTGGATGTTGCTCAATACATAAATAATATTGCCAAAAACTGTGCCTCGCCGACTTTTTAAAACATATTTTGTTTCCTCCGTGGTAAATAAAGATACCGGCTTCTTGTTGGTCTTGCTATCTCTTCGTATCTTGCCTCGTTTTTTTAGACGTCTAAAGATTGTTAAAATATCTATTTAGTCTGGTGGATACACAATATTTTTTATAAGCCATCTTCAAAATGTAAGGAACGAAAGGTGACAATAATTTGACAAAACATTTACATAAAGTGCTAGAAGTAACCACCCAACAATGAAGTTATCTTTATACCTCTTTTTCTCTGAAAACGAGGTAAGAAACGAAGTGATATCAAGGGAGAAAAGTTGTATCGTTAGCTGCTTAGTCCGAAAAAGACACATTATTTGAAAAGTCAATGGTATACACCTTTTTGTCAAAATTATTCATGATAGTGCCCCCCGAGAAGCCATTGGATTTCATAATTATGCGCTAACTTACCCTAAGTTAATACCCTACTTATTGAAATGAACAACACTGCCAAGATTCAACGAAATGTGATGATAATAAAGAAGTAAAATCCTTATAAAGGTCTCTATCTGCAAAACTAGTTTTTATCGGACATATGACTTTTCTACTTATATTTGGTTCAAGAATCGAGCCCTTGCAATAACGGCCTACCATTAAGTAACACCCTGTATTTTATTTCATTTATTCTATGGCAAATCAAAAGTTAGTTCTAAGGAGCACCTCCCATCTCTTCATCCTACGAGTAAACCAATACTTGTGCTGTTCGAGCTAACGGTTTTTTGGCACCAGCTGAGATTTTTCTAAGGAAGAAAACTCATGGAGAACGCTATACCCAGATTCCAGTCTGCCGCTGCGACTTCTGAACATCGACTGAAAATTCATTTTCGATTTTCTGATGAAACTGATACAGTTAAGCCAACTAAAGGTATTTAAACACATTGTGAGGTCCACTAATTAACCGCGCTTCATTAACACATAACATATATACTGGAAGTCCAATAATAATTTGTTAATTATATGAAGTATCCCAATTGAAAATATGCGGTGTGCTTTGGCTTTAACCAGAATAATTAATTAGATTTATACGGGGACAGTCACCATAGTGGCAGTTGCTAGAACTATGGTGACTTTCCGAGTCTCACTACTCGGGTGGCTGGTAATTTTTCGTATTTTACTTAGCCCACCTACTGACGAAGAAGTATAGTAATCGCAAAACATTTTAAGAATTCTTTGGATGTTACATAACATGTACAGACATCACGAAAAATCATATCGCTCATTTTCGTCTGTCTGTCGGTATGTCTGTCTGCTAATCCTTGGCCCGCCTATGACTTGAAAAGAACTGTTCGATTTGATGTTACATTTTGCAGATTTGTAGTTTTTGAACATAGGTCCAGTGGCAGCGAAGTGGATGACAAAAAACGGATAAATCAAAATTGCTCATACTTTAGTTTTAGACGTTTCAGAGCATCTTGATCATTTTCAAAAAAAAATATTGTATAGCGTTATTAAATGGGTGGGACCGTAGAGTATGGAATAATGGACCTGTTTGGCTGATTTGATCCAGTTAATTTTTTTGTTATACATGTTTGTAGCGAACTCAGAGGGATTAACGTGTGACAAATTGGTTAAGGCTTTCGCGGCCAGTTGATAAACTGCTGTCTTGATTCGGGTCTAAAAGCCGTCGTCGGTTGGAATTTCTTCCTAACGTTTCGCTAGCACGAATGCCAAGCTTCTTCAGAGGTCCTTCCATTTCCGATGCTGGATGTAGTCTGACGATTTCTCTTGCGCAGGTTCTATTTATACCGGAGGGTAGGTGACGTGGCTTGTTCCCCTTCGGTTGACTTCGGGATGTCGATCGGCACTGCTCGGGCGTTTCTGAGGATCGGGTGCCTGATCGGGTTGTGTCTGAGGGTCTCTTCCTTCCTGTTGAAGTTATCTGGATGTTTGTGGATCTCGATAGCTTCCCTGACCAGTCTATTGTGATAGCCGTTGACTGCTGACAGCAACCTGCAGCTCCCAAAGTGCATGTTCAGCTACCCCAGACTTCTCAGTTTGTCCTAGCCGGCAATTTGCTTTGTGCTGTTTAAGTCTCGTTCCCATTGATGTTTTCGTGGTTCCAATATCTATTTTGCCGCATGAACACGGTATGCGGTAGACTCCTGCAGCTGAGAGTGGGTCCTTCTTGTCCTTTGCCGATCTGATGGTTTGTTGGATCTTCTTCGTAGGCTTGAAGATTGTTTTAATGTCATGTCTCTTCAGGACTTCGCCAGTCCTGTCCGTGACTCTTGGCACAAATGGAAGATACGCTTGAGAGGTTACGGTTTCACGTGGCCTGGCTGATCTCGAGCCCATTGATCTTTCGATGTCCCTCTTGCTGTAGCCATTTGCTTCGAACGCAGTTTTCAGGTGTTCAAGTTCTGTCTGGAGGTTCTACGGTTCGCAAATCTTTCGACCTCATTCTGTCAGGGTCCTGATGACTCCATACTTCTGACTTGGGTTATGATTGGACAAAGCGTGCAGGTATCTGTCCCTGTGCGTTGGTTTCCTGTACACTTTTTGACCCAGCTTCTTACCTCGCTTCCAGAGTAGTACGTCCATGGTAAATTTTATGTTTGGATGCCGATCGTTTAGGTGCTGCAGAAACTCGTTTAGCCTGTCCGTGCCATGTTTCCAAATCACGAAGGTGTCGTCTACGTACCGGAACCAAATTGCTGGTTTGTTCTCCGATGTCTCAACCGCCTTCTTCTCGAAGTGTTCCATAAAAAGGTTGACTATGACTGGGCTAAGTGGGCCGATTGCCACTCCGTCTGTCTGCTCGGAAATGGAAGAACCTCTGAAGAAGCTTCCCAACTAACAATTATCACCCCTATTAGAGTGCAAGAACGATTATACAGTCTTCCTTACACATCATTGTATGCTGTAAGAAGATTGGCCAAACGCTCTTAGAACAGCTGTACAAGCGAAATGGGCACACCTAATAGGACACTTCACTCATTTAAGAGGTTGTATAAGGGCGGCAGGTAACAGTTATACAACAAAAGTGTAAACCCCTTGCAGCCGCTACAGAACATTTGCGTCAGTGCAAGATTCAGTTTTTGTCAACTATACAACTATTCTGTTACATGATTCTACTTTATTGCAACCAAACTTTTCTCATGTATTGTATAGGCGAAGTGAAGAATATACCATAACACATTACAGTCATCTTGTTTACTTACATATCGGCCATTGTGAATTTCACACACAGGTATATGATAAACTTCTACTCGGTGATATAGGGCTATTGAACTACTTGCGCAGCAAATTTAATTGTGATTATCGTGCAAAGCAGTTAGGTAATTTGTACGGGCTTCGTATTTGATTCATATATAATAATGATCAAAGGTATGTTTAGATTTTTAAGATGAAAAACTGAACTTATCTGCGTTAAATCTTCCACAAATCCTATCGTTTATCACTTTATATCTGTAATGTCGAACAGAAACATAATTAATTAATTTTCAACAGAGGAATATGGCGTGTAGTTATGTATAACCATGGCATCGTCCATGTTATCTTTGGTTTATTAGAATATTTTTGTGTTGTCTGCAAGTGTTATCCTACAACAGTTTGACAAATCTTTGAAATGAAATAGGTACGGACAGAGTCGAATGATTTACCGACAATGTGTACCAGATCTATATATACTATTTGACCATTTGATAAAACCTTTTAAACCAATATGCATGTCTTAAAATATTGGATCTGGCATTTTAACTAAATGATGACAGCAGAAAGTTAGGTTATGGTGAAGTTGTATACCAACATATTTAGCAACAAATGTTTGCCGAGCAGAGGAATTTTGTACTATAAAAGTTGTAATATTGTTGCAGAATTACAGCCTTTAACAGTTATTAAACAACAGTTGTATAAGCTTTGTTGGCTATAGTAGTAAATGTGCACACCAAAACAACAAAGCTCGGGTTTGTTGTATAAACGTTACCATGGATGCCACAACCCAACTATTTTCACTACCGCGCAAATATGCTGTATAAACGGTTGCATAAACATTTATGCAACCGTTCAAAATTTGTCCTTTAAAGTGTTGTATTACTATGCTATAAGAATATTTTAAATACCTCATTTTAGATCAAATATGCTGCAGAAAGAAAATTTGTATTCCACACAACATTAAGCCAGCATTTTGGTGTTCAGGCAACAACAATAGAGAGCTTTTATGGCTGAACGGTTCTTTTACCCAAAGCTTATAGCACTACTTTGCTAGTTGGGTTGCCACTCGTGCTAGCGAAACGTTAGGAAGAAATTCCAACCGACGACGGCCTTTAGACCCGAATCAAGACAGCAGTTTATCAACTGGCCGCGAAAGCCTTAATCAATTTGTCAGACGCCTCTACGGGAGGAGACATGTAAGCAATATCAACAACTGGATAAATTCAGAAAACAGAAGGCACACTTACTCGTCACCTTGGTTTTTCTGTGCCGCTGCCGGGACGCCAACATCGTTCCAGCTTTCCGTTCCAGAGACATATTCTCCAATCAGCGCAAGCTAAGAGGATCTACGCCAGGACTGAGAGAGCCATTCTTAGAGAACGGATCCACTATACTCGACATAGCCAAGCGAGGACAGACGAGAAACTCCTTGGCCTGCACTTGACTTTGAGCAACAGGATCGAACGACAGGATTGAGACAAAATGGACGCAATATCGCATTCCAACATGAGAAACCAACTGGACCGCTTCAAGGAGCAGCAGATTAGCAAATACGAGAAGTTTCAGAGAAGGCAATCACCCCAGAGAGCAAGCATTGACCATGAGCGACTCGTGGTGAATCTATCGGATAGGGTACTTGCGGAGGATGAAATATCAGTATTATCCAAACGAGGTAATTTTGCAATCACGCCCCGCCACATTCCGGTAGAGGACTCTTCAGTACGGAGGCAGCCATTAGACATCTACCGGACGAGGCCGCCGAGGAGATACGAATGGAACTAGCCAACATTCTTAGAAGGGCGAAACCACCACTAAGCAACGTGACGAGGAGTGAAGGTCTGGCTCTACGGAACTTGAATAATGACGAGGATATCATCATACTCCCAGCCGACAAAGGCAATGCAACCGTTCTTCTGAAAACCGAGGATTACAAAAGCAAGATTATTGAACTTCTAGACCCAGAAAGTTACAAACCCCTGAAGAAGGATGCAACGCATGCCCGACTACGCATTACCAACCGGCTCATCAAGCTACCATCACTGCCAGAAGACACCAAGAAGAGCGTTACGAGGACGGAAGCGGTTCCACCAAGGCTCTACGGCCTGCCCAAGATCCACAAGGCAGATGTTCCATTGAGACCAATAGTCAGTGCTCCCGGATCGCCAACGTACTACTTAGCGAAACACTTGGCATCTTTGCTGCAACCATACGTGGGATAGAGTACCAGCTACATAAAGGATTCCACCTACTTTGTGCGCAAGATTCAGGACATCGTAGTTGAACCCGTCGACATCCTTGTGAGCTTCGATGTCGTCTCCCTTTTCACCAAGGTACCGCTGAGCGAATGCCTGGATCTGGTGAGCAGGATCTTCCCTTCTGACATCTGCAAGCTCTTTGAAATCTTTCTCACTGGAAGTTACCTCGTATGCGACGGGGGCCTTTATGAGCAGCAATGGGAAGTCCACTTAGCCCAGTCATAGCCAACCTTTTTATGGAACACGTTGATAAGAAGGCGGTTGAGGCATCGGAAAAGAAACCAGCAATTTGGTTCCGGTACGTGGACGACACGCACAGAGGCAGATACCTGCACGCTTTGTCCAATCATCATCCAAGTCAGAAGTATGGAGTCATCAGAACCCTGACAGAACGAGCTCGAAAGATTTGCGAACCGGAGAACCTCCAGACAGAACTTGAACACCTGAAAACTACGTTCGAGGCAAATGGCTACAGCAAGAGGTACATCGAAAGATCAATGGGCTCGAGATCAGCCAGGCCACGTGAAACCGAACAGCGTCCCCCCACCTCTCAAGCGCATCTTCCATTTGTACCAAAAGTCACGGACAGGATTGGCATAGTCTGTCCTAAATTCTGTTCTGATTTGACAAATGATGTCAGCGAAATACTGATCAATGACAAAGATTTCACAATAGAGAACACGTATGTATTCCACTTTTGTTACGGGTTTAAAGTAAATCAGACTCTTATCTCAGAATCAGAGGTTTACTGGCTGGAAAATTGTACACTGTGAACGGTGACCACAGCTAGATTCATAATATGTAGTTAGTCCTAGGTGCCACCGTGGTCTGTGGGATCAGCCCTGCACTTCATCCGGAGATCTTGTAATCACTGCTCTGACTCTGAAAAGGTTGTACACATTGGACAAAGCAAACTGCCTTCATTTCACTTCAGTATTTCTCTATGGCTTCTTAAGAATCTTCCGTTTAATCTCCCCTGTTGTAGATGTAGCTTCACCGTCTGGGTAATGCTTATATTTTCGTTAGTCACTAACCTCAATGTTGCTTCATTTTAACATGTCACTTCGATTATCCTAAGGTCTAGTGATGTTTCGTCTAACCTGACGTCCTTGGGTTCCGTGACCGAAATTCGAGAAACATCATTTTCGCTCGTAACTCAGTAGACCATCACGCAAATTTGCGTCCGATGATGCTTCCCTTTTCGTCTACCGCGTGCACGGCGATCGATTCAGTTCCCCCCACTAAGCATTTCGCTCCCGGCTAATATCCACTTGTAGTGAAGCTGACAATCGCTTAACGTTTGCTAATACCAGCAGACCCAGGGCTAATGCATCAGCTGCTCTTAGCCCCCAGGATTCCTATGCCTGATTGTTACAAAATGACCACAGTTTTCACAAACTTTGCGGGCTTCCGATGATACACAAATGTTGAAGATACCTCCAGTCTCCCTGTATATATTTTTGAATATTGTTTTTGTTAAGGCACTTCACATAAGTGCCACTTCAGTGAACCAGCTATAGTTATGTTTTCAGCTCAATTTATTATAGCTGGAGTGCTTTGAATCCGTTAAACAATGTTTATAACAATCCAAAACAAGTGCATCACTACCACTTCTGAAATGCGTGCACTGGCATTGATTGCGCATTTTCCACTTTATTTAATAAACTTGTTTACAATAGGCTTGATTATCAAATTCGTATGAAACTGCTTGCTCAATTTGCTATAATATACCAGGCCATACAAAAAATGATTTTATTTGAATTAAATTTTGTGTACCGTTAGACAAGCAAGATGAAGTCGAGATTAAATTATTGAATAAAAAAATACTGTTTGTTCGTCTCGATGCCAGATGCCAGTTTTTGAGGCATGCTTCTCAGAAAGTGACTTATGTCGCCTAGAGGCATCTCATAACAGCAAGTTGTACTTGGTTCCCAAGGGATGCTTGCGTTGGTAGATGATGAGGTAAATTTTCAAAATTTTCATGATGTAGAAGAGTGAATCGAAGTGAGTATTTTGAAAATTAAGAAAATATTTAAATTTATGAAGATTACGGTACCTACTAAAAATAAATTTTGAAGAGGTTCCTCAAATATCACTCAATCTTCTCCCTGAATCCCAAATATTTCATGACTGCATGTTCATGATAAGTTAATTCGAGAATCACTTTCAAGATGTACCTATTTCAGACAAAGATTAATCTTATATGAAATGCCCATTATCCAGAATTCAAGATTCATCACACATCTTACCTTCTATATGTCTGTCGACAGGTTGTCTCTCTATTAAGCCACGTAGAGCCCTCCGGGACCTATAAATAATTCAAAATGTGATAATTATCTTTCATTTTTAATCGATATACAGGCTATAATAGACGATTTGCTAGGTGTCTTTGTGTTAGTGTATTGATTGGTGCCTTTAACTTGTCTATGTGACGTCGGCCTTAAATAGTCATGGGGATAGAGATGGATAAAATGGAAATCTTAATTGCAGTATCTAAATAATTTCATGGCTTCGTTTAAATCGCAAAACTCGAGATATTTGTAGATACTGGAACCTCGGGGGTAAATGGCAAATATGCCTTATTCACAGCATTTATATGAAGTCGTCTGGCTTGACGAAGTAGGTTATTAAGGGGTGATTTTTTAAGAGCCTTCTTCTTAAAAGTTGAATAAAACAGCTAAAAACACATTATGTATACAAAATCTTTATTATAATCGATAAACTGGTTCTTGCCATTTACTTTTTAAATATTACTTCACGCAAATATTGACCACGGCTACGTTTCAAATAGTCCATACGGAAGGTCCAGTTTTTCACTACTTTTTCCAGCATTTCGGCCTGAATTACACCAATAACACGTGTTATGTTGTCTTGTAAGGCTTCAATAATGTTGAGCTTGTCCATATACACCAACGATTTCACGTAGCCGCACAAAAATAGTCCAGAGGCGTCAAGTCGCATGATCTTGGTGGCCAATTTACAGGACCAAAACGAGAGATAAATTGCTCACTAAATTCATTCCTTAAAATGTCCATTGTTTCACGTGCTTCGTGACATGTGGCGCCGTCTTTTTTGAAAGCACATGTCAACCAAGTTTAGATCTTGCAATTTGGGCAATGAAAAGTTACGGATCATGGATCGATATCGTTCGCCGTTGACGGTAACCTTTTGCCCGAAGTCGTCTGTAATTCCGATAATTCCACCCGCCCATAAACCACACCAAACTTGTTTGTTGTGGGCAATTCTTCTATAGCATACTATTCGTCATTTGTTTGTCCGGGTGGTCCGCAGGGCCTTTCCCCATTTGTCACTGTCTAATGTACGTTAGTCAAATCTGTCAGTCCTGGTTGCACAGAAACCAGACAATGTCAAGGAAAAAGAGTAAGGGAAAGAGAAGAAAAATGGAGAAGAGCAAAGAAAAACAGAAGTGTTTAGTTTAAGAGAAGACACCTAGGCTTTTTGACTTGGTACACCGATTTATTATGAGGTGAACTAAACAAATTTTTGATTCAATTTTGTTAGAGTGTAATTTTAAGTGTACTAAAATTTCGTGCTAATGTTTGATTACAGTGCGAGCCGCGGCCTTGAATGTTTACGAACTTACTCCAGTGTGTAGTCCACTGAGTCGCGCAACAGACGGTTGCTGTGCGATTCCGCTTGACTATAACGTCGCTGCGCCTGAAGTTTGACATAGTTCCTCAAGTAAGGAATTTTAAGGTCTCTGTGCAGTGTCTCGTTTGAGACATACCATGGAGCGTTGCAAATTATTCGGAAAGTTCTACTTTGCAGTACTTGACGACTTTGCATATGTGTCTTGGCAAGAAAACACCAAGCCACACATGCATAAGTAATGGCTGGTCTAATAATCATTTTATATAGGCGAACTTTGTTTATCAAACTCAATTTGGAGGATCTACATAACAAAGGATATAGTTGCTGAAACGCAATTTGGAATTTTGTTTTCAAAGCTGCTGTATGTTTCTGTCAGGTCATGCCTTTATCAAGGGTGACACCGAGGTACTTGGCAGAATTTGTCCATGGTACACGATTGCCGTCTAGAGATACCTCTGCTGGGGGGCTGCGACGTTTTTGGTACAATAAATAGCCTGCGTTTTCGAATGGATAATTTTAATCAGCCACTGTTCCGCCCACTCTAGTACTTCTTCCACCGCACTCTGAAACCCATCGTGAACCAGATCACCATTACCCGACTGGACGACAAGTGCCGTGTCGGCAGCATAGAGGTAGACTTCACAGCTGCTGGGGCAAGGGACATCATGGATAAAAAGCGAATAAAGGATTGGTCCTAGGACCGAACCCTCAGGAACACCGGCCCATACTGGCCGTGTTGTTGACAAAACATTGTTAATTTTAATCCAAAACTTCTTTCCTTCAAGAAAGGATTTCAGCAATTTTAGAAGCCAAAAAGGAAAATCCTGCCGCACCTTGTCAAGGGCTTCTGAGACATCCAAAAGCAAGATGCCAGTACTCATGCTGACGGTGAACCCTCTGGTTACTTGTTCCACCAGCCTGACTGCCTGTAGCTCGGTACTATGCTCGGACCGAAAACCGAATTGAACGTCAGGAATCACATGGACTTGACAAAAAATTCTCAAGGTGACGATAAATCACCTTTTCGGCGAGCTTAGAAGGAGCTGACAGCAGACTTATGGGACGGTACTCCTGAGGAAATATCGAACCCACCTTCTTTGGAATCATGGTGACCTCAGCAGTCTTCCACCCAGCAGGGAAGTACTGGATTCTGAGCGTCGCATTGATTATTGCCACCAAATACGTCAGGGCTTTCGGCGAGAGCAGCTTCAACGCCTTGTTGGTGATCTGTCTCCCCCAGGTGCTTTACGCACCTTGAGATTTTTAATATGACTTTAGGAGCTCCGCTGGTGTGCAATGTGGAAACTCGGAGAGTTCCGCTAATGGGCTATGTGGAACCTCAGACGAATCCTCTAAAGAAGAGTCATCTGAAGAGGATTCAGTGCCTCTGCTAACGCCGTTGGCCCTAAAATATCTCCTGACGGATCATACGATGTGCTGTTCCTCGTCGAGGTCATTAACAAAATCATAGTTGGGAGAGAACTGTTATTCCATGGCATCAGCGAAAACCTCAGCCTTATCCTCCGTTCTGAAGAGTATGCCTTCAGGACCGTGGATGTGCGAGAGTTGTTCTCGCTTTCCGTTTCTGAGTGACTTTGCGACCCTCCAGAGAGGAATACTAAAATCAAGCATTCCCGCCAGAAAGTCGCTCCATTGCTCGTTGCGGAGTTCGTGCAGTGCGTTTCTCTCTTCATTGACAAGATTTGTAGTCCTACGATGTCATCAGGATGACAATACCTTTTTGTCTGCTTAATAGCGGCTGTTTTGTCAGAGATTTTCTGACGAATGTCCGCAGGCAAAAAACGTCTGCCGTGTCGTTGTACAGGAAGTACAGCTGCACGCTGTAGAGCTGCTAGAATGAAACTTGTCCACTCCGCTTGAGCGGCATCTATTCCAGACTCATCATCTGTAATCGGGATATTGGGAAACTCTCTAAGGAGTAACTTGTATAGCTCCCAATCAATGCGTTTCCTTGCAGGAGGTTCCTCCTCAAAAGTTTGCTCATTGCCCACGTCCATGACAACAGGTAGATGGTCACTAGAGATATCATACAAGCTTCGAGAGGAGATACTGTATCTACAATTTTTAGATATCGCGAAGTCGATGACATTTGCTGCCTGAAGATGGTTGAATGGATAGTGTGTCGGCTCTTCAGTGCTATGTATAAGGTACCCATTTCGCATCACATGGTTGTACAATCGAATCCCACTAGTGGGATTCAATCTAGAATTCCATGCTTGATGTTTGCGGTTGAAGTCCCCTTCCACAATAAGCGGACCCGAGTAGTCCAAAAGGACCTCCAGGACCGCCTCTTGTAGCCTGGCACCACACCTGACATACACCGAAGTGATCTTCAACGAGACACCTCTCGCCATATTGTGGAGAGGGGCTATATCCCCTCTGGTCAAGTTCTCCCTTAATCTCAGTATCCGACAAGTTGAGGGGAACTCCTCGAACCACCGCGTGAATGTTCCGGAGAGGAAAAGTGTGATGGGGCACTTCTTCCTCTCGGAACAGTCGAACGGTCTTACGATAGTCTTCCTCAGATTTAGGAATAATCCTTATTCCCGCATCGACAGCAACCGCGCTATCTATTTTAATGCCTAGCATGTGGCTGCTCATCGCGACAAATTCGGCAAATGTGCTTGTTACCATATCCATTTAGCCAAAAGTGAGCCTCATCGCTGAACACATTTTTTCGATAAAACAGCGGATCTTCTTCGAACTGTTGAAAGGCCCGTTCTCTTAAATTTCGATGTTGTGGTAGGTCATTTGGTTTCAATTGTTGCACAAGTTGAATTTTGTAAGCTTTCATCCCCAAATTGAGACGTAAGATTTTCCAGGTGGTGGAGTAACACATTCCCAACTCTTGAGATCTGCGGCGAATGGATATTTCACGATCTTCATTAACACTGGTTGCTAAGGATACAATATTCTCTTCGGTACGCACTGTACGCATGCGAGTCGATGGCTTAATCTCCAATTAAGTAAATGTGGTACGAAATTTGGTTATAACACATCTATTTGTGGTATTTGAATAATTAATCCAATACAACTATTATGGTTTCAACGCTATGCCTTAGGGGTGAAAAGGCAACACGGAAATCAACATCCAAAGAATTCCAATAGACTTGCTTTTGCATGACAGAATTTTTCCGAATTATCACAATATGTTCCATAGTTTCGAAATCCTTTTTGAGTTGGTAGTATGGAGTCATAATATTCTTAAGCCTAGTAACATGTTAATATATGAAAATATATGAATAACTATGAAAGACATTCTAGAATATGCAGTGGTTTCTACTCAGTTTTTGAACGAAAGCTGAAATTCGAGGTAATGACATTGACGCATGAGTATCGAACGCTAAACGCTCACCAAACTTCAACGAATTCAGTAGAAAAAGATTTCTGTATAAATTACCTCTGATTTCTTCATGTAGATAAGCCAAAATATTTTGAGCGTAATGCGAAGTGTCGCAAAAAAATCCATTTTGGAATTAGAATTAGGATGGATGAAACACAAGAATGACTTTCAAGCATTGTATATTGAAGTGGTATTTATACATTTATACATACAACTACCATGGTGTCAAGGCTGTACCTAATCGGGCTAAATACTTTATATATATTATATATATTTACTCATTACTTTAATAATAATATTTATTCGCCAAAATACAAAGAGTGGGCCAGTAAATATGAAAATACCACAGAAGGGATTGCCTGTGTGTGGATTATAACTAACAACCAGTCATATGTGTATAACAATTATTGTTAATTCTAAAAAGTATTAATTCAATTGGAATTTTGTAGTTTTAGTTTTCTATATAATTATGTATAGTCATTCACTCCACAGTACAAACCCAGTCTCTTAATTTTCGTCCATTTTTTTCCAAATTTATTTCGTTTGGTACTACATTATATATAATTTAGCTGCTAAGAATTTAAATAATTTTTATGGGATTTTTTTTCATTACAATGCTTACGGTACAAGGTGGTGGCATTCAAGAAATAAAGTTGTCTAGTATCAAGTATCCCTGTTTCCTGATATAAGTTGTTCGACGGATATAATCTTGGCTTATGGAAAATGGCTTTCAAAACACTTTTTTGTGCTATATCTAGGTCAGAAATATAAATGTCCTGCATACGGCACCCCAAGCAGATAACTTTCTGCAAGAATGTTGGCAAGCATTTTGAGTTAATAGGCAACATTTCAGATTTTTTTGATAACATATTTAAGATGCTTATCCCACGTTAAATGTGAGTCTCTAAATATTCCAAGATATTTTACAGTGTTAACTCTATCGATTTTTGTTTTTGGTCCATGATAATTAACGGAAGTTTGTTCGAAGCTAGGTAAAAATTTTGAATAGGATGTGAATGCAGGAAATTTTTGTTTTTTGAAGTTGTTAAACTGAACTGATCCTCATAAAATGCTTTTCAGCGATCTGCTTCAATGTGCTCCAGTCATAAGCTTTATATAATATGAGGGTGTCGTCTGCTAAACATATAATCTTTCCAGTACTGTCAATTTTGAATAAGTCATTTAAGTAGAGATCAAATAACAGTGGGCCGAGTACTGTTTCTTGAGGCACTCCACACTTGATGTACATTTTACAACTTTCAGAAGCTTCGACAAGGTTTACCGTATCAAAGGCATTTTTTTAGGTCAACACGAATAAGATAATGACAAACAGTTTTTATTAATTTTTGGGATTTTCTATACGTATTCTCAATAATGCCCTTGTATTTGAAATTTTTGGAAACATCCAAAAAACGGCGAATTTGTCATTGAGCGCCACTTAACGGACGAAAAAGGAACTAAACTAGCAAAGCTGGAACTGGAAAAGCACAATAAGCCCTTAAGAATCGATCGACTTAATTAGCTATTACACCACTTTTTCTGAAATGACCTTCCTCCTCCATAAACAAATTGATTTATGAAAAGATTATGTCAACAAAAAATGTGGCAAAATATGAATGTAATACAACGAAGCTTTTTAAGATATACCTATGTTTTTTTTATACCTGAACCACCTCGAAGGCAGAAGGCCTAAACACCAACCTACGAACAGTAACGAGATCCATAACCAAGAGAAAAATTCTCTTGGGACGGGATTCGAACCTGCACAACGCACGCGGACTGATATGGTGTGAATGTTTGCAAAATAACGGCATTTCCAATTCTGAGAGCAGAGCTACGCTAGCTAACGACCATTTTAGAAAGGAGACAATAATTTCCAGGAGTTAATCCTGGCCACTTTTGTTATAGTTTTCTAACCGATAGCTTTACATTCAGTGGTTGCCCAGACACAGCTGGCGTTCTCTATCGATGGACCACCCGGTACATGCGAGGGATTGAGTTTATTCTGGGTACTCTGCATACCAAAGGGACTGCTAGGAGGCGTATATGTCTCTGATTTACCAAAAATCCCCGTTCTCTCTCACATGCCCAGTGATCTGTATTCCCACAGGAAAGAGGAAAAGTCGGTCATCCTCGACCCACCCAGCGTTTATTTAGGTAGTCGATGAGAGAGATTCGCCCTGAATCATAATTATGATAATAACAGATTAAGCCTGGGACGGGGCATGCCGTAGCGAAACAGCGCAAACTATGTCTTACTTAAGTATGCGGCTGGAAAGCAAGGCAGGTCTGCAGGCCGAGTCTTGTTGGCGAAACGGAGTAATGATAGTTAATGCCCATCATTAATTCGTCTTAAGCAAACTTGGCGAAGGAAATCGCTGGTTGCGGATCGTCCATCGACTTGGGGGGGGGGGGGATAGGTGCCGTACCATCATCGAACATGCTTCCACGCAGTGGCGCATCTCAATAAATCGGTCAAGGCAAAAACCACAGTCCATTTTTTTAACAACATGATTTTTCACCTAAAACGCTTCAATAAAGATAGATGCGTATTCTGGGTATACATCTCGTAAGTCACTACATTCCCACTCTTCCACTTAATACACGCTCAGTGCGAAAACATCGTCCAGGGCATTGTTTTTGCACCCACTACTCGACTGCGAGTACAAAAATGGGTCTTTTAAAAAAGTACCTTTATCTCTACAGGGTGACTTCGAAGTTGAGTCATTTATTTTAACAGTGAGTAGATCTGATCAAAGGAAATGTTTTTTTCCTTTACCATTTTTCTGGTAAAATTAAAGTAACAAAGTTATAGCCCTTTGGAAGTTTGAGTACCGCCCTGTCTCAATAATATCATGTACTCGTGTTTGGCAACAACGGATATAATCCACCTTATCGGTTCATCGCATCGGAAACAAAAAAGCGAAAGAATTTGGAACGATGTTTATTTTATTCAGTTCAGTTATACATACAGTCAGAGTCAGTCGCGTGTGAATAGTGTCTGTTGCGTGGCTCAAACGAAATAAAAAATGGCACATGTTTATGCGGATCGGTTTCCCAATCGAGTGCAACCAACCCCTCGTGCCTTTGTTAATGTAGTACAACGGGCTCGTGAATCAGGTGACTTCAGACCTCACAGGGGACCTCACGATCAAATACAGGTCCGCACTGAAATACTTGTCGGGAGGATACTTTATAAAACAAGGTAACATTTTTTTTTAATTTTTTTTAATTTTTACACACATATTTTGGTTTATCTTCCTTCTACAATCATTATCTGAAAATTAATGACTCAACTTCAAAGTCACCCTGTATATTGACTTTTATGTTTATGTGCTGTATGCACTAAATTATCAATTTCATTTTAAATCCACGGAAGTCCCTTCAATGTACGCTAGATATAATAGCTGTTCATATAGATAGCATGAAGATGGACTTACTCTCACAAAACCTATTTTAATATTTCAATGGTTTTGTTCCATTTTGATGCCTAATAGCCACATAAGCACGTTGATTTTTCCACAACCCATTCCCGTTTATTGGAGAAAGTTGAACTAGGTATACAGAGTGTACAGTAAGTACCTCGACAAAGTTAAGGAGAAGGTAGACTGTGGACTGACCTCCCAAATAACACAAACTTACCTATATGAAAGTGTCACCGTTTTGGGGATATTGAATGTTTTCTTAAATTTTAAAAAAACGAACCTTTAACCAATAATTACATTGTGGTGTGTGTCAGTCACTTACAAAAATAGCTATCACCTCTTCCTATTCCAAATAGTACGTGTGATGCCTTTCTGAAATCTGTATTCAATGAGCACTCTTTTTATTCAACATAATGCAGTTATAGCCAAGTACATTTTTGTTTCTTAATATCCTTAAACTACATTGCATTTGTATATGATAAAGCAACTATCTAGAAGTATTTTATAGAAAAAAGGAACGAAGCATAAGCTTATTTGTACATGCTGCTAAAGACCACAGATGAAAAGGTTAATTTTTTTAAAATTCAAGAAAAAATTCAATATCTCAAAAATGGTGACACTTTTATATAGGTAGGTTTTGTTATTCGGGAGGTCAGTCGAAAGCCCACCTTCTCCTTAAGTTTGTCGTGGTACTTATTTGACACCCTACGGGTATTTTCTCATGATGCGATGGTCGATTCATGGTTTGGATGTAAAATGAGAAATTCCAGTTTCCCAGGTTTGCCCGGGTTTTTCCTACGTACGGTATTTCACTTTTTTTACCGGTCTCCCCTTTTCTCGCTATTTAAATTAGCATTAGATCTTGAATTTTACGGCAAGTGAAAAATCAGTTTTTCTGAGAAAATGTACCGAATACCTGTCGAAATTAGTTTCTCAATGGGGAAGCTAGCTCAGACCCGTGTAATATATCGTGTGCTCCGTAACGGGGAAGGTTATCAGTCATTGAAAATGGCGCTAAATTTAAATTTTATGTTTTATGTTGAGCAGCAGTAACAATGGGAAAGCTTTGTTAGGTTGACAGCAATTCAAACTTAGCTGTCATATGTTTGTTCTTAGGATTGAATTAGCATATCTATTTTACACAGATTAATGGTACATTCATTTTAGCATCTACAGGATGTATTATCTAAAATTATTAAAGTGATTTATATTTTATAAATTGCTTCAATGGACTCCAATCGGTCCTCCACAAGCGGTATCAAATTATTACAGATTGAAATAATTTATCCAAAATAGTGACCTAGATGGACAAAGTTTGCCTTACATCTACAACTATGTTAACAACTAGAGCATTCAGATATGGTTCATACCATTAATACTCTAACACCACACTCATCTCCTACATACTTGCTATCTTACACATGCATAAAGTATGTTTCAAATTTGACTCTCACCATTGAGATCTCGAAAACGGTTAAAGATACAAAGTCGGTTATATGGAGGCAAAGTTGCGCATTTAGGTAACTAAGAAAATGGCACTCAGAAAGTTTTGCAGTTCCAATTCCCAATCATTGCAAATTTCGGGATGAATGAATAAATGGCTCGCCTAAAAAGGCGATTAGCATTTTGTACCATTTGAGGAGGCCAGTACCCTCCGGCCCCATCGTATACGCCACTATTCTAGATGGTCCGGAAGACAAGTCCATCGTATTGGTGAATAACTCATAATACGTTTGACCTTCTTGGCTAATGAAAAAGCAAAACCAATATGTATAGATAAAGGTATACTCACTGAGACATATTCCTGCACCATGGACTACATAAATTATAGAGTAAAAAACTAAAAATGAAACACGATTTATAATAGCAGATCGAACTAAAAGTATAAAATAACTTCCAAGTATAGGAGAGCATATGTTACCGCAATATGAAGTCAAAAAATTAAGTACGCCTAATTTATTTGCAATAAGATCAATATAAAAAGTAAGATATTAACAAAAAGTTCAATAATCATTAAAAAGCGTGGGGTGCTTGTTATTGAATGTTAAAATTATTATTTTCGTTGATATTTACAAAATTGGAGTTATTGTGAAAATACAGTCAATTGTACCTCACACT
Source organism: Acanthoscelides obtectus (assembly GCA_963669975.1). Taxonomy (NCBI): domain Eukaryota; kingdom Metazoa; phylum Arthropoda; class Insecta; order Coleoptera; family Chrysomelidae; genus Acanthoscelides; species Acanthoscelides obtectus. Next base: position 48,786,006 of record CAVLJG010000010.1, read on the forward strand.
TTTTTCGCTGTAATTCGATTTTTTGATATTGTTTTAATTTTTCTATGGATCTTGTTCCAAACTAATCAGTCATACTTGATCATTGGATTCCTATTGCAGTAAGACATTTAAAAATTGTTTTCTACTTTCTAGTTTTTTTAAGCTATTATTTATTTTATGCATTCTTGGTCCCAAAACGACAATAAAAGTATTTTTAATCAAGAGCCTCGATTTTATGTTTGACAATAGATCTAAATTTACTTCGTTTTTTTTCATATTTGGAAATATCCAAAATTATTTCAATATTTCCAAATTTGTTTAAAAATTTCCAAATCATCAAATTGTTTTCCAAATTTCCAAATTTTCCAATTATTCTCCAAATCTTTCGAATCCAATTTTGTTCCAAGCTTCAAAATCAAATCAAGCTCGATTTTTTGCCAAACTTAATGTATCATCATCGACCTTTGACCGATGTGTAAATTTTCAAATTATTCAGATTCTGTTACATGCACACATAGAGGTCAAGCTAATGAAAGCTTGTTAAAAAAAGATTTTGCGCAAGGAAGAAACATCGGTTACTACATAAGTATATAAACCTCCTTTACTGTTATAATTCCCATAATCCATTTACAGTAGTGACCCCGTTTGAAGGTTACTAACATTGCACGCAATGCCTTCGAAACCCAGTTCATTATTAAGAAGGAAACTCCAGTGTATCGGCTTATTAGACCACCGCTGGATTTTCCGTTCTGTCATACACTCCTCATCGCCATGAAATATGTGTGTTTAGTTTGTGCAGTATGTTACTATCACTCCTATAAAACTATGCATGTGTCAGTGTTTTACTGGATGTTCTTGAAAATTTCAAATATAGCAATATGATTGTTTATATTGATGGCAAAGTGCAGAACAAATCCTATGAAATGGTTGAAACAGCAGATCAATATCTTTATTCGATATTTAATAATTTTCAAGTACTACGGAATAAGAAGAAAAATGTATGCTATGAATAGTTATGTAAACAGCACCAAAACCACACGATTTAAAGATATTTCAGTTTAAAATTTATGCTTACGCTTTTTCATAGCCGCCTGATATATGAAAACACTCTGTCTTCAATTATCAATCAGACTTTATATCAATAGACTTTGCAATATGAACAAGTGATAAAATACCATATTTGCTAGCTATTTGTCTTATTTAGATTCACTTAGGGTATGAATTTGAATGTTATATCTAATGTAATATTTTGCGGCTCCTTCGGTTTAAAGAGAGTACATATTAATAAAATGTGGTTTGCCGTGTCATGACATTCTACATCAGAAGCAAAAGAGTAAACGGATTTTGTAAAGAATATTTTTCTTAAAAGATGTTTGTGGCCCTAAAAAGAACCTATTTGGTTTCCCAGCAACTTGGAGTACTTCTAGGCAAGCTACTGATGTCCAGTCGCGTGTTTGACGTTTGCACTAACTTATTATAGCTTTTATTCTTTTGTTTCTATCCCAGCATGTCATGAAACGGCACACTATATTTTACTAATACGCTATTTTAAATAAAATGGCAGCCACAATGTGGATAACAATCAGCAATGAAGCTCTCCTGTCAGTGTCAAAAATGACCGCCATTTCGACGGAGAAAATCGTACGTAAATTCCCCTAGTCCAACGATGGAAGAGATTTTAGTGTTCAGCAGCAGCCACGTACCATGCCAGCGGTTACAGATAATCTTAGCAATCTTAAAATGACATTTCGGTATGTTTTAGCGTGGTTCGTGTGCATCAATAATAAAAAGGTGTCCGTTTGTCCAAAGGAGGCGACGGAGTTTCGATGACTATTTATTTATGCAAAAGCTTCAAAATACATTTGTAATGGTGGAAGTATTCACAATAAATGCTGCTGCTATACCTCAATCCATGTAAACACTATTAAACGAAAGTCTTAAGAAACATTATTCATCAGTAAAGCTGAACCTTTTCGCACTAATATTTTCTTATTCTACGTTCAATCTAAACAAAAGAGGTTTTCAGTAAATTTTCTCTAAGGTTGCCCTTTCTGATTTTTTGTTTGTGTATAGTTTGCATAGAATGAACGAAGAATAAGGAAATGATATGATAATTAAATTTTTCTGGTGTGTTGTCATGTAATTACGAATCGGCATATCGAGAGCGGTAGACTTTCTAAGTAAGGTATGCATATTACAGTTTCCTATAATATTTATAACCAACCTTTTTAGGTATTTAAAATGTCGGAACTACTGACAGCTTACACATTAAAAACTCGTCCTGTATGTAGAAGCATAGAAGCATCTTAGCTGAGAGGAAAATTATTAGGTTTGGTTGTCACTTTGTTGGTGTTTTTTTCCTCCAACAAATACAAGTAAATTTTTGTGTCTGTAACAGTGTTTCTTTACATTGAAAATGCAATGGATTGAGAATATCGCAGCAGTGAAGCGTACATGGCAAATGTAAATACCTTTCCGTTCTAGTATGTATGTCAATAATAGATTTTTCGCATTCATATACTAAAATTCAATGATCCACCCTGTCTACAAGACTCATAACCGACCCAGTAACAGGAACCACAAGCACTAGTCGGCAGATTCACAGAGATGGTTTTTTCCTACAACTCCAAAAGCTACATTGCATCCACCATTAGTCACATTTTTCGCTAACCACAATCCATTTGTCTGTGACAAGTATAAACACCCTTTGTGTTTGAAAAATTATTCAAAACCTCAAAGGACGTGGATATAATAAACCATGAATTGACAGAAAATATTTACCGACCGAAATGACTGGCAAATACCCGATGGGGATTCAAGTGCTCTCCGTCTATTCCTGTTCAAATTCAACTATTTCTGAATGTATTTACCTGCTTCGGCGCCAAGCACTATTAAATTGGATTCCTAGAAAGCCGATGATTTCCTGCGTTCCCTCGTTAGAAAGTCATTGTCGGATCTAATTAAAGATTTTAGATGTAGTTACCGCTTTTCAAAGACTATGATACACTTTCTCAAATCCGTTACAATATTCGTCATTCATATACCTTTTTTCTTTCTTACAATCACGTTTGTTGGATGCAGCTTAACATGAATCAAGAGAAACTGAACGGGATATGGTTGCTTTCCGTCTCTGCGAATATATCGAACCGTATACGACGTTGTTTCACGCTTTTTAGCAATCAGCAGTAGGGTATTGGTCTATTTGTTTAAAATCAAGGAGATAGGTCCTTGACATATCTAAATGACAGACTCCGCTTAAGGCCCGTATCGTCAGTCGTCACTACAATTGTAGGGCGCGTTTATGGCCTCCTCGATTTCGATAATTTTATGTCTTCTTCAGTAAGCTACATGTATGTCCTGCTTTAGATTTCCGACATGCTGACAGTTCTGGCTAGAGGTTATGTTGTTCTTTTGACATATAAGAAATTACCATAGTTACCATAATTTATTATTTTCTCGCAAATAATGTCGATCAGTCAATAATACTTCGCTAAATTGAACAAATTCCACAACCTGTGGTATCTTCAAAAAATTGTTGGGCTAGGAAAATTAATGCACATGGATATATTATATTATAATATTATATTTGTATGTATATAAGTCCAGAAGCTTACAAGGAAGCTGTTCTCTTAATGAAGGTAGGTAAGTTCAACCAAAATAAATCATTGCATATACATATTATATACTTATCGCATGATCTTCAGGTGTGTGTGATTCTCACAGACTTTATGAGATGGTTCCTCCATGGTTAAGAAACATTGTATGGCAAGTGCAATTATTGCACTGTCGATGTCAGAGATGCTTTTTCACAAATCATTGTGGGACTCTGGATTGTGTAGAGTGTCAGGCACTAGTATGTACAATGTGTATATGTGAAGATCATAATTACTATTATTGACCATCGCTATTTCAGGGTGCTCAAAATGCCATGGTCATGTAGGATTACCAAAAATGAAGTGTTATAGAGCGTAAACAGAAAAATAGAGTTGCAGTATAAGCAAAATCAGAAAAACCTTATGACAATTCCGTAATTAATTACGAATGGGAAAATAAAAGAAAATTGTGACTCATCAAGGGAATTACTTTCCTGTTAAACAAACCCCAAACAACTCAAACAACTAGATAAGCGGAAAAGACCCATTATGCTGAAAATTGTAGTTACCTCAAAGTCAGACTGGGTTAAGCCCTAATAGGTCGTTTTAAGATAATTCCACTGCATTCATAATTCACTCATCATTACAGGTAGATAGATGTTGCAAATATCAAATTAAAACTCCCAACTTTATCATGAACTTAACACGTAAGACTCGTTTTAGGCAAAAATGAACTTAACCAAACCTGCCTCTGAGGTACAGAATTTGATTTGTATTTAAACTGTTGGGTATAAATTTTTGATTTAAATCGCTATCAATAATGGAGCCTTAAGTTACTAAGCATTCCTCAGTGGCATCATCAAGATCAAGGAGATCAATGCACTGAGCCTCAAAAAACAACATGTTCTATTTATCAAATGTGTTTCACCATAAATTAATGTTGTAGAATGTGGTATAAGAAGAAAAAGTGAGGACAGCTAAATACAGTTTCTTTTCCAATTTGTTCATTGACCTGTAATCTTAACATTGTTCCTTTTAGATATAAGGACTTCATTTGATTACTGATTCTTATGTATTTTCATATACTATCTATGAATTCCTTAACAATTTCATGTATCATATTTTCCAGTTTGTACTTGCAGAATATAAATAAAAGAATACTTGGTAAAATAATTATTCGTTATTCTACATTATATACTCACAGAAATACGATAGGTTTGTTCCAAAATATCTAGAAATATAGATTTCATCAATTTTTAATCATTCTTTTTTCTTAAAGCAATTGGTTTTTCTCTACCATGACGTTAACCAGATTATATGCTATTTTCTCAAGCTATGTAAACAGGGCTAAAAGGATATCTAATCAATTACAAAGAAATCATTCTAGTTTGGGGGTACATAAGATCATTTTGGAAAGTTAATTAACTCTAGGTATCAAACTTCTTGAAATATCCAATTTAAATATATTGACTCTTCTTTTTTCCCTATAATAACGTTCCTTACACTGAAATTATCGTCTTGGAACAATATCTTGTACCCTGGGCTTATCAGGATTGGATGTTCTTTTAGCAATGCAAGTAGATCTGAAAAAATAGTATTGTAACTAATGGTGATTTCTTATGTTTCACTCCTAAGTACCGATATAACCAGAAGTGTTAAAATATGTATTTCATATAGCATTTTTGCTAGATCACTGGATTCTTATTTAACCTATGGTATCAGATTTTTGAGATTCTGTTAAATAGAAATGTTGATTACCATATTCAAAAAGCCACTTTATCGAGTTTCGTGTGACATATTATCTCTCACATGCAACGTTAACTATTAGACATTTGAGAACCCCCTTTCCAGGCATAACAAAGCTCCTCTTGCACTCAATAACTTTTAACTTTTATGAATATACAGGTTTATGCCTACCTTTAATTTACAAATTTCAGTGTAACACATGTCAGTCACAAAAAGCAAATTCACTTATTTCAGTAAGGTTGGCTGCTTCAAACATGGTTTCAAGTGCCTGGATGCATGAATCCATTCTTAGGAATATCTTTATTCTTCCAAAATAGATATGGAGTTTTGTATGCAATATCAAGATCGTTTATATCTGCAAAAAGATGCATAGATTCAAGAAACATTAAAATGTTTACACCTTGGTGTGGGCTACAATTTTATAATGATATTTTTCAGAGTTATAGCCTGAAATTTTTAGGCTAAGGTTCCCACTAATGTAAAAAAAATACCACATAGGGCAGGACATGTTTAAACTCAATTGCAGAGCATTTACACATTATACATACAGCCTGACACTAGGCAATCCAAAGTCTGACAATGATTTGTGAACAGCCATCTCCGACATCAACAATTAGTTGCACTTGGGATAATGTTTCTTATCCAACATCTCATAACGTCTGTGAGAACGAGCTAGATCTGAAAAAAAATGCGATAACTATAGAAATATGAATATGCAATGTTTACAAATTTTGTAACTTACCAGCTTCATCAAGGAACAGCTTGGTTGTAAGCTGTTAGGCAAATATATATAAATACACATCCATTTACATTAAATTGTTGATTTTAGATCATTAATACCAGATATGGGACTTGAAGATACCACAGCCTGATGAATTTGTTCAATGTAGGAAATTATTATTGAATGATCAACGTTATTTGCAAAGAAAATATCCTTCGGCAGTTGATTCATCTGTCTAAAATTTCTTAAACGTCAATAAAGAAACATAACCTAACATCACAATTGACTTCTGGTTGACAGCAGACTAGAAACGTAAAGCAGGACATACATGTACCTTACCGGAGAAGACATAATATTATCGACATCAAGGAGGCCATAAACGCGCCCTACAATTGTAGGGACGACTGACGATACGGGCCTACGAACCGGGGCAGGGTCATCCACCACATATAGTGCAGGCAGTATCTCCGGGAAAAATATTCTGATTCTGATTTTTTGTATAATAATTTTCAAGAAGGGCCTCTTTGAACGAATCTACGCGGTAAAAATGTTCTAAATAGTTTTTCCAAATATGGATTTTTTCGCTGCGGTCAAAGCAATTTTAGTAACTTGGAACACTTTGACCAAAAAATGTGCTTTAGAACGTTTCTCTAAAGTTGATAGTTTTTGAAATATAATCCATCGTTTGAAAATGTGCAAAATATGTCATTTTCGACCCCAAAGAACAATATAAAAAAATGAAAATACTTCGTAGCCCTCTAAACATCCATTAACATATTTTTTCTTGTAATTAATTGGATTTGGGGTCTAAAAACAAATTTTCCCGCTGTAAGGTTACCGACGAATCGGAAAAAAAATATTTCCTTCCTGAGGGCTCTACAAATAAATGTATAAAACACTAACTTTACATATACATTAATGAACAGTTTAAATAATAAAATCTTAGAAAAAGACACTTATTCTGGTTAAGACATTATATAAAATAAACTATTTAAACTAAGCCCCAAATTTCATTAACAAGAGCAGTTCCTAAGATAAACGCACAAAAAAATTTTTCGATAGATACTTAAAAAGTATTAAAATGTTCTTTTAGTGTTCGATTATCAGAAAAAAATGATAATGAATTCATCCTTTACTGTAGTGGTCAAAAAATAATCCAACGTTTGACCACCGCAGTCTGCAAGTAAAAGTTGTTCACTATAGTTTCTTTTTTCTGATACTCGACAACGCAACGAACTTTTTATCCATTTTTAAATATGTATCTAATCATCCTTGTTGGGAATCTTGCTAATGTGATTCGGGGATTGGTTTAAATAGCTCATTATATATAAAATCTTAACCAAAACAAGTTTTTTTTACTTCGATTTTATTATTCAAATTGTTCTTTAATGTCTATGTAAAGTTAGTGTTTTAGACATATTTTGTGGAGCCCTGAAGAGAGAAATACATTTTTTGAAACATCGGCAACCTTATATCAGGAAACTGTGTTTGTTTAGACCCCAAATACAATTAGTTCCACGAAATTTATATAAAAAAAGTTAGAAAAATAATTACCCATCAACAAAATCTCAAAGCATTTCAGAACGAATTGTTGCTATAAACTTTTGTCAGTTGCTTGTCGGTGTTGAAAATCGCTCTTCTTCAGATATTATATCGCTTAAATTAACTTGAAGGAAACGAGCTAGAGCACCATTTTCGTTCAATGTGTCCCAAAAAAACTAAAAGCACTTTGGAGCAAAAAACAATTTTTGGAATTCATTAAAAAACTTTTAAGGGAATTTGGTCCTGGTAACATGCATATTGGTTAAACGGAATCCTTTTTGAATAATATTATGCCGAAAATCTTGATCAGAATATTTTGCCCATCAGATGCGAAGATATAGCCTGGACTAGCGGAGTCCACCATCATCATGAGTACCAATTGCGTATATGGAACTTGAGTTCTGAGGTTGTCTCTTGGGAGAGGGAGGTTGTTAAGATGCAAAACAGTACGCAAACCTCTAGAAATCAATATTCAAAAGCGAAATTTATAATTTATAACCTCACAGCTTATGAGTAGTGGAGATATCCTCTTTTAAAATGAAAAGGTGGAATGATCTGTCTGTTTTGATGGTGATATCCGTTGACGCTCAATAAGGAAGTTGAACATTGTATATAAGTTAACAAGAATGTTTCTCAGTTAAGGACTCTAAAGACTCTGCTTTGAACTTAAATTTTTGGGTGTAGATAGATAAAAAAAAATGGAAGTAATAGGTTCGACCTTCCATGATTATTATTTTGTTTGAACTCCTAAATCGTCAACATAACGTAAACATATATTTAGACCTTTTATTCCCATTTAGTCAGCATTGTGAGGAATGTACTTATATGAAATTTCAGTCTTATTTCTCTGTGCCTGTTTTTTTTTAAATTTAATATAGACCACAAAAAATATTGAAAAAAGTATTATTTGTCAAATGACAAGTTTTATATTTTCACCTTATAGATAGAAAACAATACAAGGATCACGTAGGGTTTCCAAAAATATTAAAGAGCTTGAAAATAGTTCCAGCGTATTTTCCGTAATAGGTGAAATCTTATTTTTGCATCTGGTACAGCGCAATTTTTTTCAGTATCTGTGACCCAAAAAATGTCGAACACATTGCAAAATAAGCATTCATGTATATCTTTCGATACGTTATCTGATAAAACTTTACAAGAAGATTTAAAATGTTCACGAAACGAATAATACACAGTAATTACCACATATGTCTTCATAAATGTCCAGTTTATTTCGATATATAATCGCAAAACACACAGTGCTTCTACGCCCCTTGGCTAGAATTATTTTTTTGGACTCAGCATCTCAGTCGCCTCTCATTCCGAAGGCTAGCAAATTCTTCTTATCTTTAAGATGCTAAAGCTGATGGTCAGTACCATTCAATTCCGAAAGATCCTGAACTTGGAACATGTGAATTAGCTACCAGTTTGCAAATTCTAGAATGAATAAATAAACTGAGATCATACAGTTTCACCACTTACCACAAAAAAAATATGATAGCATGGTCAATACTTGGCACACCCCTGAGTGACGTTCATGTTGGTAACTCTAGCTTGGAAGTTAACTATCATTTATCCGTAAATTCCTTATTTCTACCAGCGTCGGTAAAGTACTCACTTTGAACACGCATCTGCGTGCAGAAAGTAGCACTTTTCCGCACGCATAATAGTGTTACATTTCGCTCGCAGATGCGTGTTGAAGCTGAGTACTTTCTGCACGCTGGTAGAAAAAATCTTGTACCTAACACTTGCGGAAAGGGTTTTTTCGCACTTGTTAGGTAAATAACTATTTCAAGTTCTGGCAACGCTGCTTTTACGTTTGAACTGTCGTGTTTCTTACGTTTTGCGATGTTCGGTGTTTTAGTGGCGGATTTATGAGCCTGTCTAGGGGATGGGGCGTAGTGGTCGCAGGATTCATGTCCAGGAAGATGTTCGTCTCGGAGAAGGGGTGGGTTTTCGATGGGAGGCTGCATGGTTAAGCAGCGCTCCTGAGAGCGAATGTCCTTGTGGGGAAGGGATACGCGTGTAATGGGGAGGGGGCGGCGGCACATCTGCACGGTTTATATCTAGTACGGTAATTTTCGCAACAAGATACGGCAATATTACCAATCTCTTTTGATTCCGGGAAATTGCAGACTTGGGGCAGCATTTCGCTATGGTGAGTACCCCCTTGTAGGTTTCATACCAAGATATTCGTCCATTCAACTCATTATATCCTTAACGACTGTTGGGAAATAGGTTAGTTTTTATACACACGGAAACAAGCTCTGACTATTGCAATTCCTAAGAATATAAAACCTACTTAATATAGTGATAGACCTATCAGTTTGTTACCAATTCTATCCAAAATTTAGGAAAACATTCAGTACAGCATCTGGTCTCGATAGAGTCTATCGAATGACAGCATCAATCATAAATTATTACTTACATTCATCAAAGAACTTAGTGTGCCTTTGTCAATCAAAAAGTGTCTCCAGTGACAATAATCCCTCGGGCGTGCCTCAGGGCTCTGTATGGGCCGCTGCTATTCCTCATATATACTTTCGACCTACGCAAAATTATTGATAATTCTCATGCCCAGTCTTTTCCAGCTGATCTATTATTTTAATCAAGATAATGTCAATAATACTACCCAAAATTTACAAATCGATGTAAGTGAATTAATTGAGTACTCTTCAGATCATAATATACTCTCTCAAATCTAAGATATACTAAGTGACATATAAATCCGAACACCCAGTTTAAATGGTTTTATTTTAATAAAAGTTGGTGAATGTAGATAACCAGTGCAAAATTTTCAGCCTTATCAGTTGGACATTCCGGTTTTTATACTGCTTTTTTTTTAATTCACTAACGCTCTAAAAATGAATATTTCAGCCGCAGTAAAGAATCAACGTTGGCGGATTTTGGTTCATGACATCCTTTACGATCGGTTACGATGCCTATAGTACGGAGACCTGTACGATTCCGTCAACTTAGTGAGTTTGATAGGGGCCTTATAGTGGGACTTCGGGAAGCTGGACTTTCTTTTCGGACAATTGCAGTTAGAGTGCAAAGAAGTGCAGACACTGTGGTTAGCTGTTGTCAGGCATGGCTTCGAGAAGGCCGTACGCAAAGAGTAAGGGGCACTGGACGCCGCCGTAGAACAACAGACCGTGAAGATCGCCGCCTAAGATTATTGGCCTTAAGGGACCGTTTCTCCACTACCAGGTCCATTGCAAATGAATGGTTTGCAGAACACGGAAGACCTATTGGCATGCGAAGTGTTTACCGACGAATGAGAAGTTTTGGCTTGTTTTCATACCGGCCACACTGGGTCCTCCCTTTAACTCGAGAACACCGACGTAATCGCCTTGAGTGGTGCAGAGAACGGTCACTCTGGGATCAGGAATGAAACATTATTGTCTTTAGTGACGAGGGTTAGAAGGCGACGTGGTGAAAGGAGGACTCTACAGTTTTTTGTTGAAAGACATGTTCATCACACTGTTGGAGTTATGGTTTGGGGTGCTATAGCTTATGGTTCCAGGTCACCTTTAATCTTCATCAGAGGTAACATGAACGCGCAGCGTTATATCCACGAAGTTCTAGAACCCCATCTTTTACCCTATCTTGACACGCTGGCAGATCCAACTTTCCAACAAGATAATGCCCGACCACATGTTGCAAGAGTCACAATAGACTTCTTTCAACATAATGATGTCACATTGTTACCATGTCCACCAAGATCTCCCGACTTATCCCCAATTGTGCACGTGTGGGATATGATGGGTAGGAGATTGCTCAATTTGCAACGTCCTCCTCAGACTCTAGAAGCACTTCGAGAGGAGTTGGTATTTGCCTTGAATGAGATATCACAGGAGGACATTGACCACCTGATCAGAAGCATGCCTAGGCGCGTTGGAGAATGCGTAGCACATCAGGGTGCATCCACACATTATTAAATGTCAAAGGGCTTTAGAGTAGTGCAATCATTTTGAAATGTTTATCATTTACTTATTATGCTTCATTAAGAACTTATACAAAATTTTATTAAAATAAAACCATTTAAACTGGCTGTTCGGGTTTATATGTCACTTAGTATATTACTATTTTGTTTATTTACTTGTTTATACAATTTCACCAAAAGCGTTATTCAAGTTATACAAAACAATTGTATACGTTTCATCTTTGTATCGCGTTCTAAACTGGTTAGAAATTAATGACTTGGCCAAGTATGACTATTCGGTTTTTGTTCACAAATTGTCAGAAAAAAGAATATTTGAATACCCCAGCATACGTCCACACTTTTCAAACGCGGTTTTTCCTAAAATGTTGAGATTATTTGTAATGACCTCCTAAAGAATAAAAAGAATTTTCGATACCTGTCTTTCGACAAAGAGTTAAGATATTATTACTTAACCCCCCAAAAATATATAATTTACGTAATCAAGCATTTCATTTTTCATCCCTTGTTTTAGTCAGGTTAATAATTTTTCGTGAACTTAGGTTTGGAATGTTTGCCTTTTTCTTTTTTTATTTTTTACTTTCGATTTAACTCACCAAATCTGTCTGACCTGTGTGTGACCTTCCGATAGCTCTTCATATCGACGGTCATTCACAGTGAGCGAAGCATTTCGCCATGGTGAGTAGCGCCTTGCTGGTCCCATATCAAAAGTATTTGCGTAGTTTTTTCACATGTCGCATGTAATACAGTTGAGCTACAGGTGTACTCCGCGGCTGCTTCCAACCAGGGCTCTCGCAGTAAGTGAGTTTAATTTATACTCACTTTCAGATATAAAAAAACCATCACCGCCTGAGGTGTGAGACCGACCGAAAACCGGCATCGTTCGTTGTACATCCGAGAGCAATGTTACCTCCAGTGCATTTCGTCATGGTGGGTAGCGACATCTACTACTCCTCTGCATGCCTGTTACGTCAGAAACAAAACATATTAACGCACTTTTTCTTTCACATGTCGCATGTTCATGCAGTGGAGTTACAGGTGTGCAGTGCGGCTGGTTCAAACCAGGACCCTCGCGGTAAACAAGGGACCACCCCGATGGAAACAACGATAAGTTTTATTTATAGTCACCTTCAGACCATTCACACCTGAAGTGTGAGACCTTCCGAAAATTCTGCATTCCCGCGGTCATTCGCTGTACATTCCACTGCAAGCAGCATTTCGTCGTGATGGGTAACGCGATCTACTACTTCTCTACGTGCATCTTGAATCAGAAACAAAACTTATTTACCTAATTTTTTTACATGTCGCATGTAAATTGTAGTTAAAGGTGTGCGGTGCGGCTGGCTGCCACCAGGACCCTGGCAGTAAATAAGGGACCACCCCGACGAAAACGGCGATAAAGTTAACACATTCAAATTGCTACCGTGTTCGGTAAATGCACCGCAAATGTCTCTGGGAGCGCGACTCGGCATTTTAATCGAGGATACATTGTTACCTGCAGACTGGCTGCAGGAGCCATGAAGCCATGGCTGCGGTTGCATGGCATGAATTTGCAGGCTTTGGGTATGCTGTACACGCTGATATGTCACCGAATTTATTATTTCAGATCAAATATTGGAATAGATAACAATATAAATCAAAATGTGTGAAGTAACGCCATCTAGGTTGTACTGTGTGTAACTATGTGTAGCACGGTCAACTGTCATGTATAAAATAAAAGTCAGTCTATTACGGAAAAGCAACGTGTTTTAATAGGTTATGGGCGAATATCCGGAATTTTCGGTTTTATTACTGTAAACTAGTGTAAAACAGTCGAAAATTGTTGACCTTTTTCGTGGAAATATGGCTGTGAACTATATTCCAAGCATTCCGAAACTAAAAGGACGCGAAAATTATGATGAGTGGAGTTTTGCTGTCGAGAATCTGTTGGTGCTAGACAACCTCGTGAACTACATAAAGTCGGAGCCAGAGGCTAATTTCCAGGCAAACACATCAGACGACGCAAAAACCAAGGCGAAGCTAGTTTTAACCATCGATCCTGGATTGTACGTGCATATAAAGGAAACAAAAACATCTTTGGAGTTATGGACAAAACTAAGAAGCATGTTCGATGACTCAGGTTTTTCCCGTAAAATAACCCTACTCAGACATTTAATCTCGTTACGGCAAGAAAATTGTGATTCTATGACTTCATACGTTACGCAATTGGTCGAAACAGCTCAGAGATTAAAAAACACAGGATTTACAATCACGGAAGAATGGGTGGGATCATTATTACTAGCAGGTTTGCCAGAAAAATTCTCGCCGATGATTATGGCCATCGAGCATTCGGGACTGCAGATTACCACCGATGCGATAAAGTCGAAGTTGATTGATATGGAGGTTTCAAAGAATGATGTGGATTCCAGTGGCGCAGCATTCGCTGCAAACAATTTCAAAAAACAGAAATTTAAAAATGGCGCGATGTCATCCAGCAGAGTGACAGGTGACAAGAGTGACAAGATCATTTCTTGTTACAAGTGTAAACAAACGGGTCATTACCGAAACCAGTGTCCATTGTTACAGAAAAACAAACAATCAAATGCTTTCAGTGTGGTATTCTTAAATGGTAAATATAGTAGGAACGAGTGGTACGTAGATAGTGGAGCAAGTGCACATATGACGGCCAACAAAGACTGGATAAAAAACGCTAACTTTACCCCGTGTTTATCCGAGATCACCGTCGTAAATAATACTAAAGTGCCAGTTTTGTGTTCCGGAGACGTTCAGATATCAACTAACTATAACTACGACATCATAGTTAAAGATGTGCTATGTGTACCGAGCTTAACAACAAACCTGTTGTCAGTGAGCGCGCTAATCAAAAACGGAAATAAGGTTGTTTTTGAAGAAAACCAATGCTACATTCGTAACAATAAGAATGTATTGGTGGCTACAGCAATGTCAACAAATGGGGTATACAAGCTAAGTATCAATATAGCAGATTGTATGCTGGCAGCACCTGTTGTAGCAAGTGCAGATCTTTGGCACAGGCGGTTAGCACATATTAACAGCAATGATTTGAATAAAATGAAGAATGGCATTGTGGATGGATTGTCTTACCCGGATACTAGTGATATAACAATGACTAAATGTGTGACCTGTTGTGAAGGTAAACAAATGAGGTTACCATTTCTTCAAGTTGGACAAATAAGTACAGAAACACTACAGATAATACATTCCGATGTATGTGGTCCCATGGAGACAAAGTCCATAGGTGGTGCTAAATATTTTGTCTTGTTCATTGACGATCACAGTCGTATGACTTTCATATACTTCCTCAAATATAAGAATGAAGTCTTCAATATATTCAAGAATTTTAAAGCAATGGCTGAAAACCAGCAAAATCAGAAAATAAAAATATTGCGCACAGACAATGGTGGTGAGTTTTGTAGCAGTGAGATGGAGAATTACTTACACAAAGAAGGAATTATCCACCAGAAGACAACTGCATACACACCTGAGCAAAATGGTGTTAGTGAACGGGCCAACAGAACTATTGTAGAGAAAGCACGATGTTTACTTTTCGATGCAAAACTAGAAAAGGAGTTCTGGGCTGAAGCAGCTAATACAGCAGTATACTTAAAGAATAGATCTGTGACTTCAAGTTTGGGAAATAAGACACCCTATGAAGTGTGGTACCAGAAGAAACCAGATTTAAGTCATATTCGTCTGTTTGGTAGCCCTGTAATGGTTCACATATATTACGTCTTTTCTCACACGACACGATGTTTTTCGGAGCTCTCAATAAAACTACCTGCCCGGTAACAACGCTCGATTTATTCTGTCCGTTTAGTGTTTACATGCTTTTTTTCGTATCATACAAGTTTGTGGATATATTATCTAGTCTTCCGACGTTGCCGTCCTTGGACTCGATGTAATATTTTTCGTAACAATCGGCCTTCCTGACCCTCTGGTGTCCTCGCCAGTGGTATAGTACCCATGGTTGTTATTTGTAGCCCTAGGAAAGAAACAAAATACAGTACCATTTTACTACAAAATCTATTACAGGGTGGATGAATTTATAGCATTGTTCACTCACAGCCAGTGTGACTTTAGTTACCACACTTCATAATTTTTTTTTCAGTGTGATCTTAGTTACCACACTTATATACCTTTATTAATGTGTGAGCTTAGTTACCACACTTCATGTGTATTTTTTTTTTCACAGTGTGATCTTAGTTACCACACTTATATACCTGTATTAATGTGTGAGCTTAGTTACCACACTTCATGTGTATTTTTTTTCAGTGTGATCTTAGTTACCACACTTATTAAATCTATCAGATTGGTGTGAACTTTGTTACCACACTCATGCTATCTTCGATAGTGTGAACTGTGTTACCACACATATAGTTATGTATGCTACCTTTCATCTAGTGTGATCTCGGTTACCACACTACCACTGATTCACAATAACACTGCAACTCCAGTAACCAGTTTTATTACATGATAATTAGAGGACATATAAATATATCTATACCTTACAGACTAACCTTCTAACAAATCAATCAGCTCATCTGTACTATTGACCTCGCTTTCACTTTCTCTAATATCAACGACACCACCTTTCCATTCTCTCAAGCTATCCGCAGATACTATAGCTCTAAATCTCTTATACCCCTTCAAGCCCTCCAAAGATGTTATTTCATATCTATCATTTCCCAAAACCTTCTTGATTTTATAAGGCCGACCAAACTTTTGATAACCTACTTTCCTACTAACTTCTTTTTGATTTGTATTCGCCCCTGACCATAATACAAGATCACCCTTATTGTATGACTTTGTAGGCGTGTGCTTTTCATCGAAACGTTTTTTCATTTTATATGCCTGTATGTCCATCCTGTCTTTTGCCTTTCGCTTAGCATCGGGCGGGACCTCAAACTCATTATCTCCCAGATCAGCATGACGGTTTTTTTCATAACCAAACATTAAAAGGTGTGGCGCATACCCGGTAGTATCGTTCACTGTATTATTAATACCCCATAAAGCTTTAGGAAGAGCTCTCTGCCAATCACTTTCATTTTCTATAGACGTATTTATCCCGTTTAATATTGTTCGATTATACCTTTCGATTTGCCCATTTGCTCTTGGACATGCTATAGCGTTTAAAATATGTTTAACTTGATACTGGCTTAAAAATAATTTGAACGCTTTACTAGTGAAAGCTTTTCCACGATCTGAAATTATTCTTTTGGGAGTCCCGAACATACTAAATAAATCGTCTAAATGTTCATTAACCTCTTTAGCCTTTGTAGTTTTTGTCGGTCTAGCAAATACAAATTTAGCGAATGAATCAATTATCATGAGAATATATGAATTTCCCCTATCACTTTTAACAAATGGGCCTAAATGGTCAATATGCCATGTATGAAGCGGTTTGCACGGCTTACTTATGGGAAAGAGTTGTCCTTGTTGTTTTCCATATTGTCCCCTTTTATACTGACAATCTAGGCACGCAGTTACGTATTTTTTTATAAATCTAGTCATATTTTTGAACCAAAATTTGTCCTTGATAATTGCCTCGCATCGTTTTAGTCCTACATGGCCGATATCATCATGATATTTCCGCAATATGTTAAATCGCGCAGACTTTGGAACAACCAGCTTAAGCTTACCATCCAACGTCTTACGATACAATTTATGATCCCTTATTTTATAGTTATTTAAAATGTCCTTGTCATTTGCTGCGGCTAACTTTTCTTTTATTATCCGTATACTTTCATCTTGCTGTTGTAATGCTAAAACCCAATCAGACGCGTCCATAATAAGTACATCGCCCACTGGATTTCTACTTAGAGCATCCACATGTTTCATTTTATCACCCGGACGGTGTTCTATTTCGAAATCGAAATCTTGGATACTCAACCACCATCGTGCAACCCTAGGTAGCAAATCTTTTTTCTCAAAAGTACCCCTAACTGCACTACAATCTGTGACTATTTTAAAATGTATCCCTGTCAAATAGACCCTAAATCTTTTGATTGACTCAACAACAGCTAAGGTCTCTAACTCGTATGAATGATATAATTTTTCATCACGAGATGTTGATCGGCTAAAGTAATATACCGGTTTTAACGTAGCTCCCTCATACTGTAGGAGCATACTTCCAATGCCCTTGCTACATGCGTCTGTATGTAGTTCAGTCTTTGCTTCAGGGTCATAAATTTTGAGAATAGGTTTATTTATAAGTATATCCTTAATTTTACTAACAGCTTATTTGTGCTCACTTTCCCAAGACCACGGCACATTTTTTCGTAACAATGTTGTAAGTGGAGCGACAATTTTTGCATGATCTTTTATAAACTTACGGAAATAGGAACTGAGTCCCAAAAACTGCCGTAGCTCATGTATATTTGTTGGATCTTTGAAGTCTGCTACTGCTCTAACTTTTCGATCACCAGGTCTTATTCCTAGTTCCGAAATCTCATATCCAAGGAAATCTATTTGTGTCTGGAAAAATGAGCACTTATCTATATTCAATTTTAAATTGGCTTTGGCAAATAATTCAAGAACTTGTCGTAAAACTTGCAATCCCTGTTCCACAGTGTCTGACGGGATCAGTATGTCGTCGAGATAAACAGCGACCGTATCATATCTCAAATTTCCCAATACATTATTTACCATTTTTTGAAATGTGCCGGGAGCATTAGCGATCCCAAAAGGCATTCTTAAAAATTCATACTGACCGTCAGGCGTTACAAAGGCAGTTTTATTAATGGAATCAGATGCCACAGGCACTTGATAATATCCTTGGGCCATATCTAAACTGCAAAAATACTTTTTGTTTTGTAGCCTGGATATCAAATCTTCTATGTGTGGCAGTGGATAATTATTCTTCACCATGATAGAATTTAATTTTCTATAGTCCACGCATAAACGGTAATCTCCGGTCTTCTTTTTTACAAGAACGATTGGACTAGAGTAGTTAGATGATGATTCTCTAATAATACCTCCTTCCAAGAGGTCACTAATTTTATCTCGGACGATCCCCCTTTCAAATTCAGACAAGCGGTAGGGCCTATGAACGATTGGTTTGTCAGATAACAAATCTATTTTCACTTCTACTGATTTACTATTACCTAACTCGAGAGTATCAGTTGCAAAACATTTGCTGAAGCTATGTAAAAGATCATACAACTTATTTCTATCATTTTCTGATAAATTTCCACAAATTATGTTATCCATTTGTAACGATAGAGTGCTTAGTACATTGCCTTCTTCTATGACTGGAAATTTAGTCGAGGAACTTAGCTTGAACCCCTTTGTTAAAATTTGTCCTTTGTCCCAACATATAGGTTTATTACCCCAATTTATGACATTTAACGTTTGAACTGGTCCACTAATAATACAACCTTGTATAGAACAATTTTGGGAACCAGTAAACAGCTGACCACTTATAATAACAATATCGTGGGTATTATCTAAAGCAACCAATATTCTCTTAGAACTTAGAGCAGGAATATGTACATGTTCGAAAACTTCAATAGGCAATTTTTCTATATTATCTAGGAAACTAAACATTTCTAACAAATTATCTTCAGCTGGTTTTAATTGTATATGACCACCTGTAACATTCAAAGTCACCTTTTCGCTATTTATAATTGGTTGTCCAATAATAACATCAACTGAGGACATTTCAACATTTACAAATACCAAAGACGTAGTCATAAAAATCTTGCCAATAGATATCTCTACCTGACTGGTTCCTTCTGGCACTATGTGGGAGCCACTGAAATTCCTCAGTATTATATCAGTCGGATACAATTTTAAATTGAGTTTATTGGCTACCCTAATATTAGCAACATTCAATTGACTACCAGTATCAATATACCCATTGAAATGTTGACCATTAATTTCTATGGCTATATTATAGAAAGAATTGGGCACTTGCCTTTGTAAAATTCTGACATCCTTAGGCTTCCCCCGTTCCTTAGTCCAGCAGTTTTCAGCTAGGTGTCCTCTTTTCCCGCAGGTGGTGCAGGTCGATGTCAAACTCGGTCTTTTCCAACAGTCCTGGTCCTTATGTCCCATTTTACCGCAACTCGAACATGTCGGCTTGACTCTGGACCAACACAGCTGCTCCGTGTGCCCCTTCTTTCCGCAACGAGGACAACGGATACCTTGATCACTGCTCCTTGGAGTACTGCTACTAGTCGCCTGATTCGATCTTCTAAGTAAACAATGTCGGGCTTTATGCCCTACTTTCTTGCATAAGATACACCTAAATGTCAATTGTCCAGATGTACTAGGTTGTAGATCAAAATTTTCTGTGGTACCCATTCTCTTAGCTGGCGACTCGCGAAAACTCGCTACTTTGCTAAGGAACCCGTAGAACAGCTCGTCTGGTGATTCATAGTTCCCAGCTTTTGCGTTAGCTTGCAGTGGTATGGGTAATCATCAATTATGCAAGAAACTGCATTAGTCCCCACTAGTCCACATTTTTTTACCAGCATGTTCTTCGAATAAAAATAATGCATCATGCTCTCATCATTACTCTTACTTCGCGCCAACATTTTTTTTAGCAAGTTGACGTAGTCTGTATGTGCAGGGAAGGCACGTGAGATGGCCAATTTCCACTCGTCCCAATTCAAGTTGTAGTCTGTTAGCCCGTTATACCAAACTTTTGCCAATCCTGTAAGGCGAGACTGCATGCATAATGATTTTTGTTCATCGCTCCAACTATTAATCATTCCAATTTGTTCAATCTTATGTAACCAATTTATGGCAGTGATCTCTGATTTTTCCGGATCAAACTCTGGTATCAAATCTGCTTTCCCGGTGTATTTTGAATCAGTGCTCTGTATGAAATTACGTTGACTCAAAATCTTACTCACTTTTTTTGCCACAAGCTTGTCAACTGTTTTCTCGATCTTCCGTTTTTTTGTTGGAGCACACACATAAAGTCCAGATTGTTCATTATCATCCTCACTTGAAGTGTCACTCATCTTGCACTAAGTCTATACACAGTACTTAGCAACACGATAACTTATTAACCCGTCACAACTAATCAATATTCAGTAAGTTCTATCCCACCTTCTGAAATATTACGTCTTTTCTCACACGACACGATGTTTTTCGGA
Organism: Acanthoscelides obtectus; assembly: GCA_963669975.1. Lineage (NCBI taxonomy): Eukaryota > Metazoa > Arthropoda > Insecta > Coleoptera > Chrysomelidae > Acanthoscelides > Acanthoscelides obtectus. The sequence continues at coordinate 48,806,649 of CAVLJG010000010.1, forward strand.
GCTCTCAATAAAACTACCTGCCCGGTAACAACGCTCGATTTATTCTGTCCGTTTAGTGTTTACATGCTTTTTTTCGTATCATACAAGTTTGTGGATATATTATCTAGTCTTCCGACGTTGCCGTCCTTGGACTCGATGTAATATTTTTCGTAACACATACCAAAAGAAAGAAGATTAAAATGGGACAAGAAAGCCCAAATGAACATTCTTGTGGGATTTTCAGAGACAGTGAAGGGATATCGTGTATATGATCCTATAACAAATATTATAACTATTAAGAGAGATATAATAGTGATGGAAGAAAAGAAAGTATCATCAGAAAAGATTGAAGAAGACACAGCAGAATGGATACAGAATGATGTAGAAATTGAAGATCATGAATCTCCTACAATTAAAGATGGCAGAGATTCAGTGGGGGAGCCTTCAGTGAATGAATCTCTCCATGACTCAGATTCGCATACATCTGTATATACTGATCCGTCTAGTGGCAGTAATGATGATACAATGACCACAAACACAGATACAGATGTCTCGCTTAGTGAGATTCAAGATATAGCGGCATTACAAGAAGAAGATAAGAGAACACGAAGACCACCAGATCGTTTTGGGTTTGGTAACATGTGTACTACTAATTCTTGTTCAGAAGCCGAACAAATAGATTTTTATGAAGCACTGAATGGACCAGAAGCTGATCAGTGGAGAGAGGCCATACGAGAGGAACTTCGGTCATTCGAGGACAACAATGCATGGGATATTGTTGATATACCAAGTGATGCATCAATTGTGCAAAACAAGTGGGTCTTAAATAAAAAACTAGATGTGAATGAAAAAGTGCGGTATCGTGCGCGACTTGTGGCTAAGGGTTTTTCACAGCGACGTGGAGTTGATTATGAGAACACTTTTTCTCCTGTTGTTAAACATTCTACACTGAGAATGTTGTTTGCTCTAAGTGTACAGTGGGATATGGACATTAGACATCTAGATGTTACTACAGCATTTTTAAATGGGCATTTAAAAGAAAATATTTATATGTCATTTCCGGAAGGATTTGTAAATAAGCAAACAGGTAAGATCTTGAAACTAAAAAGAGCTATTTATGGATTAAAACAGTCTTCTTTGGTCTGGTATGAAAAAGTGAAAGATTGTTTGCTTAAACTTGATTTTAAATTGAGTAAATTTGAACCATGCTTGTTTACATTTTTTTGTGGGAATGTCAAGATTATAGTAGCTGTCTATGTTTGTAGCCCTAGGAAAGAAACAAAATACAGTACCATTTTACTACAAAATCTATTACAGGGTGGATGAATTTATAGCATTGTTCACTCACAGCCAGTGTGACTTTAGTTACCACACTTCATAATTTTTTTTTCAGTGTGATCTTAGTTACCACACTTATATACCTTTATTAATGTGTGAGCTTAGTTACCACACTTCATGTGTATTTTTTTTTTCACAGTGTGATCTTAGTTACCACACTTATATACCTGTATTAATGTGTGAGCTTAGTTACCACACTTCATGTGTATTTTTTTTCAGTGTGATCTTAGTTACCACACTTATTAAATCTATCAGATTGGTGTGAACTTTGTTACCACACTCATGCTATCTTCGATAGTGTGAACTGTGTTACCACACATATAGTTATGTATGCTACCTTTCATCTAGTGTGATCTCGGTTACCACACTACCACTGATTCACAATAACACTGCAACTCCAGTAACCAGTTTTATTACATGATAATTAGAGGACATATAAATATATCTATACCTTACAGACTAACCTTCTAACAAATCAATCAGCTCATCTGTACTATTGACCTCGCTTTCACTTTCTCTAATATCAACGACACCACCTTTCCATTCTCTCAAGCTATCCGCAGATACTATAGCTCTAAATCTCTTATACCCCTTCAAGCCCTCCAAAGATGTTATTTCATATCTATCATTTCCCAAAACCTTCTTGATTTTATAAGGCCCACCAAACTTTTGATAACCTACTTTCCTACTAACTTCTTTTTGATTTGTATTCGCCCCTGACCATAATACAAGATCACCCTTATTGTATGACTTTGTAGGCGTGTGCTTTTCATCGAAACGTTTTTTCATTTTATATGCCTGTATGTCCATCCTGTCTTTTGCCTTTCGCTTAGCATCGGGCGGGACCTCAAACTCATTATCTCCCAGATCAGCATGACGGTTTTTTTCATAACCAAACATTAAAAGGTGTGGCGCATACCCGGTAGTATCGTTCACTGTATTATTAATACCCCATAAAGCTTTAGGAAGAGCTCTCTGCCAATCACTTTCATTTTCTATAGACGTATTTATCCCGTTTAATATTGTTCGATTATACCTTTCGATTTGCCCATTTGCTCTTGGACATGCTATAGCGTTTAAAATATGTTTAACTTGATACTGGCTTAAAAATAATTTGAACGCTTTACTAGTGAAAGCTTTTCCACGATCTGAAATTATTCTTTTGGGAGTCCCGAACATACTAAATAAATCGTCTAAATGTTCATTAACCTCTTTAGCCTTTGTAGTTTTTGTCGGTCTAGCAAATACAAATTTAGCGAATGAATCAATTATCATGAGAATATATGAATTTCCCCTATCACTTTTAACAAATGGGCCTAAATGGTCAATATGCCATGTATGAAGCGGTTTGCACGGCTTACTTATGGGAAAGAGTTGTCCTTGTTGTTTTCCATATTGTCCCCTTTTATACTGACAATCTAGGCACGCAGTTACGTATTTTTTTATAAATCTAGTCATATTTTTGAACCAAAATTTGTCCTTGATAATTGCCTCGCATCGTTTTAGTCCTACATGGCCGATATCATCATGATATTTCCGCAATATGTTAAATCGCGCAGACTTTGGAACAACCAGCTTAAGCTTACCATCCAACGTCTTACGATACAATTTATGATCCCTTATTTTATAGTTATTTAAAATGTCCTTGTCATTTGCTGCGGCTAACTTTTCTTTTATTATCCGTATACTTTCATCTTGCTGTTGTAATGCTAAAACCCAATCAGACGCGTCCATAATAAGTACATCGCCCACTGGATTTCTACTTAGAGCATCCACATGTTTCATTTTATCACCCGGACGGTGTTCTATTTCGAAATCGAAATCTTGGATACTCAACCACCATCGTGCAACCCTAGGTAGCAAATCTTTTTTCTCAAAAGTACCCCTAACTGCACTACAATCTGTGACTATTTTAAAATGTATCCCTGTCAAATAGACCCTAAATCTTTTGATTGACTCAACAACAGCTAAGGTCTCTAACTCGTATGAATGATATAATTTTTCATCACGAGATGTTGATCGGCTAAAGTAATATACCGGTTTTAACGTAGCTCCCTCATACTGTAGGAGCATACTTCCAATGCCCTTGCTACATGCGTCTGTATGTAGTTCAGTCTTTGCTTCAGGGTCATAAATTTTGAGAATAGGTTTATTTATAAGTATATCCTTAATTTTACTAACAGCTTATTTGTGCTCACTTTCCCAAGACCACGGCACATTTTTTCGTAACAATGTTGTAAGTGGAGCGACAATTTTTGCATGATCTTTTATAAACTTACGGAAATAGGAACTGAGTCCCAAAAACTGCCGTAGCTCATGTATATTTGTTGGATCTTTGAAGTCTGCTACTGCTCTAACTTTTCGATCACCAGGTCTTATTCCTAGTTCCGAAATCTCATATCCAAGGAAATCTATTTGTGTCTGGAAAAATGAGCACTTATCTATATTCAATTTTAAATTGGCTTTGGCAAATAATTCAAGAACTTGTCGTAAAACTTGCAATCCCTGTTCCACAGTGTCTGACGGGATCAGTATGTCGTCGAGATAAACAGCGACCGTATCATATCTCAAATTTCCCAATACATTATTTACCATTTTTTGAAATGTGCCGGGAGCATTAGCGATCCCAAAAGGCATTCTTAAAAATTCATACTGACCGTCAGGCGTTACAAAGGCAGTTTTATTAATGGAATCAGATGCCACAGGCACTTGATAATATCCTTGGGCCATATCTAAACTGCAAAAATACTTTTTGTTTTGTAGCCTGGATATCAAATCTTCTATGTGTGGCAGTGGATAATTATTCTTCACCATGATAGAATTTAATTTTCTATAGTCCACGCATAAACGGTAATCTCCGGTCTTCTTTTTTACAAGAACGATTGGACTAGAGTAGTTAGATGATGATTCTCTAATAATACCTCCTTCCAAGAGGTCACTAATTTTATCTCGGACGATCCCCCTTTCAAATTCAGACAAGCGGTAGGGCCTATGAACGATTGGTTTGTCAGATAACAAATCTATTTTCACTTCTACTGATTTACTATTACCTAACTCGAGAGTATCAGTTGCAAAACATTTGCTGAAGCTATGTAAAAGATCATACAACTTATTTCTATCATTTTCTGATAAATTTCCACAAATTATGTTATCCATTTGTAACGATAGAGTGCTTAGTACATTGCCTTCTTCTATGACTGGAAATTTAGTCGAGGAACTTAGCTTGAACCCCTTTGTTAAAATTTGTCCTTTGTCCCAACATATAGGTTTATTACCCCAATTTATGACATTTAACGTTTGAACTGGTCCACTAATAATACAACCTTGTATAGAACAATTTTGGGAACCAGTAAACAGCTGACCACTTATAATAACAATATCGTGGGTATTATCTAAAGCAACCAATATTCTCTTAGAACTTAGAGCAGGAATATGTACATGTTCGAAAACTTCAATAGGCAATTTTTCTATATTATCTAGGAAACTAAACATTTCTAACAAATTATCTTCAGCTGGTTTTAATTGTATATGACCACCTGTAACATTCAAAGTCACCTTTTCGCTATTTATAATTGGTTGTCCAATAATAACATCAACTGAGGACATTTCAACATTTACAAATACCAAAGACGTAGTCATAAAAATCTTGCCAATAGATATCTCTACCTGACTGGTTCCTTCTGGCACTATGTGGGAGCCACTGAAATTCCTCAGTATTATATCAGTCGGATACAATTTTAAATTGAGTTTATTGGCTACCCTAATATTAGCAACATTCAATTGACTACCAGTATCAATATACCCATTGAAATGTTGACCATTAATTTCTATGGCTATATTATAGAAAGAATTGGGCACTTGCCTTTGTAAAATTCTGACATCCTTAGGCTTCCCCCGTTCCTTAGTCCAGCAGTTTTCAGCTAGGTGTCCTCTTTTCCCGCAGGTGGTGCAGGTCGATGTCAAACTCGGTCTTTTCCAACAGTCCTGGTCCTTATGTCCCATTTTACCGCAACTCGAACATGTCGGCTTGACTCTGGACCAACACAGCTGCTCCGTGTGCCCCTTCTTTCCGCAACGAGGACAACGGATACCTTGATCACTGCTCCTTGGAGTACTGCTACTAGTCGCCTGATTCGATCTTCTAAGTAAACAATGTCGGGCTTTATGCCCTACTTTCTTGCATAAGATACACCTAAATGTCAATTGTCCAGATGTACTAGGTTGTAGATCAAAATTTTCTGTGGTACCCATTCTCTTAGCTGGCGACTCGCGAAAACTCGCTACTTTGCTAAGGAACCCGTAGAACAGCTCGTCTGGTGATTCATAGTTCCCAGCTTTTGCGTTAGCTTGCAGTGGTATGGGTAATCATCAATTATGCAAGAAACTGCATTAGTCCCCACTAGTCCACATTTTTTTACCAGCATGTTCTTCGAATAAAAATAATGCATCATGCTCTCATCATTACTCTTACTTCGCGCCAACATTTTTTTAGCAAGTTGACGTAGTCTGTATGTGCAGGGAAGGCACGTGAGATGGCCAATTTCCACTCGTCCCAATTCAAGTTGTAGTCTGTTAGCCCGTTATACCAAACTTTTGCCAATCCTGTAAGGCGAGACTGCATGCATAATGATTTTTGTTCATCGCTCCAACTATTAATCATTCCAATTTGTTCAATCTTATGTAACCAATTTATGGCAGTGATCTCTGATTTTTCCGGATCAAACTCTGGTATCAAATCTGCTTTCCCGGTGTATTTTGAATCAGTGCTCTGTATGAAATTACGTTGACTCAAAATCTTACTCACTTTTTTTGCCACAAGCTTGTCAACTGTTTTCTCGATCTTCCGTTTTTTTGTTGGAGCACACACATAAAGTCCAGATTGTTCATTATCATCCTCACTTGAAGTGTCACTCATCTTGCACTAAGTCTATACACAGTACTTAGCAACACGATAACTTATTAACCCGTCACAACTAATCAATATTCAGTAAGTTCTATCCCACCTTCTGAAATATTACGTCTTTTCTCACACGACACGATGTTTTTCGGAGCTCTCAATAAAACTACCTGCCCGGTAACAACGCTCGATTTATTCTGTCCGTTTAGTGTTTACATGCTTTTTTTCGTATCATACAAGTTTGTGGATATATTATCTAGTCTTCCGACGTTGCCGTCCTTGGACTCGATGTAATATTTTTCGTAACACATACCAAAAGAAAGAAGATTAAAATGGGACAAGAAAGCCCAAATGAACATTCTTGTGGGATTTTCAGAGACAGTGAAGGGATATCGTGTATATGATCCTATAACAAATATTATAACTATTAAGAGAGATATAATAGTGATGGAAGAAAAGAAAGTATCATCAGAAAAGATTGAAGAAGACACAGCAGAATGGATACAGAATGATGTAGAAATTGAAGATCATGAATCTCCTACAATTAAAGATGGCAGAGATTCAGTGGGGGAGCCTTCAGTGAATGAATCTCTCCATGACTCAGATTCGCATACATCTGTATATACTGATCCGTCTAGTGGCAGTAATGATGATACAATGACCACAAACACAGATACAGATGTCTCGCTTAGTGAGATTCAAGATATAGCGGCATTACAAGAAGAAGATAAGAGAACACGAAGACCACCAGATCGTTTTGGGTTTGGTAACATGTGTACTACTAATTCTTGTTCAGAAGCCGAACAAATAGATTTTTATGAAGCACTGAATGGACCAGAAGCTGATCAGTGGAGAGAGGCCATACGAGAGGAACTTCGGTCATTCGAGGACAACAATGCATGGGATATTGTTGATATACCAAGTGATGCATCAATTGTGCAAAACAAGTGGGTCTTAAATAAAAAACTAGATGTGAATGAAAAAGTGCGGTATCGTGCGCGACTTGTGGCTAAGGGTTTTTCACAGCGACGTGGAGTTGATTATGAGAACACTTTTTCTCCTGTTGTTAAACATTCTACACTGAGAATGTTGTTTGCTCTAAGTGTACAGTGGGATATGGACATTAGACATCTAGATGTTACTACAGCATTTTTAAATGGGCATTTAAAAGAAAATATTTATATGTCATTTCCGGAAGGATTTGTAAATAAGCAAACAGGTAAGATCTTGAAACTAAAAAGAGCTATTTATGGATTAAAACAGTCTTCTTTGGTCTGGTATGAAAAAGTGAAAGATTGTTTGCTTAAACTTGATTTTAAATTGAGTAAATTTGAACCATGCTTGTTTACATTTTTTTGTGGGAATGTCAAGATTATAGTAGCTGTCTATGTTGACGATTTTTTAATTTTTTCAAATAGTACTTCTGAGACTGAAAAATTGATAAATGACTTAAGATCTGAATTCAAATTGAAAGATTTAGGTCTTGTTAGACGTTACTTATGCATGCGGATTATTGTAAACAAAGAATGTAAGACTATAAGTGTAGATCAGCAGGAATATATAGAAGAATTATTGTCAAAGTTTGATATGTCTAATTGTAAAACGATAGATACTCCGATTGAAAGCAAGTTAAACATAGAAAAGGCTGAAAATTGTGCAGTGAACATTCCATATCAAAAGCTCATTGGAAGTCTTATGTATTTGGCAGTTTTAACTAGGCCAGATTTGTCATATACTCTTAGTTACCTCAGCCAGTTCAATAACTGTTATAATGAAACTCATTTTAGCTATGCTAAACGAATATTAAGATATTTACAGAAAACCAAACATTATTGTTTAACATATCAGAAGGATAATGTAGAACTGACTGGTTTTGTTGATGCAGACTGGGCTAGCGATAGTCTAGATCGTAAGTCTTATACTGGGTTTTGTTTTGTAATGAGCGGTTCTGTGATTTCCTGGCAAAGCAAAAAACAAAAGACTGTCTCCTTATCCAGCACTGAGGCAGAATATGTTGCTCTCTCAGAGGCATCTAGGGAGGCTGTTTACTTAAGAAATTTAATGTATGAACTTATTGGTAAAAGAGGGATTATTAAATTGAAATGTGATAATCAAAGTGCATTAAAATTGGCAACAAGTCATCAGGCACATGCTAGGTCAAACATATTGATGTTCGCTTTCATTATGTTAGAGATGCAGTTAAAAATAAATTAATTAATATTGAATACATTTCAACTCAAGAAATGCCCGCTGACTTGTTAACCAAAGGTCTTTTGTCGACTAAGCATTATAAGTTCATGGACATGTTGGGATTAAAGGCTAAATAAGTAAAACATGTATTTTGTTTAGAAATTCACATTTATTTTGTTATGTGGGGGTATTGGAATAGATAACAATATAAATCAAAATGTGTGAAGTAACGCCATCTAGGTTGTACTGTGTGTAACTATGTGTAGCACGGTCAACTGTCATGTATAAATAAAAGTCAGTCTATTACGGAAAAGCAACGTGTTTTAATATCAAAGTGGAGCGAACAACATGCCAAGCTTGTTCTCAAATTATACGGGGCGTTTCTTCTTTTAATAAAAACGGTCAATGGGATATTTATTTTCGTTCGTTCCGTTCTCTCTTCTCGTACTGCTATGATTAATTTTCGAAAAAGAGAAGACAAAGCCAAAAGAAACTAAAAAGGGGAAGGCTCTGTTTTTTTTTGTTTTTTGTAAATTGTAGTTATACCAGTAGCACACAGGACTCCGAACTGTGATCATCTTCTGATGATGCCAACCACTCGTGTTGGCTGGTATAGGTAACCAGTACGAAACCAATTTGAAATGACAAAGACTGTCAAACTTCGTTCCATTGTCGTCTCTTGATATACTTTCTCCTTGGTGATAGTTTAACACTGGCAGATTTTCTGCATGAATGCTATGAAGTTCTCTAAAACTGAGCAAGATTTCAATAATCCCTCATCCCTCAAAGCAGTGTGTACATTTAAACGACCACCTGAAGAATAAGCACTCATGTACCCCATAAATTTCACATTCCGATTCACCCACAAAAATGTAAATGAGCTACAAAAAAAGGGGGAAAGAGACAGGGAGCAATCCACGGGCAGGAAACGAAACGCTTTTTGTCGGCCAGCAGCAGAACAATCCAGTGGTCCCTACAACTTTCTTAGTTACGGTGCACTCTTCCAACTACAAATAACGTTTACCAAAGGAATGACTCTTCATGAAGAAGTGAAAGCAGTATGACAGTCAGAGGCAAATTTTTCGAAGTCCTCGAACACGGCATTACACAGAACGCACTTAAAAGGCATTAAATCATACATCATATTGTGCGCTCATCGAACTCAGTTGCGTATACCGAGAGCTTGAATATCAAGGACACTATAACTATAGTCAACGCCAAACAAAGTGGCGTGCACGTCATCAAGGTGGGTGTGTTGAAAAATTTACATTGTTGCCAAACTTTTTGTAAAATAATAAAATTTATTATTTACATATCTAGGTTTATAAGCAATATTAACCTCAAATGAGAACAAAAATAATAGTATAATAAAATTATAGATCTGTACTTGCATAATCATTAAGTATGACAATTATTGATCAGATGACACTATGAAACTACCATATTTAATTAATAGCTTAAAGGTACTGAATAAAAATCCAAATGGGGTCCTCCAAATTTTATGCATGGTATTTATTTTACAGAATTCATACAGAAAAATGCATTCTAAAATTAGGTAAGCTACTGGTGTAAGCTTTTTCTGTACAATAAAGTTAGTCGGAGTTTCTTTCTTCAGCGCTGTCTGAATCTGAATCTTCATCACTCTCAAAGTTGATTATTAAAGGTTCGATGTCTGGTCGATCAAAAATTCGTTCTCTTTCATACCATTTAAAAATTTCTTGCTCAGTATGTCGAACACTATTTTTCCACATGTCTGGGGTAACCGTTTGTAGAGCCTCGTTCCACATATCCAAACAGTCTTTTTCACTGTTACCATCTCTACCAATATGTCTGTTATAGTAACCTTTTGCTATGCCCCAAATTAACTCAATAGGGTTAAATATACAATGGTAAGGAGGCAGACGAAGAACTTTGTGCCCATGTTGTTCCGCCAATTCATCAATCACGTATATTTTAGGTGGTTTGTTTCTAAAAAGCAGTTATTTTAAGAATAGGAATAAACAAAAGAAATATAAACTGTCGACCAAAATATATATAATTAAGAAGCATTATGTACCGAGCAACAATACTCAATAGCTCTGATTTAAACATTCTGTTTAAAAATGGTATGTTTTGATTTGTCAACCAGTATTGGATATTTTTTTTGTCCATGCATTGTTGGGCACTTTGTTCAATATCATGCTGTGATAAGGGGCGTTATCCAGTATAATCATAGATGGACTCTCCAATTTTTCTAATAACTGATGTTCAAACCATTTCAAAAAATTGTCCTGGTTCATCTCTCCATGGTAATCGCTCAATTTTGTTTTCGAAGAAAATATCGCTTCACTACCCTCAATAAACCCATTTTCATTTCCAGCATGTAATATAATGTATCTAAAATATATTAGTTTTAAATTTTATAGTGCAAATTGTGTAAAAGTACATACCTTTTACCATCTGTTTTAATAGCTTTCACGCTTTTTTGGTTTCCATTTTGCCAAGAGCGACCTATGGTCCCATTTTGAAATATCCAAGTTTCATCGAGGAAGACAAACTGGTATAAGGCCTCAACCTTGGCTTGATTGTATTGCCTTAGAAATTCCACCCTTTTCAAAGCTATACTTGGTAGTTCCATGAGCCCTCGTCGCGGATTGTCCTTAAGCCACTTAAATCCAAGATCTCTAAGCAACCGCCTTAAAGACGTGGCACTACCATCAAATAATGCCCTATCTCTTAATCGAGACCATAAAGTTTGTATCGTAACTTGTTCTTCTGAAACCATGTGTAATATGACATTATAATTTAGTTAACAAATTAATGCAAATTTCTGATAAGTTATTATAATAAGATCTTACTTTTGTGATACATATTATAGATCACTTCTCGAATGGCACTTGTATCCAATGTCGCTGTGTTGGTTACACGTTTAATATAACTCCGCTTTTTCTTGGGCAATTCTAAACTTGCATCACTTTTCACACCCTCGGAAATACGACTAACTGTCCTTAAACTAATTTTAAAGCAGCAGCAACACGCTACAAAAAATGAAATAAAATTTCACTATTATTAATATACATTACATATAATTATTAGTAACCTACCTCTTGAACAGCATTTAAAGGCAACAAAGGCCCGTTGTTGTCCCTTTCTTGCTCCAAGTAGTGCATTAACGAGGCCACGAGTTCCTTACACCGACTATTTAACTGTTTGGGCATCTTTATATACCAAAATTGCCTTTATCTACTCGTAAAATGAATAATTTTGTTTTGAAACAAACAGTTGTTGATTTACAGTATGCGGGGCTAAAGGATTTATAAAGATTTGAAATGCCACAAATTGATTCAGTGTCAAAATTAATACAAATGTCAGTTCCCAGTTTAAATAAGTTTCAAGGTGACAATGTGTCAACGCTGCGAAATCGGTTTAGTGCGTTTACATGTCGATAAGTGATTGGAGCGTTTGCAAAACATTTTATTTCGCATAATGCGTCTAAATTTATCAGAAAGCAACTTATGTGATATTTTAATAACAATGTTTATATGACTATTAACCATAATAAGAGAGTAATGACCATTTTACAATTTATATATCACATTAATATGAAACTGCAATAGAGCAATTGTTTGTGATAGAAACCTAGGCATTAGGTCGGGGAATTTTTATCGTGATGACGTGCACGCCACTTTGTTTGGCGTTGACTATATTACTAGTAGTGGCGTATATCGATCATGAGGTCAGGTGGGGCCCATAGGTCTCGGAGAAAGAGGACTGAGGTATATAGTCAAAAACACTCAGTTTTCAAATCGAATTAGACAACGTATGAAGGATGAACACTCTGATTTCACTTGAACTTATTTCTTGAATTTCGAGGTAGCGGTCCACAAAAAAACATTGGAAGCAATGTAATCTTTCTCTACCAACAGACACAAGCCTCATTAACTCCGCGTTAAAACAAACATGAGCACTCGGTGCCTGCCCAGGTATTCGTGGCCCACTAGCCAATAACAGCTCATGAACGTTTGCTTTGACAGTTAGTAAGCGTGACTTCAATACACTTTAGCTCTGCTGTGATTTTCTGAGGAAATTAACATATTTTTATTATCTATCTCAACTTGTAAAGTGAAAACAGTACAAATTTTATGAATCTCTTTAGGTCTCTCGAATTGCTTGGTTTCAAGAAATAGTGCAAGAAATGATGCTTAGAGCCTGAAGACTATTGTTGAAAACCGAAACATACTTTCGAGTATTTCTTGGTATTTTGAAGCGAGGTCGATTTCAATTAATACTGGAACAAAGTTGGTAAATAGACTCACAAAGAAATCACTTCATTATTTTCCTATTTTTAAGAGTCAAAGTAACATGTTTCCCTTATATTTTGCGACGCATCACAAAATAAACATTTATGTATTATATTACATCCATATGATACGAAATGACTAATACAGCTTGAAAAACTGAGATTAAAGTATTTGAGGCTACTATCTACAAGTTTGAAAAAAAACATGCATTATATTCGTCATACATTCATTAGATAAAAATGACACCGTATTTCCTATAGAGAATACATATGGTGCCCTTACAGATACTTTAGCAGCGTTAAAATATCAAAATCACTCACCAATAAAAGCACACGAACGTTTGCTTTGACAGGGAGTAAGTGAGACTTGAATACACTTTGGCTTTGCTGTGCTTTTCTGAGAAAATTAACATAGTTTTATTATTTATGTCAAATTGCTGTGTTTTAAGAAAATTGCAAAAAATGATGCTTAGAACTTAAAGACTATTCTTGCAACGGGAAAAATACTTTCGTGTATTTCTGGGTATTTTTGAAGCGAGGTGGATTTCAAATAACTACTGGAAGAAAGTTGATAAATAGCAATACTGACTTATTTTACCTATTTTTAAGATTCAAAGTAAACATGTTTCCCTTGTATTTTGTGACCCATCACAGGGTAAAGATTTATGTATTATATGACATTCATATGACACGAAATGACTAATACAGCTTGAAAAACTGAGATTAAAGTATTTGAGGTGACTATCTACAAGTGATGAAAAAATCAGGCATTAAAATGACACTGTATTTCCTATATAGAATACATATGGAGCGCTTACAGATACTTTATCAGCGTTAAAATGTCAAAATATAAGATCGGTACCCTCCACTTCCAAAGCATCCCGATTCCCAAATTAGAAAAAATGTGAATTACCTACTGATTTCGAACTTTTGTAACGAATAAATAAGCTACAGATAAAGAACTTTCACAGTATGTTTAAGCACGCTCCTAAGGAAAGCCAGCTACGTCCGTCACAACCAAATAATACCCTACATCTAAGAACTTGGAAATTCGTTCAGAACGTGATCAGTATTTTGTACTGTTCATACGATTGATTTTATTCAAACTTTTGCAACAAATCAATGTAGTGAACGGCTTGGGCGTGCAAAAACCTCAAGAAGTTTTATAAATGGTGACGTATCTCGCAGCAGCTATAGGCAGCAGCGGTGGCCGCAGTAGTAGTCTCTTCGGTCTGCTGATCAGTCGCCGTGCGCTGTGCGGGTTCGAGTCCCGTCCCAGGAGAAATTTTTCTCTTGGCTATGGATGTTATGATTGTCCGTAGGTGGTAGATGGTCTCTGACTGTCGAACGCGGAGGTACCACCCGGCGGTTCTCGTAGGCGGAGCCAGAATGTGTGCATGTCGCATGCACACGTGTTCCCTCGCCAGAGTCCGTGTGGCGTCCCCCCTTTCCCATGTATCCCCCTATAGCCCCACGGTACCCAATGGGTGCTTAGGCCTTAGGCCTTCGTGGTAGTTGGAATATAAAAAAAAACAATTATATGGTCTTACACTATATTTTGTTCACTTAGACCGATGTACCAAGTTCGATGTATACAGGATTCTGAGGGGTCTCTACGCGTCAGTGCGATTTTCTTGAAGAAGATGGTATACTACTGTTTCTTTATGTAAAAATCACCTAGCTAGCCGTATCCCACCCCCAGCTCTTTTGTTCTCAGAAGCGCTGCTTAAGTGCTCAAGTCACACAGTTTGGGAACCACTGAGATATTCGCTTATAAATTATCATCTCGTTATGGAATGCATACAGCGAGTCGAGCAAACTGCATTGTTTGAACTGATTCCTCGGAAAAAACGAGGATCAAATCCGCACGACTTCAATTACTTGTTCCGTGGCATTAAGTGGTTATTATCAGTAACGAGTGGTTTCGTGTTCCATACCACGGATATGAGACTCATTTTACGCAGGTTGTTATTCAAAAGTTGGACAAAAAACCTAACCTTGATGGGAAAGTTCAGATTGATACGATTGTCTGTTTGTACGAAATGAGACTTTGCGAAGACTAGGTGTACAATATGTATTCTGTATTGGAGGAAGAGCAAAACTACGAAGAAAGTGATGGGATGACCCAGTTTCGCTTAAGGTGCGCTTGCTACAAGTTGCAGCCATGCTCCGAGCGAATTTTTCGCAATACGTGTCTGCAGAACGTTGCAATTTACTTCAATATCTGCAATATAGTCACCAAACCTAATTGGCAACCCTACCAAGATTTTTTCCTGAAAAGCACCAGGAGTCTCTGAACATTAAAAATTTGAGCAAGTTATTTTTTCTCGTTTCGTACAGTTGTTTCGTCACTGGACCAACTTTGAAAATCTATAAAGCTTTTTGTCCTTGACATAACAGTGCCTTGTATGGAAATTTCATCAATGTCCGAGCAGTACTTTCGAATTTATAGACGGATTTGTATGACCCAAATGAGTGACATAGTTTTTTGTGGCTTACATGTCATGTAACATCCAAAAATAATATCTCATTTTTCGCGATTACTGTATTTCCCCTGCAGCAGTCACTAGTTAAAAATAATGATAAATAAGGAACCTATATAAATCAATACGACTTATAGTACCTTCTCCTACCTTCGTAAAAACTCGCGTTCAAGTTTCGTCTCTTGTCCTACCCAGAAGGAGTCATGGTTTTGTACCATCTTCCTTGGCAACTTTGCTTTTTTGCTTCTGGGGTACATCAAGTGCAATCTTAGATCTATTTGTATACCAGAAAAGAGTGATTATATGCTTTGCTACAGTAAACAGTTTGCATAAGTTGTAGGGAAGTTTTTAAAAGATATAGGATACTTATTTTGCCTGGCTTATATAGATATACATTGGCTGTATTAACGTATGTGAATTTAGAGGACTAGTTAAAAAATAAAGATGTTCAATCAAGACCATGTATCTAGTTATATTGTAACAGTTGCCTTTTATTGCCGATGAATCATATGTATTTTTTTGTTGTTGTTGTTGTCGCACAGGTTTAATTTGAAGTAATGCAGCAAGAACTTGAGAAGGAAGAAACAAAAGCCGATAATCTAATCTAATAATCTCCGTAGCATATTATTTTTATTCATAGCATATTATTAAATAAATTTTATTGACAAAAATGACTAGACCGGTCCATTGGCCATTTACCAAGATAGGGTTGTTTTTAACGGTATATTTAGCTATATTTTTCTCACGTAATTCATAACCAAAATAAATAACACGCAGACATTTACCTATTATCATGTTTATTTGAAATAACAAACATAACACATGAATACCACGGAATAACTATAATTTTTAATTTGTATCCGTTGTTTTTCTTCTGTAGTCGTTTGACTACCAAATATTTCTTAATCAATTAAACATAATTCATCCTGTTCTATTTTATAATCCAAAAATTTCAATTATTTAATTTAACGTACAGCAATCGCACTCCATTTTGATCATCTTTACAGATTCTACCACTAAGTTTATAAATGTGTAGTCAATTTTCCATGCATTCAGGTAATTAATTGAAGAATTTACTCACCCTGATATGGACAATTTCTTCTTGTGTTACCAAGTAATTTCCCTGGTTCACCATGAGTAGTAATTTTAGTATTCATCTCCACATATTTTCATAAATAACTCGGTTGCTTCCATCCCATGCTAGATCTTCCACCGTCAAGAAATCAATTCAATCTCGAAATTTTCGCCTCGGGGATTTGTTTACATCCCAACAACAATCCGGTTTGTCACTCCGGAGCTAAAAATAAATAAATAAATAAATAAATGTACATCTATAAATTGATATCACCTTCTGAATTAAAAACTATTTGTGTTGCATAAATATTATTACTCACCTATTGGACTATGTATTTCTTTTATAGTCAGATGAATTTATTATTGTTTTCTGCAATCTTCCAATGTCAAAGGCTGATGTCGCTATGTCGAGGTACTATACTGCGTACCGAACTACTTGCACACCTCGCTTGTTCCGCATAGTTGCCAATTTTATTTCAGAATTTCCTTATGTTTATTAATCAATCAAATTTATATGCAGATATGACGGTGTTGCCACATTTATTCACGATATTTCCTTGAATTTATATTAGGAACCTTCTCATTTTGGGATTAGCCGACAACGTTTGGCTCTTAATGGTCAGGCGTACAACTATATTTGGAAATGTCAAGTCAAAAAAAATTAAAATTTTGGGATGGGACTTCCTTCTACTATCGGAGGGCCACCTTGTTCTGTTCCGCTAGTGCCAGAAGACCTGAAATCTTCCTCTTTTTTGCCTGGGGCATCTTCGTTGGATTGTGGAAGAAAATTTTATAGATAATTTCCTGGGTCATTCCTGTTGTGAGTGCGTAGCATCTTTTTTTTTGTCTACCCTTGGACCCGAGAAATTCTACAATTTATAGGATCTTATTGTCTTCAGCCGCACTTTTCGCCAGACGGAACCACGTGAAAAACCCTACCCGACATCATCTAGGGCTTTTATTTTGGGGGAGTCTTCTCTGGAGATCCATTGACACGTTTTCTACCGAGGACCTCTTTCCGAACAGAGACCCTTTTTGCACCGTATGGATTCTTACGTCATCGGTTTTGAAGCCTTCCTCGCCCATTTTAAATTAGTTAGTCAATAAGCTTTCGCATTAAGGGAGATCTCCTAGTTTGGCTGGCTTAAATTTTTGTTGTTAGCCATTAGTAGATGTAATGAAATGTATTGATGTTAATTTTAGCAATTATTTACCCACACAGAAAATCTATTATTGTTTGTATGTATTTTTGTTTTTGTTTCTTGGAGTTTTGGGCTAAAGAGTGCCTTTCAACACCAAGGCGTCTTCCAGTTTTGGCGGATAAAAGCTGGTGGCGCCCCTAAAAAATACCCCCCTACTCTCCGGTATTCCTGAATATAGGGCCTAATTTGGCAACGCTAACCCACGACTTTAGCCTCAGTAACCCCCTAGTTTTTTTTTAATCATCAATTGCCTCAATTGAGAGAAATAACTTTAGCTTAAAATTAAAAAGTGATTTTAATTAAAAAAAAGAGCGTGGCAATATGTACCATTTGTGAAGTACAATGTATCCAGGAAGTCTCCAAAGTATTTAGAGCCAAAAATGTTTAACAGTAGACATATGAAATGCCAAGGATATACGCCTTTTTAAAATAGAACCTAAGCAATTATTTATAAAAAGCTGTCATCACGCCGTCTCGAAATTTTTGTGTTTTGTAAGGTTCAATTCTTTGTAGATTATTTGTTTATGTTGTTTTTTATATTCTAAAATGTTACATTCACTTTTGAGGAGTACTATACATTGCGTGTATCGGAAAAAATATAAACTATTACTACTATGTACTACAAACTAGGTTTTCGTGGGAAAATAAATTCTTTAATGCAAATTTATTTGTCGAAAAGGTCCCCAAATAGTGAAACTATAGAAATCATACAAGGAGGAAACGTTTGTCAAATGTGGTGTACCTCAGGGTACAGTGTCCCTTTCTCATTTGATATCTGTTTGCTTGATACACTTAACTGTGTAAGTGTAAGTGTAAGTCAAATAGTTAGTTTTGCTGATGATTCGACAATAAGATATAAAGGACAATGACCTTTATAAAATCATTTATTTTTTCAATTCTAGAAAATTAACCATGAACTTTGGAAAATCGCATTTTCTACCCTTCACGTCATACGCATGACATCTACTATTCAAATCTCTCCTTCAAAATAACCAATATTAGGAATTTCTTTAGACCTACAGTTTGAAGAAAATAAGATCTGTTACATACAAAGTTTTAATTCCTCACATGCATGATGACACAAAGTTATATGCGTACCATCGGAATTGCAATATCCTCTCGTCGCGGAAGAAGTATAAGCAGTGAACATGAAATGGTAATGCTAGCCATTTAATTGACTTAGGGCCGATTTCACCAACATTAATATTATGGACCAATAGGAAAATACCTTATCGAAATGCAATTTGACGGAAGCTGTCAAAGGTCTCAGAATATCAGTTCTATTAAAATGTTGAATGAAATCGTGAAAATTCGACTGTATTATAAACAAGACTACTTTTTGATTCCAACATGATGCTTTTGTACAGAGAAAACAGGACAACTTTCATGTATTTTTATTTATGTTATAGGTGTACATTTGACCATCCGTTATCCCCTCAGCGAATCGGAATGGGAGAAATAATAGGCCGATTTTCTAGCTGTTAAATTTGGCAGCAGGTTTGGTCGTTTGTTAATTCATGGCAATCTCGAAATTTGTTAAGTTCAATATACTGTGTGAACATGTGAGCTACACATACCTGTTGAATTGTGCGGATTTGCAAGAAAATAGAATATAAAATGTATTCCAACCAATTCCTCATCTCTCTTTACATCATAATAGTAATCATTTGTTATAAATTCATGGGTTATTGAATTTCTTCAAAGCAATCAAAACAGTATGGTCGTCCCCATCCTAAAACACCGATATGTGTAAAACATGTTAATCCCTACATCTCCGAGGTGCATAATGCAATTATTACTGTAGACATAGACCTAAAATTATTAGCTATTACTGAAAAATAAGAGCTAAAAAGAATTATAAATAGTGATAAAATATTGGTGGTTAAGGTTTTTGACTGGTGACTGGTGGGGATACAATACAGGGATGGCGACGATAGAGAAAGATTTTCCCCTGCCGGCCCTTGACATCGTTTCGAAATATGAAATTCTGGAAAAGCCATAAAAAAAATGAATACACAAAGCCTACTTGCCTATTTTAGACAAAAACAAAAACACATAACGATTGTCACCTTGACATCATTCTGCAATCAGTCAAAGTAGTGATGGGCGTGCCTGCTGCACGGTATACGGTATCGATATTCAATAAAATATTTTTCTTTCTACCATGAATGCGTAGAAAAAACAAAATAAGGAGAGATCTAAAATAAGGAGTTATTGAAGGCCTAAAGTAGCCAGGCGCTAATAATTCCGGCCGTATTTGAATATCTAAGCAGGCACAGTAAAACAAAAATAAAACTTGGAATTAATAAAGTTTATTTCGACAGTTGGCAGAGTTTGCTCCACTGGGTAGTGGTGTTGAAAAAGTAATCATACGAAACTCGAGTACTCGTTACTCATAGATACCCGAAGTAACGAGTACCAATCCGAGCACGAAATGATTACTTTGATTACTCTGTTTTCCGTATCCCTACCCGGTACCTGTACAATCGTTGATCGTTGAGTGGTAACGCTGGTTAGACTGTAGCACTGCCGCTCATGCACCAGGGTTGCCAGACATCCCACATTCAGATGGAAACCTGGAAACTCATTTTTTTTTATTGGCGGACATAGAATTTGGTAATTGTTTTTAAATATGAAGTTTACCTATTTACACCGTGACACAAATTCGCTTTTATTGTTGTGATCTTGGGAACTTGAAAAGGAATAAGTAGTCGATTGGATACGATCAAAGTTCTGCAGTATTATGAGGCAGCAAAGCGACAACAAGGTAACACCACCGTTCAGGAAAACCACAATAATAAAAGTTATGTCAATTTCCATGCACCGTTTTGCTAAAAAAAATATAATTCAGTATGACCACCAATAGTATGTGTAGACCAAGCTCAACGTAGAATTTTTTATACTGGTATATTATGCTTAATTGAAATGCTTCGAAAAGTCATATGCCATTCCGAATTTCCTTAAGCCCATATACAGATCAACTTTCTGACTAAAAGACATGTGTTTAAGTATTTCTAGTAAGTACAAAGTATTTTCAGTTTGTAGGCTCATATGAGTCATATGACACTCCATCCTATGATAACTCATCTCGATAAGCATACAGTTTGAAGATACAATGTTTGCATTAAACACGATAGTCTTGAATAAACTATGCTTATAACATTTTGGAAATTTTAAGGTCGTCTAGTTTCTTACAAGATTCGGTTCCATTCAACTTGTTTAAATTCGACATTAATCACACGACGCATATTGCCAAATCGTTATACTCATACTACTCATACTAATCAAAGTAACGAATACAATAAACGATTACTTTGTAGAAGAGTAACGATTAGTAACGAGTACCCGAAAGTAACGATAACCAACACCACTACCACTGGGACGAAGTGTTGACGGATCCCACAGAATTATGTGTCACTTGTCGATATGGTTAGTTTTAAAATATCAAGAGATAGTCAGCTGTTATTCAAAGCAGTGTATATGTTTTGTGATTCAAATAACGCCTAATATAAATATAGCCCAGGATAGGTACTCAGTGAAAAAAGAAAAATATTGCAAATTTCTAGTTTTTCTGGAGGTTTTCGGTTTGCTGGTAGCTCTACGACATATATTCTATGCTGTGAATATAGTGTGGATGTTTGTTAAGTTCCTGAACAACGAAATATATTCAACTTTATGGATGTATGGATTTTAAAAAACCAGAATGGTTTTGTGGGAATATGATATGAATGTTTGGAAATGAGCAATATCTACGAACTTTTTGGTAGAGCGAGTCATCAAGTAGGTGCTTAATGGTTATCTGCAAGAGGTTTATAGGAAAAAACACCCAGTAGATAATCTTGAATCAGTAAAATCGCATATCAATTGAAGAAAATAATATAGACATGAGTAAAAAATCAACAATAGTAATTAAATCATGAATTTTATTCAAAAATCAAACATTTCTTTAAATTTTGACTGAATTATATGTAATTTCTTAATATTCAATGAGCTGGTAATGTTTCAATGACAAGTTGTCATCTCATACTTTGACAGTATTTTGTTTTCAACATTTCATAGCTATTGGTTGGTAAAATTTGTTGATTGGAACTTGAAGCTCATTCGCTGTATTTAACGGCTGTTACCCTATAGGTGGAGAATAAAGGACTGTTGTTGGTGAAATTGGTCCTTAAACCATTATATGGATCATGTTTAAGTGTCTGCAGTAAATGAACTCTACTGCCTAGCACAAAACCACACACATCTAAATTGACTTGGGCGCACGTGTGACACGTCGACTGAAAAACATCCAGCATTATCTTTATAGCTTCTATTTACTAATCACTACAATTTTACGATGGCTTTTTTATCAATATCCATGTCCGTCTCTGTGGTAACTAATAAATCCTGAATTAGCCATTTCGAAGATACAAGCTTCGGGGAAATTAATTTAAACGATATTGTTTATTTATAAAAACATTTGCCGAGCGAGCTTTATCAACTGTTTATTCACTATTTATATCTTTATTACCTGATTGGTGTTTCAAAACGTCCAACGTGAGTCAGGATTTAAAATTTAAATGGACGAATGTCCAGATATCACGGCTTCATCGTCTGATAAAGGATAAATGTGTGTTCGTGCATAATTTTCGATTTATTCATAATGTTGACAGATGATTGTTGGGTTGATTTGCTTGGATATATGTTTTGCATTAGAAGAACATGGGGTTAAATATGTAAGCGATTTAACACGATCCAGCTGCCAATGATGAACGGACATAGCCGACATTGGTGGTAGCTACTCTCCGTCAAGGTTGGAGCTACTACCCAGGATATGAAGAGAGAGAATGTAGGTTGCATGCACACTCATGTTCCCCGACTAGAGAGTGCGTGACATACCTTATACTGGCCTAAATCTCCCTAAAACTCAGAAGTACATCAAGAACCTTTGGTTGTGCCTTTGAGGCAGTTGAAGTGCCAAAAGAAAAATTCTAACAAAGAAATTAAGTCGCTAATTAATAATAACATGGCTTGAATTGATTCTTTTACAAGTATATTTTTATTTCGGGTAATATGAGGTAGTAAAATTTGAAATTACAAAATCGAAATGGTGGGGTGTTACCTTAAGGTATTTTTGAACTCAGCCAAAAATCAATGAACGATCAAGAATAAGAATAGAGTCGTACAATAATAAATTAGTACAAGGGATTTGCCTAAGTCTAGGCATATTTAAATTTCAAGTCATTTAATATATGAAAATTGATCTCATTATTATCAGATAGAGAAGGTGGCATTGCTCTTAACTTTTTCTTGACATTCATCATGTAATTGTTATACTCGGTTGGTAGATTTTTGTAATCTGTAGCTGCAGTATATGAAACACTCTTCTTATATAATGATGTAAAGTGGTGTGCTATAACGAGAGATTGACTATTACTCGTTGCTAACGTCTTAAAATTTTTGTAGTTCATTGAGCAGGTGTTTTGGATTTTTAGTCAATAAGTCTTATGGGTTGAAGATAGTGTATGATAGATTCTAAGATTTTCTAGATTCAGTTTTTCGTTTTCCTTATATGGTCATATTTCCTAATACCAAGGCGGTAAGTGAAGAATTGTAATTTTTTGCACAATGTGCTTCCCACTTATTGTTCCGTGCAATGCTTTTTGTACCCCTCATCATGAAAAGCTTCGACAGAGCCCGCATCTTCTTCCCCATCAGCAGTACGATTTAGTTTCCATTGTATTATGGAAAAAATTCTTATACGTCAGCTGGCGAATATAAGGGATATTGTAAGTGTCCCATAATATACCTTATTACGATATCGTTGAGTTAACAGGAAAATTTTTGGGCAGATAATAACAAGAATTTTGCTCGGTGCGGTAACCCGTAACTGGTAATTTCAAAAAGATATACGCATACATCAGAAAAGGAACTTCCTTTGCGGTAATGGCAGTTGGTAAAAACAAACACTTCATTTATGGTTGAAGATATTACCCGATACCAGTCTAAGTATGGCTTTTAAACATGGGTGTTGTAACTGTTTTGCACGAAGCATTAACCTGGTTAGCCAGTTGGTCAAGTAATTGGATGATGATATGACATTAGCTGAGTATCGTCCGATATAGAAAATCATCCAATAAAATTCAATGTTTTGGGTGAATTGATTACATTACATAAATTCGGAGTTACTCTATTATATAAGAAATAGCATCAAGTAGGTTGACTGTGCCCTTCCCACGCAACGCCGTCATCAATTCATGAAAAATTATGCTCAGCACAAGCTTAACCTTCTGAAAAGAACGTCAGTGAAGAGGTTTGTACTCTTAATCCATAAATATGCTTTTCCTGCCTTACCTGTAGTCCATCTGGCAAGTGTTAAGGGGAAGTATACGGGGAAATCTGTGATGTCTAAAATATGGTAATAGGCTGGAAGCGTATGAGTATGCTAACGTAAAAAAAATAAGATACACTCTCCTCACCCCGCTACAACCCCTACCTCCAAACTTTTTAGCCCTAGAATTTTTTTCAAAAACGATCAGACTCTTCTGAAACGTCAAAGAACGAATTTGAGTGATTATTTTTTTTTGTTTTTGGCAGTTTTCTCCGCCTTCACGGGACCGATTTTTATTTTCATCCTTGTGTAAAAATAGTTATAGAGGGATGAAGCATGAGCGAACAGACCGACAAACAGGCCGACAGAATTGGTGTTTTTAGTGGTGTGCATTTCATATAAATTTTGATCTACTGATGTCGTTAACAAATTCTCAGCCAACCGGGGACCTCGGTTGGCCGCGTGGGTCAGAGTGTCGTGCTACTGATCAGCCGGCCGGCCGAACCGCGAGTTCGAATCTCGCCTTCGCCATGGATGTTGTGTTTGTTTTTAGGCAGCAGCGGTGGCCGCAGTAGTAGACTCTTCGGTCTCCTGATCAGTCGCCGTGCGCTGTGCGGGTTCGAGTCCCGTCCCAGGAGAAATGTTTCTCTTGGCTATGGATGTTGTGATTGTCCGTAGGTGGTAGATGGTCTCTGACTGTCGAACGCGGAGGTACCACCCGGCGGTTCTCGTAGGCGGAGCCAGAATGTGTGCATGTTGCATGCACACGTGTTCCCTCGCCAGAGTCCGTGTGGCGTCCACCCTTTTCCATGTATCCCCCTATAGCCCCACGGTACCCAATGGGTGCTTAGGCCTTAGGCCTTCGTGGTAGTTGGAGTATATAAAAAAAAAATAACCAGAGGCAGCGGCAACACTGCTGTGGGCGATCTGTTCGAGAACGATCTCGATTACTATGAACGGAATAAATACGCAAGGCACGGCGACAGTGCTCTCAGTTTAAAACTAAACCGTACACAGTCCAGCGGTTGGGTTAGAGTTGGCCTGCAATTAAAGACATTATGAGCAGTAGTAAGAAGATGAAGTCATACCATTTCCATTCGGAATGGGAAGAACTATATTTTTTTACAGAAGCTAAAACTAAAAATGTATGTTTGTTATGTAATACGTCTGTTTCTGTTGCTAACAAGTGGAATATCGAGAGGAACTATAAAATTGTACATTCGAATTTTGCAAAATCATTTATGCCATTACACTAAAGAATAAACCTTATGAAGGCGGGGAAATGATAAAACAGGCGTTTTTAGAAGCTGCAGATTCACTGTTTGCAAACTTTAAAAATAAAGACGGTACAGTGTCTGCTATAAAATGTATGCAACTTTCTGCTAATACAGTGATGAGACGAGTAGAAGTAATGAGCAGTGATATAGTTTTACAGTTAAGAAATGACTTCGATAATTGTGCTTATTTTACACTGCAACTAGATGAACCCATGTCGTTGACACCTCTCAGATGGGCGTGTTCGTAAGGATGGTTTTTACTGATTTTAAATTGAAGATCTTTTGAAGTTTATTCCACTAAAAGGCCAGACTACTGGGCAGGACTTGTTTTCTTCTTTTAAGAATATTATATCTTCTGGTAAAATTCCAATATCAAAAATGGTAGGCCTGACAACCGATGGCGCTCCAGCTAGGTGAGTCGTGATAAGTGTCTTGTGGGGTTATGCCGTAAAGATGAAAGTTTTCCACTATTTCTCTGTTACCACTGCATTATCCATCAGCAAGCATTATGTGGACATTTTCGGAAACTAAAGAACGTTATGAAATTGTTAGTAAACATTATGAACAAGATTTGAGCTTAAGCGTTATAAAGAAGAATATTCAAAACCTTGGCCGTTGAAATTGGAAATTGACTGTCAATACGGGGAACTATTTCTTTACTCTGAAGTCCGATGGTTACGTAAGGAACGCGTGATGAAACGTTTTAATGATATAATATCTACGATATTTCAATTTTTCAAGCAACGTGATGAACCGATTCCGGAACTGGAAAATTCAATCTGGCTAGAGATTTTGGTTTTCTTGTGGATATTACAGAAAAATTAAATGAACTTAATTTGCAGCTTCATGGGAGAGACAAAGAACTAGCAGAAGTGATTTCTGATATAAAAGCGTATATCAAAAAGCTTGAGTTTTGGGCACAAAGCTTAACCGATGGCGATACCAGGCATTTTCTTGTTCTTTCAGAAAAGATATCTCAAAGTCCATTAGAACCATATGACAGTAAATATTATGTAGAAATAGCCTCTAACTTGGAGGATAACTTTAGAAATCGTTTCAAGGGTTTCAACGAAATTGCGAATTTTAGCAAAGATCGCTGCAACAGAAATAGTAGAGATCGCGTTTATGTGATTTAGCTTTAAAATCACTAGTCTCAAATACCAACACTTGTATGTCGCATACAACTGTGCATAATTTCATTTAAGTTGGCTTACATTGCTTACGACTAGGTAGCTCAACACTCTGAAAAGGTTGGCGACCACTGATATAGGGAGTAGAACCAGAACACTGGCTCTCTAAATATGAGACCAGTGCTCTAAACCTAGTCTTACCTAAGCAGTGTACTGCGTGAGAGGGTCGGGCGCACACGTTATTACGAATCTCGAAACATTAGAAGCTAGAACGGAAGACTTTCAGTCTATCGTCAGCACCGAATACATTTTTTGGTGTCGACTTTTAGATGAAGCATTGAACTGCTTCAAATTCCTGTATCTCGACACAGAATTGACTTTCAGTCTTTTTCCTTTCCTTTTGGGGTTTGGGTCCCTTTACCGCGTTTTTCTTATTCTGTCAGCACGGTTTTTATAAAGAAATTAATTTTCTAAAAAGTTATATATCCCCTATTTCCAGAATGATGATTTACGGTGTGGCCTATGTTGATAAGGCGCTTGATTAATTCTCAGTGTATATTCGTTAATTTGATTCTGTAAAAAATGATGAACCTTCCCTCAATTGGACCTTGCTTCAATTTTTTTCAGACGCTATAGGGAACATACGTACGTTCCAGATGTTTGCGGTTACTTGAGTTTGAGGCATTACTACAAAAATTCTGAGTGATTCGGCCCACAAGAACTTAATTCAACGCTTGATGAATTGTAGCTCTCCGTGTTTAATATTTGTATAGCTCAAAAATGCACCGCACTTGTGTTGCTTCTCCATTGGGAAAACGGTAGGAGATACGAAGTGAGTAAAATGGAGGCAAAGTTACGTATTTAGGTAACTAACAAAACGCCGCTAATTCAAACGGAAATGGAAAAAGACAAATTTCCCGATAATCGTTTCAATGTGTGTCTAACTTCTCTACTAGATGGTATAATTAAAATGAACTTTTAGGGGGGCGTTAAAAACCTTTCTTTTTTCAATCGGTCCTTTTTGGGGCAACAACGTAATAATAAAAATAATTGCAGAAAAATAAGTTTCAAAAAATAAAAGTTTGAGGCATTTCGTTATAAAACCTTATTTGGCATAAGTTTTAGGTTAGATACAAGATATCGAGATGCGGTTTTCGCGTGCTTCTGTAGAGATCATTTAGCTAATTTTTCATAAAAAAAATCATATCAATGCATTTAACTTTTTTGAGAAAATTGACCATTTCTTTCGGAATGTCGAAAAAAGGCCTCTAGCGCCCACATGTGAAACTAACAAAAATGCAAATATTATAACATTTGTTAGCCCAAGAATAGTTCTGTTCAACTAGCCCTCCTAGAGGCCGTGTCAGAAACCTGAAAATATTTTCTAGGTTTTTCTCTAAGCCGTTCTAGTAACTTTTTTCCGGAAACCTCTACATACACTACTTCGCATTTTTATATGGTACATACCTTTTTCAGACATTCATTTATAACCTACTACCCAGTTTTGTTGATGCAAATAATTGCATTTGTAGAAGCGTACTGACTATATACTATATCATGTGTTTATGAGGATTCCGCAGCTCCCATTAAGTAAGAGATAGCTGTTACAAACCACTAAACGTCCAAATACTCCATAACTTCGTGAAATATCCCACAGTACGTTATCACCCTCTCAACCCCCACCCTCTTTTGAATTTAATAAGCATTAATATTCGTTGTGGGCCATCGGGTCCACGGATACTTTAATTTTCGACATTATCCGTGAATATTAATAGTTGCATATTCCGCCATATGCCCATTTGCGGTAATGGCTGTTACACGGGGTGGATTGCGGGTGTTTACACAGGGGGTTGAGGTAAGCTGGATTAGAGGGTAGAGCGGAAAAGGCGGTTTTGCCATATGGTAGGTTTGATTCCGCTTAGAAACCGCAAGATCTTTTATTGTAGATTATGACATTATGCCGCACATCCACAAGTTTGTCATGTTGTCACCATTGTGATCTCCGAAACGATGAGAGATATTGCAAGGTTGCGCATTTATATATTCAGAAAATCATTTGAAAAATCTTGACGTTTCCAATATCTCCGGAGATACAGGGGAAAGGGATCGAATTTTCCCAGAATCGGTTCTAATTTTTTTCTGAATTTATTGTAATTTTTGCAGGGCTAGGGGAAAGCGGGGCACCTGCCTCCTCTTGCCCCCCCCCCCTGGATACGCTCTTGAGATATAGGGTCAAATTTAAAAAAAATCGTCGAATTCAAGGTCACCAGTAAATTGTCAGAGGAGGATCCTAAACCACTACTATTTTGCTTTCACCATGCTACTTGCACATTCCCAAACATGTTTCCATTTCAGGACTTTTCGATCGTTCTGTATTTAGCAAATGTTATCGACACTTCGTGCTATGATGAGGTAATGAATATTAGCGATGGCACATTCTGTACCCCGCCCCCTGACGCTAAATACATGATAAACCAAGTCTGCGTCTATTTATTATTGGTATTTCCAATAACTTCAATTATTTGCGTACTCTTCGGACTGTAACACAAAGAACAATGATCTTTTGTGCATGACCGTAAGATGGAAAAATGAACGAACCGGTCGTTTCCAAATGTATCCAAGCTGAACCACCCTGTACAACACATGTCTGTCGGCATTCAAGCAGTAAGGCGGCTCTTTTACCGCTAAATTGCTAAATATTTTAGTTTTGCAATTGTCACGATTAAACGGGATCATCCTTTTGTTTCAAGATCGACACAAAAAAAACGTCCTGTTATAGCAGCAAAGACAACAATCAGAAAAACCAGTGCCAGAAAAGCATGAAAGCTGAACGCTGCGTGAAGTTCGATTTTTGTTGAGCTGGTATAAAAAATCGTACCGTTTTCAATAACAAGCCGTAAAATGGTACGCTTAGCTGCAGTTAATGGTTCCTAGTGTTAGATTACCTATTGTCGGTACGGCACGGAAAATCGGATTCGTTCTCAGCGGAACAAGGTGTGATTTTGGGTAGATTCCACTAATTATTTTTGAGATTTGAGGTTTTGTTATAACGAGACTGTGAAAGACTAACAAAAGGAACAGTAGGGTCGGTTCCACTAGTATGTGCCAATTAGAGACTATGTACAGGATTCCACTTAGTTGTGCGTTGTCGATATATCCCAATCTTCAAAATAGACATCTTTTTCAACGTGAATATCATGATCTGAAATCTTAACGGATTCGGATGAATACTTTTATCGATATCGCTAATAAAGAATGAGCGACACACATAACCTTGCAATTCAATTTATTTATGAAGTTATAACTAATCATTGGCAATATAATCACCGTTGTTATCTACTACTTTTTTACAGGGATCAGGCAAATAGTCTATCACATGTAAAACTCCACTGGCTTTGATGGATGTCATCTATGTAGTGTTGCAACTGCGAATGATTATTTATCATTCCCGTAAGTGCTTAAGTGATCGGACTAAAGTGAAACCTGTTGGGGTTGGATCTGGCGAGTGTGGAGGGTGTAGCATAATCTTCCAGTTCAGCTCAGTTAGCTTTAGCAATGTGGGATAGGCCATTATCATGGAGAAAAAACTTGTTGTTCCTTACGACGGCGTCAGCTGGAAATTTTGAAGTTATAGCCCACTGTCGCAGTAGTCGTGGTCTTGACTGACGTAGGAGTATTGTGTATGGAGATTTATTTAAATCTTCTTCGAAACAATCCACCAAAACTGTTAGATGACATAATAGACGACATGCTTCTAGCAAGCTAGCCACAAATTATTCTTAATTCGAACATATTTTG
Organism: Acanthoscelides obtectus; assembly: GCA_963669975.1. Lineage (NCBI taxonomy): Eukaryota > Metazoa > Arthropoda > Insecta > Coleoptera > Chrysomelidae > Acanthoscelides > Acanthoscelides obtectus. Next base: position 48,836,606 of record CAVLJG010000010.1, read on the forward strand.
GACGAGGGATTCATAGGGTCTATTTATGTTCAAGGATTTACTGCCCCTATCCTCTACTTGGATTGCAAAAAGATCATTACTGCGGTTATAGGATCAGGTCAAAACTGGCGACTCTTGAATTGTCTAGAGCCAGAATTCATTCCAGCTTGAGGAATTGTGGTCTCATAATTGGTTTCTCATCCGGTATGTAGGAGGTTGTCAATCGCATTTATAGGATTAAGTTCACAAAATGGAAATTCTGAAGATTCAGGGTACCTGCAGCATTTTGTCCACCTTGCGCAAACGCTATTCACAATATTTGATTCTCTAAAGGTAATTTGCAAGGCCATAATATCCAGAGGTTTTCTACTGATTTTTTCTACAGGCCTTGTTAAATATGCTGTAATATTTTTGAAAATAGACAAAGTTGCGGTTTACCCGGTTACTGAGCTGTTTGGGAAATACCAAGCCACAAAAGCCAAAAAGACGATAACTCAAAAACCGTACACAATCTGATTAAGACACATTGATTTGGTTCTCTGATTAGAAATTACACTCGTATCACCCCTCCTTCCTTTGATCCATGACTTCTGGGACATCCTGTATACCTCCCACCGTAGAACGTTCTCCACTCTTCCTCAGGTTTTCATCACATAACAACCAACGCCATAGAATTGCAAAGTTGGTGAAGATAATAAAGTGAAGAAATGTCAAACAAATACTATCTATTAAGCGCTCGTGGTATTCATTCCTAAACCGGGCAGAGATAGATATACTGGCCCGAAGGATTTTCGACCGATTACTCTTTCATCTTTTGTGCTTAAGACCCTGGAAAGGATAGTTGATAGATACCTAAGGGATGGCCCACTGGAAAGGTGTGTCATTCATGCAAATCAGTTTGCATACCAAGCTGGAAAATCGACTGATCTGGCCTTACACAATCTGGTCGGGAGGCTGGAGAAGACTCTAGATCAGCGAGAAGTGGCACTCGTGGCCTTCTTAGATATTGAAGGTGCATTTAATTGCACCACAACCGACTCTATCAGACAGGCCTTGGTTAGACACGGGGTTGGATCAATCCTAATAGATTGGGTCCTCTCTACTCTGGAGGGTCGGGTAACAACAGCTATGCTGAATAACGTAAGCTGCAGCGTGAACGTAGCTAGAGGCTGCCCTCAGGGTGGAGTTCTGTCACCCCTACTGTGGTGTATCGTGGTGAACGAACTGCTCGTTAGGCTCAGCAGTATGGGTGTCTACGTGCAAGCCTATGCTGATGACGTAAGCATAGTGGTTAGGGGGCGTTTCTGTAGAACAGTCTCGGAAATTATGCAGGGCGCTTTGCGCTCCGTGGAATCGTGGTGTAGGGAAGTCGATCTTTCTGTTAATGCTGAAAAGACCGAGCTGATCCTATTCACTAGGAGAAGAAGGCTTGACGGACTGGTCATGCCTACCTTCTTTGGGACTAGATTAGTTTTGTCCCAGTCAGTGAAATATCTGGGAATTATCCTGGACTGCAAACTGAACTGGAGAGAGCATGTGGAACACAAGGTTAGCAAGGCTCGCAATTCGATGTGGGCTTGTAGACGTGTTGTCGGTGTAAGGTGGGGGCTTAAACCCAAAGTGGTATACTGGCTCTACACGACGATAGTACGTCCATCTCTCTTGTACGGCTCCCTGGTCTGGTGGCTTTGCATTAGAACTGAGTCAACTAAGGCCAAACTCAATAAAATTCAGCGTTTGGCCTGTATTAGCATTACAAGCGCAGTGCGAACAACGCCATTGAGTGCAATGGAAGCTCTGTTGGATCTCCCACCGTTGGATCTGGTGATCCGCGGTGAAGCGAGAGTAGTCGCTCATCGACTGTGGAGTCAGGGCAGCTGGGCTTGCTTGAATCCGGTCAAGGGGCATACTGCCATATTAGTCGAATTAGAAAGGGAGGACCCCGTCCTTCTAAGCAGGGGTGATCGTATTACCCCTAAATATCGCTTCAACCGCAAGTTCATTGTGGAGTACCCAACGAGGGAGGAGTGGGACGCCGGTAGCCGAGGACTCTCCGAAGTGAGCGGGCAGGTCTGGTACACGGACGGCTCGGTCACCGAAGAGGGCTCAGGTGCTGGGGTCTCTGGACCTAGAACTAGGCTATCTCTGCCTCTCGGTGAGTACACCACCATTTTCCAGGCGGAAATCTTTGCGATTCTGGCTTGTGTATCTCACATTCTGGAGGAGGGTGGGCCTAGGAGAAGAATAACAATCTTATCCGACAGCCAGGCTGCAATGAAAGCACTAAGTGCATGTAAGATTACTTCGAGTCTTGTATTGCAATGCAGGGAGGCTCTGGATTGCCTCGCAGCGAGGCATCCGGTATCGTTAATATGGGTACCGGGGCACGCTGGGATAAGGGGCAATGAGACGGCGGACACTCTGGCGAAAACAGGATCAGCCAGCTAGCTCGTTGGTCCTGAGCCAGCTCTAGGAGTAACCGCGCATAAAGCTAGGAGGAAAATGGAGACGTGGGTTGCAAGACAACACTCTCAGAAATGGAGAAGTATCTCTAGACATCTCCGCCAGGCACGAGAGCTCATTGAAGGGCCCAGTGCTAAGGATGGACGCTTCTGCCTATCTCTGGGTAGAGCCAACCTAAGGTTGCTGGTGGGACTGTTGTCTGGCCATAACACGTTAAGGCGGCACCTGCACGTGATGGGGGTGGCTGAGGATCCCTTGTGCGAACGCTGCGGAGTAGAAGAAGAGACCTCGGCGCACGTTTTGTGTCGCTGTGAAGCTCTGAGCTACTATAGGCAGACTATACTGGGGTCCATTACTTTGGACCCTCAGGACGTAAAGGAGCTTGGACTCAAGGCGATTCTCAACTTCGCTAAAAGGGCGAGGCTTGTGATTTAAGTATTGTAGAGGTGCATAAGGGCCCGCTTAAGCGGCCTATGCACTGGCTCCTTATGGTGGCCGGGATGCCTCTAAAATTCAAGATTCATTCATTCATTCAAGCGCTCCAACACCCCGAAGACTTCACAACTTCGCATATTTTGGAAAATAGGTTCTGAGAGTAGTTTTGGGATACTGAAACAATTTGTCGATGATCTAGGCAACAACCTTAGAGGTCATTTGGAGGTCAAACTTGTGAATTCAAATAGCAAAAATCACTTTTAGCAACAGATTCGGGTCGAGCTGGAGACTCAGAACTTTTTTGTAAGAAAATGCGTGTTTGCCAAGTTTTCAACGTGTTTGGGTATTCAATGAATATACCACTTACGAAACCCTCCTGGCGCTCTAAGTAAAAGTTAATATCCTCAAATATGTAATACTTGCATATCATCCAGAACTGGCCGATACGACCTTTCTTTTCCCTAGGGTATCGGGAATTGTGTAAAAATCTGCAAAGGGACTTAGCTTAGGCAGTTCAAAAAACGGATGAATAAAGTTCCTTTAAGATGCCCATAGCAGCCGCGGTGCTCTGGCATTCAGGCTAGTGCCTGCGCGCTTGCTTCGTCGTAAAGAAATAATATGATGCCCAACTTTCGGCAGTTGGTCACTTTTGTTTTACGTCTTATGATCTGAGTTTAAAAAAAACATAGCCGAAAGCAATTTTCCATAAGGCTCCTGCAGAGTGTTTTGTCTAAACCCTACACACATGAACTTTTTTTACAAGGTAAAGCTTTTATAGCAACTTTCATCAGGAAAGCTCATCAGTACCTCCCGCTCGAAGTGTGAGATCCTCCAGGAACGGCATACTCACCAAAACCCCTTTTTAGTTCGCTATACATACCACCTCCGTAATTCTTGCAGCATTTCGTCATGGTGGGTAGCAGGGCGATAAATGTTCATGTTAGAGATATCTACTAATCTTATTCTCATCGTCGTACAAATACATAAGTAGCTATGTTTGTGTACAACCCAACAAGTAGACACCTATTATTGGTTCCTTGGTCTGTTCTTATCATATGATACCTCGCTCAGCATTATCGGCCTCAGTATTGGTTGAATGACAACCCATTTCATCTTGATTACATGCCAAAATTGCCAGCAGTGAGCTTATCGAAGAGCATCACTTCCAGCTGTCTCTAGTAGTCCATCTTTGCACCGAATTCGAGTAGAAGATTAAGAGTATCCTCCTCTTTGTTGTAGCAGTTCGCGTACTCTCTCTGTCCTACCTCTTTCAGAGGAGGAACTGTGCAATTTAGTACCCTCCTGTAATCAGGGATCAGCCTTCTACAAGTTGTGAACTGCTGGGTCGTGCTCCCTCTAGGCTCGACAGAAGATCTTGTCTGCTAACCAGCGCAATCAAGTATCGCCTTTTTCTTCAGTATCTCTCTTTCTTTCCCTCCCTCTACCAGCACTCAAAGTATCATTTTTTCAGATCGATTTATGGCACGTCCCAGCTTTGCACGACACTTTTATGAAATCTAAATGTCGGCTGTGATGTATTTATTAAAAGGAATTTGTCGAAGACGGCGAAAGAAAATTAGAATTTTTTAAGGATCTGCCGCCGATATCCAAGTGGGGGTGAAATCAATTACACAAAACTGATTGTCTCTGTCACCAGGCAGATTGCTATAAGTATTTTTTGTCGATAAAGAATCAGAAAAAATATTGATGATATTGGATTCTGGAAGAAACAGGTTTGACGATGATACGGACGTACGAGAGAAACGACTCGATTAACCTAAATTTGGAATTTAGGAAATAAAATCTACCGGGTTCGGGAACTCACAGCTCCTGTAACAGATTGTTATCGAACAAGCTGCTTTTGAATGACTACAGAGATTGCATACGGTTTAGGCATGTTGCACATGAGACGAAAAGATGTGACTCCAGAATAGTACAAACCAGATTCTAAAAATAAACCTTGATAGATTTGTAAACCTTCACTCTTCATAAAAATGCAAAAACATCCTGATAACATGTACTCAATGTCTTATATGGATGAATTCACAACAGCGAATATATTTCAGTTTTCTCTCGCAAGGAAAACTATGCGCTGGCTGGTTTTGAGCCCGCTCCTCCTATATTTCAGGGTTATTAGCTAAAGAACGCATGCCCCGAAATGGATGCAGGTTCAAGTTCCTTCAGCACCCATTTTTCATACCTATCTAGTTGTTTTTTAGGAAACTAAACGAGGGTGTTTTTCCACGTTCCTTTGGCGTTCTTTTAACCGTTTACTTGACTGACTCTTCGGCAGCCTAGGTGGCTTTTTTTCAAAGCATAGTCGAAGATTACATAACAGTTAACTTGTGTCTTGTGACAACTGCTCTGCGTCCTCAAGGGGTAACAGCGAAGGTGGCGCCTGGTACATCCAAAACCACAGAAAACATTATTCTTGCTTGTCACTTTTGAGGGACTGGACGTCTTCTCGGACAAGATATGCAGTTTCGCGTATTACATTCATATATATTCATTCATATAAACATGGGTCGAAAAATGCGTGGCTTCCGAAATACAGGGTGTTTAGATTTACTTTCTAAAATGTTTTTTTTTTAAATATTTTGAACAATATTTGATGTATTTCAGTGAAAATTGGTAAACAACGGTTTTTTGGTACGACAAAACAAACCATGGGCATAGTTTTACTGTAGCCGCTAGAGTATCTCTCTACAGTGAGTGTAGTGTATTAAAATGACCGAAGATTTTTTCTTGGTGCAATTTTTTGCTTTTTGAATAAAAAACCTGATTCTTCGCACTTTTCAACATAAAAAAGCTGTCTTGTGAATTTTCGTTATAGTTAGCCGTTTTTGAGATATTTCGATCTTTAAGGTTCGATGCATTTTTAATTATTTATGATAAAATAACGTTAAAAAGTCAGTATCTCGATAATTTTTAGAAGTAGGCTGTGCCTGCAAATACTTTTGAAACTGAAAGCAGAATAAGGTTAAACGTCAATTAGTTGACAGTTAGTTTTGTTGTCTGTTGAAACCTGAAACGTTTTTTTGCAATTGTGAATGCACGAAATTTAGTTTCTTTTACCTGTTTTTTTTTGTAAGTTTTATAAAAATGCCATTTTTATTCTCCAATCAAGAGTTAGCGGATATTCATTTTGTGTATGGCTTTGTAAATGGAAACGTAGCAGAAGCAGCCAGAGAATACGCACCAAGATTTCCAAACAGACGACATCCAACTCGCTCAGTATTTGTAAGAGTGCATCGCCACATAATTGAAAATGGTTTTGGAAATCAGGGATCAAAACATAAATGTTCGTCAGCGCAGATTTATCCGTATGATTCTGCTTGAGTTTGATAGAGATCCGACCACAAGTGTTAGGAGAGTTTCTGGTGCCTTGGGAATTTCAGCAAGCCATGTTCACCGTGTTCTTAGAAATGACCATAGACGTCCTTACCATTTGCAACCTGTGCAAGGACTACAGCCAGGGGACGGAGAACGAAGAATAACATTTTGTCAGTGGATTCTTGATAGAACTGATAAGAATAGGGAGTTTTTGAGTAACATTTTATGGACCGATGAGTCATGCTTTACTAGACGTGGAGTGGTAAATTTTCATAATCAACATATTTGGTCGCATGAAAATCCGCATGCAGTTCGGGAAAGACATTTTCAGCATTTATTTAGTGTGAACGTGTGGATTGGTATCTACCGTAATCGACTATTTGGACCCTATCTTTTACCTGCAAGGTTAAATGCTGCGACCTTCTTGGAATTTTTAAAGGCTGAACATGCAAATATGTGGGAGGATATTATGTTAGATTTAAGAAGATTGGCCTGGTTCCAGCTTGATGGTTGTCCAGCTCATTATTCGAGAATAGTTAGAAACTGGCTGGACGAAAATTATCCAGAAAGATGGATCAGCCGTGGAGGACCAGTCGCCTGGCCTCCACGATCCCCTGACCTAAATCCATTAGATTTCTTTGTGTGGGGATTTCTAAAAGAAAAAGTGTACCAGACTCCCGTAACCACAAGAGATATGCTAATAGACAGAATCAGGAATGCATGTGATGAAATAAGGCCTTATTTGAATAATGCTATACCACGTTCGATCATTCGTAGATGTGAATTGTGTATTGAACAATTGGGTTTACATTTCGAACAACTATTTTAGATTTTACAAGTTTGTCCTAACTATCCAATAGCATTTTAGTTGTAAATAATTAATTTAATTTGTTAAAAATAATATTGGAAAATTAAACAAATTAATATTGTTTTTTGTGTTTATTTGGAGTTAGCAATTATTGTTGTGTTTAAAAACACAATCTAAACGATCATCTTAATTACTTGTAATGCCCAAATCGAAAATGTAAAAAAAATATTATTTTCCCATAAATAATTAAAAATGCATCGAACCTTAAAAATCGAAATATCTCAAAAACGGCTACCTATAACAAAAAGTCACAAGAGAGCTTTTTTATGTTGAAAAGTGCGAAGAATCAGTTTTTTTGTTCAAAAAGCAAAAAACTGCACAAAGAAATATATGTCGGTCATTTTAATACGCTACAGGTACAGTAGAGAGCGCCCTCTAGCGGCTACAGTAAAACTATGCCCATGGTTCGTTTTGCCGTACCAAAAAACCCCTGTATACCAATTTTCACTGTTATACATCAAATATTGTTCGAAATATTTAAAAAAAACTATTTTAGAACGTGAATTTAAACACCCTGTATTTCGGAAGCCACGCATTTTTCGACCCATGTTTATATAGACTTTATGCATTAATTTTAAAAGTTGTATCGAATCTCAAAGTTATGCAACAATAAACTGAAACACCCTGTATATAGACGATACATTCTGCATTAGGCGTGAGATAAGTGATGTTTAACCTGCTTAACCAAATTTGAGCTTTTCAAGAAGAGCCGATTATATTTCTGTACCTGAAACATTGGCTCTGCCTTGAACCACCATCTGAATAAACTGTGCTATGTTGCATAAATAAGTTGCTAAATTTTGCAGTCTGGCCACACATTTTTAATCTCATACACGATTCCATTTTATTCTATTATACAAAGCACTACCGGTATGAACAGTCATAAATACTATCCAAACATTTTCAGTTCCAATTTGTATTCCGCTTGGTCACCTCCATCATTTTTCCTGCCAAAACTGTCGATAGTTTCTATCCCAACAAACAGATAGTTAATTATGTGTATTTGTTGCGACCACAGACCATGAATGTGATTACAAAATGCGTTTTCACCTCCAAAAGTCCAAAAATACGAACTGGTGGCAGCAAATTCCATTTTCGTGCGTCAAACTCATTTACCGATTTCGATAAAAATGCTTTGAAACCAGCTAATGCTCTCATGACTGGAAAGTGTAATTAGAAAATAATTTTTTAATGTTGCTTCGACATTGGCCGTACCGTTACAGTTGCAGGTCAACGATTTTCTAATAACGATTGCGGTACATGCCATCTTGGTTATCACGGTTTCCAAAACTTCCCAGCCGTGTGTGGCCATATTCTAGCTTGGTGCCGAAATTAGCGTCAGCGATAACGATGCTCGTTTTTGAATGAAAGTGAAACATGGCTTTTAACATGTAGCAGCTAAGCTAAGTACCTGCATTACCTTGGACTATGGAATTAGGTGGTATATCATGTTGTCAAGCAACTTATGTTGGAATCTTGTAGTGGCTGGTGCTGAGCATTCTTGACATTTTCGTACCATATAGACCAGGATACCTGTAATCACAGAAAAAATGTAGAGACCAACTTTCTACCAGAAATATATTCCTGATGTTAGGTGTACAGGTCCTTTATCTACGGTTACTGTTTTATTCCAACAAGATGCCAATTGTGAAATTATTTTTTACCATGAGAATGAATCAGGAAATTTTAAATAATAGCCAAAGCATAGATCATTTCTAGTGGTGAATAATATTTTCTAAAACAGTCTAGTTTGCATGAGTAAATGGTAGTGATTGTGCTAAATCATAATAGAAATCATCTTTACTTCTGAGATATTCCACCTGTTATCTGTACGGGCTGATACACTATTTTACCATGTTGAGCTTATACTGATATTTTAGATAATTGTGATATAAATCAAAATTGGAAGAGGAGTAACCAACCGATTTTCATAATGCACTTAAAATTAATAGTGCGGCAGTTTTTGTCTTTCTGCATTTCTCAATACTAATCTTATTTTAAATAAGTTAATCATGAAAGTGACCTTTGTGGAACACAACCAGCTCAAAAACTAACTGCAAAATTCTAGGGTGATTGTCTAATTTTCCAAATATTTGATTTTTACTGTCTATTTTCGACCACTGCACTAGGACTGGAAGCAGTACCGCCAGATTTTGTTCCTGCTAAGCATATTGTGTGTTGCGCCTCCGGGACTTTATCTCCGACTGTAGTACTTTATCGATACCTCCGCGTAACAGACGGTTTGTTCCACCGAGTGCACTCAAATCCGCATCAATTCACGATTCATTCGTGAACAATTGCATTGAGGATGGATAAAATCTATAGGATAAGACTTCACACAACGCAGAGGTACCTACATCACTTGCTTGATTTCAAGGTAACAATGACCGTATCCGGCTAGAACTGCGACTTATTGCCTCACTTGTACTTGCTTTGAGTAGTCTGTTTCAGGACTAGGAAGGAGGCTATAAGTATAGTGGTTTTTATAGTCAACAGGAATAGGTAGCTGAAAGAGGTGTAGGCTCTGCTATAATTCTGACGTGTATCAAAATTAATTTGTCAGCTATGAAGAGGCTAGGTATGTCTCAAATCGCTGATAAAAGGTTAGCATATGATTAAGCTCCTATTAAGGTACATGACCACCATCGTGGGCCCATTTAAAGGGTCATTAGGCAATCAAAACGTCCAGAAAAATGAACTTTCTAAGACTGAATGGAAGGAGATTATTCACATTTGTGTCTTTTGATTGTTACTCCTACATGTAACAAAGTCTTTGAAATATGACAGTATCTAAATGATTTTTGACCATTGCTCTGCTACTTCTTGTTCAGAATGAAGCACTTTTATTCCCAGAGTTTTCATCTTGAAGCCGCAACTGCAAGATATATGAACGGTGAGTTACGAGAGTGCATAGCAAATATATATTCAAGACGAATATGGTAACAAATAAGTATGCTTTTTGTGAAGTTACATAGTTATAAAATAAAAAATTAAAATATCTACATATTAATCTACCAATTTGTTTAATAATACGACACTTTTGTAGCGCATACAAGAAAACCATCACACTCGTTGCATAAAATACAACGCTTAAGCCACTGAAGCATAAATACGAGAGTAACAACGACAAATTTTGGGAATACACAAAAGCACTGAACTTTAAGAGTGACCGCGCATAGGGCCAGGAGGAAAATGGAGACGTGGGTTGCAAGACAACACTCTCAGAAATGGAGGAGTATCTCCAGACATTTCAGCCAGGCACGGGAACTCATTGAAGGGCCCAGTGCTAAGGATGGACGGTTCTGCTTATCTCTGGATAGAGCCAACCTAAGGTTGCTGGTGGGACTGTTGTCTGGCCACAACACGTTAAGGCGCCACCTGCACGTGATGGGGGTGGCTGAGGATCCCTTGTGTGAGCGATGCGGGGTATAGGAAGAGATCTCGGCGCACGTTTTGTGTCGTTGTGAAGCTCTGAGCTACTATAGGCAGACTATCCTGGGGTCCATTACTTTGGACCCTCAGGACGTCAAGGAACTTAGGCTCAAGGCGATTCTCAACTTCGTTTAAAGGGCGAGGCTTGTGATTTAAAGAATGTAGAGGTACAAAAGGGCCCGCTTAAACGGCCTATGCACTGGCTCCTTATGGTGGCCGGAATGCCTCTAATTTCACGATTCATTCATTCAAGGCACTGAACAAACGTGGAACACTAATTTTTCAGCATGTGCTGAGAAGGTAGAAAGTTTGGGCAAAACTTGCAAAGTATTTGATAAATGACAAAATTAGAGGTCTTCAGCAGCAATTCAGTCTTGCTTAGAATCGCTTAGGCACATGAAACGGCAGAAATTCAAGAGGTTTATGATCACTTCAGTACGCTGCCAGATTAGAGTCAAGTCGAGGTTTTGATTGTATTGGTCATAACCTTTTCATAGAAAAGCTCATACACACGAGACTTAGGTTACCCGTTGAAGCATGCATAAAAGATTTGTATCGAACATCAAAATAAAAGTAAGAGTGAGTGATACCAAATTAGATACATTTGAAATAAACTGTTTAAAGGTTTACAAAAATAAAACTTTATTAGCTACGTAATTCCAGAAAGGTATAATTTTTGTGATTAAGGCCCACTGCTCAACTTCCCTAAGTCCCAAGGAGAGCGCAGCCGAGCAGATCCCTTGGGACAACCTCTAGCTGAGCGGTTTAATCAGCGCAGTTACGGAGATGTGGTAATAACAAAGTAGAGGCTTCCAACATTATTATTGTTTTAGTTATTATCCGGTTTTTGTTCCTGATTTTTTTTTGTCTTTTCCTAATTTAAGTATGACTTGTTATATATCTCTTTAAGATCGACAGAATGAATTTGGATTTGAAACAGGCAGACACTCCGCTCCGTGCGATGCTCCGAAATGGCTTTACCCTATCATTTATTCTGGCTCTTGGTTCGGAAAAACAAACGAGCGGAAATTAAGTTTCAAATGGTATCTACTTATCGCCCTACACGGATACCACTAATGATCTCGAACACGATATACTGAACTAATTTACTTGAACACCTTTTGTCAATTAGAATATCCCATCAGGTTCGCTTCCGAAAACAATACGAAATAAATAAACAACCGCAGTAGGAAATAGCCATTTGTCCGATTCCACGCCTGTTTCTCTCGTACAATTACTGCTATTTCCGTCTGAGGAGTTACCCTCTATTTGGTAAAGTATTATGATCACAGTGATGCCAAATCTGCAGTTGTAAGGTAGAACGTGAGGCTCAATAACGTGAACTGCCTGCGATCTTTCCAAATATGATACAAATGAGTATAACAAAATAATAAAAATAATCTTTATTCATGGCAATGTATAAAGGTATGGATTGCTACCGGGAAAAGGCGAAATTCAGCTTTCATTCGTAGAGCTGGTCTTCCACTTAACCATATGCAGGGCGATTCACAAGTCGTGACCAAAAATGAAACATCATACACAGGACCGCATTTTAAGGGGCGTCTTATGTGCAACATTCTTTCCTCGACGGCTTCATTAATAAGATGCGAGGGGTTGAGGTCTTGCGGAAATACGTTTTTCTTTATGTAAAAGATGCCGCACTCGTATCCGTCAGAATATTTATTGAAATAAAGCTTTGATTAACTAATTTGTTTTATTTTTATTTTTACGAAGCAGTGCACTCTAGGAAAAAACGTAAGAGTAATTATTTGTAGCAAATTCAAGGTAAAATTCGAAAAACTGCGCATTCGAAAAAAACAGTGGCATACTATTCTTATTTGGAAAAATAATGCCACTGATCCCCTGTATTTCCGCCACTGGTGCACGTTAATTTTAAGTAAGGACTCCTGAATATGGACAATACTTAGATAAATCCGCATACCAAATTTTAGTTCAGTCCAGTTGACGGTTTTGAAGATATTAGAAAAAATTGTTTTTTATTTTTAAACTTCAACACCCCCCGTATCTTTTTAATGAAGTCCTCGAGGAAGAAATGTTACATAGAAGACCCCCCTTAAAGTATGATCCTGTATATGGTGTTTCATTTTTGGTCAGGACTTGTGAATCACCCTGTACAATGCGCTTGAATATCTTATATAAGTTCAAGGTGAAAATATGAAGATATAAGAATAAGATAAGAATAATATTAATTTTTAAGCAGCAGTTTGAAAACAATGACGTAACTAATACGTACTAAAGAAAGGACAGATTAACAGAATATGCAGTCGTTAAACAATCTGCGTAAAACTGAACTGAGAACGGCTTTTCGTCTTAATATGCCTGTACAAGAAGTTACTTTAAGATAATTGAAATATATTTTCCTATGTATGGTGATGGTGATGTTTTTTTTATTCGATGATACCAAACCTTAATAAGTTGATCATTTATATCAGTCGGCTTATATCTGCATATGGGCAATCATATAAGGCGATTTCAATATCTTCACAATAGGCCGATACTACCGATATAGATCCTTAGTAGGAAGTAATCTGCTTGGATGCATTTTACGAGAAAGTACTTAGTTAATATTTGCACACATGATGTGCGTGGAAGTACTTTGCTAGAATAAGGTGCCAAAGATACAATTTTTCAAATTTGAAGTGACTATAAACTTGCATTCAATTAATGTGTGGAGTTCAAAGCCATACCTCATGCTGATGGACAGTTGCTTGGTATCATTCTTGGACTACATTTATGGCTAAACTCCTATAGATACAGAAGCGTTGGCATCTGTTGGAGAAGTGTAAGTGGGCCTTTTTAATGGTCATCGAAAGGCTATTCTTAAACTAACAATAAGTAAAACATATTTCGCAACATGTTCCTAGGATCCATTGTTTAAGTTTCTCACTTACAAGATAATCTCTAATATGTCAAGGTATTGTCAAATTTGGCATCGCTGTGTTGAGGGTGAAGCCAAACCATAACTGTAAGCCTCCCCTATTTTTTACAATGACCTTATACACAGAGGGTGGACAAATGCCAATCGTCTGGATACCCCAGCACTCTTGTTATTGAAGCTAGCAGACCGAGTGCATTCAAACGAGTGCCATTGCCAAAATTGCTAATAAGGGGTCTTAGCAGTGATATAGGGAAGACCCGGGCAAAGTGAACAGCTAAAGGATTCTGCTATTATATCAGAAAAATAAACAATAGTTTTTAGTTAGCTGTGGCTATTAAGTATATTGGAACGGTTTCACCGTCTATGAAATACGAATATACCTACCACATGCTCAACTCATATTTGTGATTTGGATGTTTTGTAAAAAATGATTCTAAAAACAATGTTCAACAAACCAAAATTATATCCAAGTTATTTCTTATGCAAACAGATGCACTTATATAACATAAAACAACTTTATCTCTTACAAGCTGTCCCCAACTATAACAAATTTATTAATCGCTACACAATGCATACACTAAGAGAAGTTGTACCTAGACCAAACAAATCTTACCTTTATTTAGGACCAAAATTATATAAAACAAGAACTAGGTTTAGTGACACATTTTTTCTAAACAAATTCGTTACAAAATTGTGTTTAATGTTTCGTATTGTGACGGCGTGAAGAGTAGATGAGTAGACAAGTAGAACCATCTACCACAAACAAAGCAAAGTACAAATTCCACAAATGGCTGTATTGATATTATTGATAAATAGGGGCTTCCAAGATTTGTATGCTGCATGTACTGCCTCCAATTTTTCAAAAGGCTCACTGGGTGGCTACGCAATTACTCACTAAGCCCTTTTAATCCCCATCTAAAAATGAAGTATCTTCGGCGATTCGTATAGCTTTACCTCACGCACACCGAGTCGTTAAAAACCTGCCACTATACACAAATCCCGATTTATTTGCCGTTTATTGAGACGCAGAATTATGAGACAAATTGAACCGAAGTTAATAATACGGATTCAATGTTGCCAATTCATACAGGGTGGTTCTAAAGCCAGTTGCAATATATCTACAGCCTGACCTTGGAAGAGAAGGCAGCAAGATCCATACACAATGATCTTAAACTCCTTATCCGTTGACAGAATACGCAATGTGAAGGCTTTTCTTGATCGGAGAAACGTAATTCTGGATCAAAAGATATTACTTTAAACTAATTCACTTTTTTTAGCCTAGTTGCTTAGACATCAGGGTTGATTGATTCAAATAATTTGAGTTTAATTATGATTTTTTTTATAAACCAAACTTGATTTTTTTCTAGAAAGCTTATGAATTACTTAGAACTATAATAATCAAAGCAGCTAAATAAAAAAATATACTTATTTAAATGCACAGTTTTCACTTATTGTTGTATGTAAGCTGTGTTATTATAGCACACTATTAATGAATAAGAAAGTCACTCAACAACACTTTATTAACATTTATTCGCCTATTTTAGATTGGACATGTAGAAAAATTCGTTTTATAGATGCAATGAAGCAGCTGGTAGAGCATAGGCTTTTTAGTTCATTATGCTCATCTATTATTATTTTTATTGTTTCCTCCGAAAACATTACTTGTTCGAATGGGTCACTGTTGGCCTTAAATTTAATTACTAAAACCAGTAGGCCTGTTCCTAGATACTAATTTCGAGTTCCGAGTATGCTCACTGATGCAGCAAATGATATACCTAACTCTTTGGTGGTTTTTTCAACAGTCATCTAACAACTTTTTCAGTCCGCTGCGAACGCATTGCATCGAACTTCAGTTCGAGTGCCGCTAATGCAAAAATAACAGTTTTATTAGGGGCTTGTCTGTTAATAAAGTCAAAATCCACCATATACAGTGAGTATTAATTCAAATTTATAATATATATAAGTGAAATGATGATTTATTTGATTTGCTTAAAGAATCAAAAGAATCTATAAGAAACAAAAAAATGAGATATTTATTAACCCTACCAGACACTTAGACTATCCTAGGCAAACGTTTTTCACAATCAAATTATAGTGTTCTGGACAAAGTAGAAGTCATCTAACACAAATGTATAACCTTCTAAGAGTTTTGATTTGTACGTCGCTATAAAGATTGTAGTTGAACCATTTCAGTTTTGCTTCACAAGGTGCTATCACTATGGATTATGATTTATAATGCATACGGCAGAACAAACGCTTATAGTGCTTTCCTGTAACGTGTGACGTTACCAAGCAAATCACGTACCAACATTCCTGCAGTGTTCCTAGAAAACGAACTCGTCCATTGACGCACCTATAAAGACGAACCAGAAGCGTTCCTTGTTATCTTGTTGTTGCGAACAAGGCCAAAATACTTCAGGTGTAATTTAGATTAGCTGGGTTACATAACAGATAGACCTTGACATGGTAGAGGTTACTTCTACTTGATATGTTTCAAGATTCTAGATGATGGATTAAGTAAGTGCCATAGTTGAACCGAATCTGTTTCTGTCTCTGTAACCCATTACCCCACCACCTATAAGGTTGTTTCATGCTTTTAGCAACCATCAGTACGGTGTAGACAGATAGACGAACATCAAACAGGCGGGAATAATTCACTCTGGCCGACACTGAATGATGTTTACTGTTCTATTCCATGGGCCGAAGATGTACCAAGCTCCAGCGAACTATTTAGTATTTCCAGTGTCTTCTAAACCTGGCAGGTTTAAATGAAGTAATTTCAATGTGGCGTCAAAAATGGTTACACAAAAAGAATGGACTAATATTTGGAAATGACAATCGTCATATCCAACGTTAAAAATGTTTAACTTTCAGCAGCTTTATTATCAATTGTGATGTTACAATTGTTGTATATTTATTGGAGTCCAAATATCTGTATTTTCATAAATGAATGACGTCATTCGATTTACCATCATTTATAAAAAACGTGCATGGCTGGCATTTGTGTTTCCTGGCAAACGTTAATGCACTCATATTCCACACGAAACTAACAAATCGTTCGAAATTATCAGCGCTGGTGCACTCTGATGGATTGATGGGGATTTTTATTTTTTTTATACCTATTCTGCCTTTGATGAGAGTACCAACTTTTGTCATTAATTTGTACAGCAGCGCTCAAAGGGCACAGACTGTCCTTGCTAAATCTTCTAACCCATCTACCTACATCTACTTTTTTTTCTCAGAAGCAATAATTCTACTCACGAAAATCGATATAATCACAACAGGCTTCCAAATTACTGGAGGCCTTTCAGTCTGAACTATTCCATCCGTTTAATGACATTCCATTATTCAGGCATAATCCTCCCGAACGGTAGCCGTTCGAATCGCATACTTTGATCTTAATAAAGATACCAAACTCCTGATGAACCATAAAATTATTTTAATTCAAGATAATTAATCCTAAGCGTCGAAAAGTCTATGGTAGGGGAATTCCCATAAAATTAAAACGCCATCTACGTCCTGCATTGTGTGGCGAGTGTCATGCGTGGTTTAGTACGGGAGATAGCAACCAGATTGAATTTTGTTTAAAAAAATACAATACATAAGCCCAAATATCCAAATCTAACACTGTTAAGCTGGTTTTAACGTCAATTAACAGGTTTTAAAACAACGACTTCCCGTCAGGGTGAAAGGTTTACGAGCTTTTTCAGGAAAAACCAGGTCTTTTGCAATACGTTTTTCACACCAACTTTCTTTCTAGTGAAAATTATAGTTTAACTGTTGACAAAAGCACCTTACTATTACAGCACCTTAAATGCATTCTTTTCCACCAGATTTAGTCTCCTGATTTTGATATGATATATTGCCAATAATCGCATAACCTCAAGCAGTGTGCTCAACTTTAGAAGAATTATTTTGAAAGCAGCGTAACTTCAAAAGTTACAATTGAGTGACGGCCAATAAAACGATATTGATAAGGCGAACATGATAAAATTATCGATATCATTGAATAACTGCACAAGCATCTCTAGCAGGTGTAGAAAGAATTTTCTTCTTTTGGCTTAAAACGTAATATACTGGGTACTGCAAAGGCCTCGAAGTTAGTTTTTTGGAACATATAATACATCTTTAAATAATAAAGATGACTGAAAGCGAAATTATATGATTAAAATGTATTTCTAAGTTTTCTAATAGATTTTACTTTAAGTCGTAGTTTAAGAGTTAGTACTTTACGTTTATTCCTTTCTCGTTTTCACATATGAATACAAATAACAAGGTAGTACTATATGTTTGTGTTTCTGATGTAAATATGTGTTTAGTTGCCATTAGACAAAATCTTTATTTGACAGATCACAGAACCTTCTTTCCACACATCAAGTAATGCTATCCAGCTGCTACCTGTACTGTTTAACAGGTGGAAAGCTATTTGTTTGACCGACGACCAAAATAGATAATGTCTAAAAGCAACTATTTACTATACAGTTATATATGTTTTCTACTTCTTTTAGTCAATATTTAAACGCAAATTGTTTGAACCAAAGAAATTTGGTTTAAACCAAAAACCTACTTTTTGTTTTTTAAGCATTTTTCATTGACATGAATATATGTATCCACTCCCCATAATAAGACAGCGCAAAGCGCCATCTATCACAGTAGAATAGGCTGCGGAAAGCGCAAAGGTGCTGTTAGTTGGAACTGTTAGGGATCCCAGTTTACGTTTAATAGCAAAGTCACCACGGGACTACTAGGTCGCTGCCGATTCTAGCTGTAAAGTTGATGTGGTCTAGTCTCTGAAACGCGGAAAAACAAAGTTTCGGTACCTTATACTTCATTTTTTTCCACCGCCATAGGTATGTGTGTGTATGTATGTATCCAAAAAATATCTATTTCAATGGCTACAGGGCAAACGGTTTAAAGAATTTTGACGTATGAGGTGTTTTTCGTTCCGTCTAGGCAGTGCGAATGACACTGACTATATCGAAATCTTATAAAAGCTAAATGGCGAATCTTAATAAAAATATTCAACCTTAAAATTCATATTTCACGGCCATGATGGATTTTGACATACGAAATATCTCTAGATTTGTCTTGACTGAGTGAGTTACACTGCATATACTGAAACTTCGTAAAATCAAAATGGCGGATTCTAAGCTTTGAATTTTGAAAAGTCTATTACACGGGGTATAGCGCAATCATCTTAATGGATTTTGACATTTGAGGTATCGTTCGATCCGCCTTGACAGCACAATTAAAAATACGTTATTCTCAGTTACTGCAGTCGGGATTTCTGTGTTTTTTAAAAATGTACTTTTTCGGCATATGCATACATCATTTAAAATGTTGGCGTGTGAAGTAAAATGACTCATGCAAATTTTAGATAAAGTAACTACTGTGTATGTAAAGAGATAATAGGATAAGAAGCATTTGAAAGTAAAATGTAGAAGCTATAAGCCTCCTAGTACATTTGTATATAATAACAATTATAATCATAATTCATTTGCTTCTAAATTACAATATATATAGGTAGCAAATAAACGACAAAACTCAAAAAGGTAAATCCTTGTTCGTGCGATGCAGAGTATCCCAAAAGTGTCAACACACCTAAATATCTAGGAAGCTAAGGCTGCTAGCAAAGAAATCAAATTCAAAAGTACGAGGAAATCAACTGGCGCATCTAGTGGTGGCCTTTCATTTAACGTTGTCATTTTTCATCAAAGTGATTTCAAGGGCGAGTTGATTTTTTCAAACGGGAACATCTATTTTTTATTACAGAAATAGAAAGGCAAAAAAATAATTTTAACGGTATGAATATCATTGATGCTAAAATTACTTTTAAGAAAATTAATTTGATCTTGGATTGACCTTTCGTAGCCAAGATTAGAATAAAGGTCACCAACAGATGTTTCGTTGAGTGTCCTGCAATTTTAGCATAAAAACATCTTCTTTAATATTCTTCTTTTTTAAGCTATCCGCTGCTCCACAACATTCTATGAAAAATGGGGGTTCCTATTTGAAAAAATGAACTTGCCGCTGAAATGACCATCAAGGTAAACGTCAAAGTCAAAACCAAGGTTACCACTAGATGACCCACTTTATTTCCTGAAACTTTTGTGTTAAAGTTTACTCACCCCTAGTTTTAGAGATATTTAGGTGTGTCCATACTTCACATAAAGAAGAATCTGGAATTTATGAACACACACAGTAATACCTTTTGAGATTTTAAATTTCTTGTAGTGAGGTTCCTGCAAGTATCGGTTTGAATAATTTAAAATGATATGAAGTGGCACTAGATTTTTTGACACTGAATTCAGTATACAGTAAGTTCAGTACCCTAGATTTTCAAGTGTTACAAGAGTATTTACCGAAATACAAGTGATATCTCCTGCACTAACTCAACTATTTTCCCATAAAATTGAAAGACGATTTATAACATTCCTGTCACAGAAATGTCACAAACATTTACTCTATTTTCCTGAATCAGGTAGCAACTACTTGTGTGGTTGGTTTCTTTCACACGTAGCACATAATGGTTGCCTTTATTTGATCGAATCTTTTTACCTGGACACCTCTAGCGCACCGTTGCGTTCCTCAAACGGCAGGGCGTAATGAAGTTGGCTGAACACAAAAAAGTGATAAATTTTTCATTATTTTTCGATTTCATGGTGCTCTAGACAGGTGTAAGGATGAGTTGAAGACTAAAGGGAACGCGCTCAAAAAAATCAGCGGTGGCTTAAGATGTAATTTCGGACAGGCATGCAAGTCATCCTTACGGGAAAGTTCAGTCGTTATAATTACGAGTATTATGACTTTAAGAGATATCTATCCATTTTTAGTGGGTGTTTCCTGGCAAGAATATGTTAACCGTTACCGGTGCGAATTGCGTCTGAATTTACAAATCGGAGGAAAGGGAGTCAAGCTCAGATAGAATATCTCCACTAATGACGTTTATACCATGATGACCAGCTGTGTAATACTGGTGGTAAAGTACATTTGGATGGTCATGTTGCATTCAGCTGTACTAATTCTATGTATCTGTCGTATAAAATAAAATATTTCAAACTTAAAGGATAAATTTAACTGTAAAGGGTTCAATACTTATTTACTCACAAAAGAGTTATTGATACTTTGTCAAAACGAGCTCTAAGATGCTCAGTGTTAGCATATCTAGAAAAAGGATACTCTTATAAATTGCTCCAAATTTCTGATGCCCTACGATGCAAAGAGTCAGGTTTGATATATAGGTCAGAAACAGGAGTCTGCCGAGTCTATCTAGCAGGCAGAGAACTGTTCACGCCCTCCCCCGCTGAACTGCATCAAGTATGTGTAATGTTCTTTAAGCAACAGCACCCCAGATTTTCGAACAGTATTCCACACTGAATCTGACCTGCGCTTTCTACAGATTCTGAAGATTTTGAATAAATGATTCCTTCTTCTTTCTGAGGGTAGAAGATTATGAAAATACTCAAGCTTTTTCTGAGAACCTTGAGGCGTAGGAAAAAAAATTCAATGAGCTCAAGAGTTTTGTAACGTAATCTTTTCAGTAAACAATGATACTTAAAACAGCATTTATGTATTGAGTTTAGATGAAAGGAAGACTTGAAAGTCGCTGTGTGATTGTGTGCCTACTGGGTACCATTTTTTGTGTACATAATATCAACGAAAATGATACGTGCACCCTGGTATTCGCTTACTGTCTCGCTTCTCGGCTACAAGAACCTTTTATTAGTATTTTGAAACCAAACTTTGCCTATAACTAGGCCTGTGTCTGAGCAATACTTTTCTATAGGGATCCATTCTCTTCCTTATTACAACCGTCAAAGGTATTTTTTTTCAAATCCGCCATGTCTTTATGACCACACTAATACATCCTTTTCAGACAGTGCACTTTACAACAGCGGAATGTGACTATTTCCGGTAGCAAAGGAATAGACGCTGTTCGTTTCTCACAAACTGACGCGATTCGTAGTGCCTTTTCTGTTTAAACGTTCCACTTTTACGTATTTCAACATAAACACAGATGTGTTTTGATTTTGGAATGCAAATGGTTCTAAAAATGACATGCAAGTGTCCCCTGCAGCTACGTGTTTACTTACGAATACGTTGACACTTTTTTCATCTTTCTTTTTGATGTTGTTGCCTTTATTTTAGTGTTTTTTTTAATGCAATCCGGTGTGCTTAGTGCTCTTGTAGCAATTTGTCCCCTGATGATGTGTCAGGTATGTTCGTCATGTCTAGGTTCTTCTTTTCATAATGGCCCATTATAGGCGAATAGAGCAACATTCATTTGAAGCTGGATTCAGACTTAGATTGTAGGTACAGTGTTTTTTAAAATGCCCCCCTCCCACAACTTATCTTTTGAACGAGTATAGGTAACAAGCTAAAATTTGGGGTCATGAATTGATGCACGAACACTATATTTTAACGTTGCAGATAAGCATTTCAGGATGGCGGTTGGGAGCCATCTCGGAACTTTTTCAATGTCAAGTCACTTAACACCCCACTCTTAAGCTTAATATCGGTACTTTATAACACAATCATATAGTATTACCATATTTAGAAAAATGACATAAGTATAAGCGTGTTTTACATTTTAACCTTTATAACTCAACAGACCACCATCAAAACGTAGTGTGTTATATCAATCGTATTCTCTTCAAATTATATATACAGTATTTGACAAAATATTGAACATTCCACTTAACGAAGATATCAAAACATGGAATATGTAAAATTTTGGTGATTAGTTATTGTGTTCGAGGACTCAATTTACAAAAGTGCTTAACTTTGACAGCCCGCCATCAAGCCACTTTAAAGAGTAATAAATGTATATACTCTGTGGTTATAAAATACTGATAAGGTACATAAAAATAAAGGATTGTGTACCCCCACCCCCATCCAATAAAAGAATGCCACCTCTGGATTTTCAGCTATCACATTCACATTAAAATATAGTTCTTAAGCAGCAATTCCAGTTCCTCAAATTGCAGCTTGCTAACAAATTCAGAAAATAATTAAAAAGAGCACTGTAAGCCGTTATGTAACTTACTATTAAGCTTTGCGGTGGAGTTCAAGCCCCAGTTATGAAATCGTTGTGCTATGGACAACTGTTTTTAGATTTTTTTATTGATTTCGGCAAGTTGATGATAGCCTATGTTAGTCCAAGATCTCAAAGCTTCCAGGCCACTTATTTTCTGAAAAAAAAACCTGGGGCATTGAGAGCGTTTATACTTATTCATGTATTTAGCAACCTCCAACAGACAAAACCTATTACAGGATGGATAAACATGAAAATAAAAATAAATCAATGCATCTAAGTGGAGGATGTGTTGTAGAGAAAGTTGGAACGTTGAAAACAACCTCAAAACAGTACTCCCAAGAAAAAGAGCGTTCTAGCTTTACCTACCCACCACTCAACAATCAACCCGGGTACAGTTATGCAAGCGTTAACGAAAATAGGTATTAATGGTTCCCGAAGTCAAACAAAACGAAAATACATCTAAAACGCTATTCGCTATTCTGTCAGATGATTTAAACAAGGTTTCGCGCTAAATTTACTTGGTACCAGCAAATGGGCCCTCTACCCAATTTAACAGGTACACAGACGTTGAAAGTACATCATATAAACGCTATTGATTGACCCACATTTTTTATTTCGCGATAATCAGTAACGTCTGGCAGCGGGATCCCACACTGTTTGATGTCGCAAGTTATACCAGTGTGAAGAAGTAGCTTTAAAATTTCAGTATAAGATACCTTGGTTACCTATGAAAAGCTGTGGCTATTAAGCCTTAACTTCATTAAACCCAGAATGAGCAGGAACCGTATAAGTGAAATTTTTGAAAGGAATGTCCTACAATCACATACAGAATTATTAACACATAGTCCATACTCACCTACTCATAATTTTATCCGAACCGAACTGTTACTTTTCAGATCCTTCCGATATTCTTTTTCTAACGCTGTCTCTAACGAGATCGTGACTCTGGTAACGGGTAATCTTTGAATCGCTTGGAATAAATTAAACGAAGCAGTTTATAAAAAAATCTTTAATTATCATAAATTAAGGAATACTTTACATATTCAACAGTCTTCACTTACATATGAGTAGGAAAAAAGTTTATTTACAGAGTGCTTAAAATTAGTGACTAATAAGCGTTCAGTAAGTGGCGAGAACCTAAATTGCGGTTTTTCATTACAAAGAAGTACTTAATTGATATTCCATAGTACCAAATGACGGACTTCGCCATTTACACAGTCATATAGATATTGTTTATCTATTCGAAAATTAAAGTTCAACATGAGTGACAAGTTATACCGTTAAAATTTCTAATAACGGACTACAACCTGAATTTACTTCCAATATTTTAAATACTAAGTAAATCACAAAAGATTTAAAAAAATATAACAGAAATGAACAAACGGATTTTAGGAAAATCGAAGTTTTAAAACTAGTATTAAGATACTATAAGTTGTTCAATGTACCCTGAAGTAGAGGAAAATAAACAATTTCATAACGCCTACAAGTAGATCTAATTTTTGTTCCTCTTATATATTAGAAAATGCAATCCAGGTTCTCAAAGTAAGTGGTACTAATCGTACGTCACAAATAAATATCATCTCATAAAATATTTACAAAATATATACATAAATCTGCTTTATTACATAGTAATTTATTATTTTTGCTAATTATGACAAAATCTTCGCGTTCTTGTCCGAGAGATCGTTACAAGTTTTAGAACGTAATTAACTGATATCTTAGAATAAAAGTCTATAAGTCAATATCTATTTAGTAAGGACTATGTAACCTCATTTTTTTGATATAAACAATGAATTTTAAAAGCAAATTGTGTATCAAAGAGGAAGAGGATAAAAGAGGACATACAATAAAGAAGAGATATATTAGCTTATTTTTGATTGCAGAGATAAAGAATAAACCAAAAATACCAGCAAGGGTCATGGAAGTTACTACCACCGTATGATGAATCGCAAAGTGAATATAGTAGAATTGACAATCTTTTATCATTTGCATCACAATGTAAGAAATTATTCCACATATTTTTGCTGGTTGGAGATTACCTACTCATTGCACTAAAAATAAGCTAAATACAATTTTGTAACTGAATTAAACAATGATTCTGCAGAATTAACGCCTGGTTTAGCCCTAAGTGAATCCTCCAGATACAACATGAAACCAGTGACTGTAGTCACAAAATGAGTGAAACCTAAAATAAGCTTTACAGCTAAAAAAACGAAGCACCGATTATCTGTTAAATGATTCAAGAGACATCATCACAGGCAAATTTTCAAAAGCAGGCTTCCAACCGGCAGTAACTATTTTTAGAAATCTAGTAATTCCGTTTCAGTGCGATGATGAACAGTAATAGAAAGCTCCCAGTTACAATTTAACAAAGCAATTTGTAACGATAAATGATCTGTAACGATCTAAACAATTTTTTCCACAAGGCGTCAGCAAAGAGAAATTTAATGTTTGTGATAAAGCACGCACAGCGCTCGAACTGTTTTGTCTCAACTTCAACATTCGAGACGGTGTTTGTATTTAATTTTAAATGTAACAGGCGATAGTGCTGACAACGTGTCGGTAATTGGTTGTACTGGTGTGAAATATTGAAATAGTAGGTGGAATTGACTTAACACAAAGGGAAATGAACTTAGTATCAGCAGCAGTGAGTTATAGCTTCTATATGCTTTCTTACCATCCAGATTTGTAGCTTTTACGTAAGCTTTTAAAGGTTTGAATAAAATAAACAGAATGAATATGCATATATGAAATGATGCATATAAGAAAACATTTTTTGGAAGCTTTATCAACTCCAAGAAAATACACATATGACTGCTTAAAAAATATAAATAAAGTCTTGATGCACTCACTAGATAAAAAGTATATTTCTTTGTCTTTAGATATCAAGAAATGATACCAAAATCCAAACCCTTGCCGTGAATTTACATCCAAGGTGCAAATGGTACCCTTAAGGACACACACCTCCTTTTTTCAACTACCTATTTGGAGGAGATACTTTTCAACAGATCATTTCCTGTTGACTAAAAAACAATGTTATAATTTTTTCATCACAAAATATTGAGCATACTTTTTTCAATCGTAACCCGATCACAAAGATTAGCACAGCTCTGAAATTGTATGTGAGTAATTCACTTTTAAAGTAGAATTAAGCCGATAATTACTTCTTTCAATCATTTTTCTTTCTACAATGAAGTTTGCTTTTCTTAGAAACTAATTTTGCAGCAAAGTGGTAAAAGAAAAAGTTCATTTCTGCTATAAAAGTGAAATATTAAAATACAATTATATTAATTTGTTATCAAGTAACGGTCGAAGAAAAAATCTATGAAAAATGCATTTTTCGACAATAAAATTGATGAAACTGTTTTTCTATCATCTCTGTACACACCATGAAGCAATCAGACGAAAAGTGCTAAGAACGCTCCTACAAACATGCTATTGAAAACAAGAAGTGTGCGACGTTAACGCTCTCTCTTTTTTGGGACAAACTGATCACTTGGAGACATAAAGACCGACTGATGCAAAATATGTGTAATCCATTAGCAAAACATTAATAAAGTACTCACTTTCTGGAGCTCCGACGTGCACAAAGTGGTGGTGGATATCACAACTGATTTTCACTTCACAACCCCGCACAAAAATGAGATATTGACATTCAGCTAGACATTCTAGCACCTGTAACTTTTTCATCACTTGGACAAACATAAGTAAAAACAGCCTTTGAAAAAACATTTCTAAAGTATTTGACCTTAACGGACTAAAGTATCCATTATCTCTTGAATTACAGCGTCGGGAATTTGAAAATCAACCTCATAGGTATAGGCTAATTTCAAGCAGACAATGAACAATCTTATTTCCATTGTATGAGATTACATATACAACCTTCAACTGACACACTTTATACCACGGTTCATCATACAAAATTTCGAATAGTGATACCGATGCTCTCAAACTGTGCGCGGTTTTGGTAATAAGACCATCCGTGATTCTCATTTTTCCTTTTCTGTGTCTTCCTCAATTATTGCAGTCTTCTCAGTACGTCACACATGGCAACATTTGCCTCTAACTTCTGGCCTTCGTAGCAATCAGTTGCAAGTGCGAAAGCGTCATATGTACATTACTATAAGCTTCAAGTATCACAGAGCCTATAGCGTTTCGCCTGAACATTCTTCAATTTCATCATTCACTATCACAGAAACCACGTTCAGGGGCTCTTATCTATGGTCGTAAAGCCCGTATAGCAATTTCGCTATTTGACGCCGACTCTGGCGTTGATTATCCCCTCCTTTCATACGAAGTACGTCCTACTTTGCGGCTGCGTGTCCGGAATGGTTGAATACACATGATGGGGCGGCGCTTGCGTGTACTGCGGCGGACCGCCCCTCTCACTGATGCTGACGTAGCTGTGGTTTAATTGGTCGCTGCCGTAGTGCTGGCTGCTGGCGCTGCTCGCGGCCTCTTCCGAGTCTTCGGCAGCCGTGCTGCGATTGGACTCCCCTCCAGAGACGTACGTGCTTTGCGTTGGGGTGGGGGTTAGAGCTCCGTGAAGGGCGGGATGAAGTTGATGGGCGGGGTGAGTAGCGTGGAGTACCCCAGGGGGCATCGGTTGGTACTTGTACCAGGAGTCGCCGCCGTGGTGGGATGTCGGAGCTGAGGTATACCTGAAACAAACAAACAAAAATTAGTATGATAGGAGATAACAATCAAATTGAGTGTTTGATACATTTCAAGGCAAATCCATGCTATACAATTTCTCACAGGAGCTATTCAACTATTTCTATGTTCCATCGTATCACCCTCTGGCTTAGGATTCTCTAATTATCTAGAAGGTCATGGTTTAGAAAGTACCACGTATTTCTATAAATTCTCAACTAGACCTACCTATTGACCGGTTTACACCGGATTTCCTGTTGGTGGTGTTTCTTCCCTCTCCTAGCAGCCGTCACCACATCCGGCATCGCAAATCGCAGCTTCTCCCAGAATCTGCGCTCTCCCCACCGCGTTACAGCACATGCGCGCAGTAACGCACGCAGTTCGGGGTCCATCGGTTCCAGGGGATCCCCGCTCAGGACGCAGACGAGTTTATGACGGTAGGTCGCCCTAAGGGCCGTCTGAAACAACAAAAAGGAAGATTTAAATGATTGTGCAGAACATCGGAATCGATTGTTATATTATCTTCTACAAAAGGTGGGTCGACCGTATCTCAGAATGTAGTGCCACATACAAATCTGACTTAACAATAGTCTGCCTAACTTTATCGCTATCTTTTGACTCTGACTTGAGGAGAAGGCAGCTTTAATAGGCAATCTCTTGAATGTATGTAAAACACTAACAGTTTTTTGAAAAAACGTTCTACGGAGCTCCTCTGCAAAGGTACAATTCCTTAGAGACCGCTACTGGATCTTCTTGAATATGTTTTGAACGACACTATATTATAATCTGAAGAAATTTTGACATTTGGACATAACATAAAAAATTACTTCTTAAAATCGCCAGGGAATAGCTTAGGTGACGTATTGCTGATTTATTTATACCCATAATAAGGCTGGAGAATACCATTTTTGGGAAGTCTAGTCCTTCAGCTTTGACAACGTGTTTTCGTTTAATTTACAATTATCTTTTTTCAATACATTCCTAACGGTTTAAATAAACGTCTTAAAATCAACAGTATCTACCTGTAACGCCGCCCTGAAGTCAGGCCTCGCCCACTCCGTCCTCATAAGGGCGGGACTAACAACGAACAACACCCTCCTGGAGGCGTCTGCTGCCCCCACCATTGCATCGGCGAGGTACGAAGCACCGCCTACTAGATGGAGGTCGCGATAATGCAGGCACAACGTGTGGCCGAGCTGCTCCAGCTCGGGAGCTATCAGGCGAGCAGCCAGATCCTCATCCTTGTGGCTGTAGACCATATAGCAGTCGTAAAGTCTGAAACAAGGAGAAAATATTTTGAGAAGCTGTCGAAATAACATTTATCTTTATTCCAAATGAGCCCACCGTTCAGGAATTACTCAATAATCAGCGCAGTATTAGCATGTATTAGACGCAGCGAATATAAAAATGTGGTACTATGATCCATTCATTAATATACTAATATATTCGTGTCACAAAATTTTTTAGCAACTAAAATGCAGTCTATCTATACCGAGAGATGTTTTCGAAGATCATTCACTTGAAAGTTTCTTGGAATAAAATGATTTATGTTGCGATTGTTAGTATTTTCGTTTTTCCCTTTACTGCATAATAAGGTCCCGATTATCATAAACAGTAGCAGATTATATGAAGCAAAACATGTGTCATATTATAATACTCGTATAATTATTGTTAGAATCGAGCCGCAAATGAGTCAAAAAGTTACTGAAAGTTTTAGCCGAAGTATGCTCATCTGTATAAACAGCTGAAGGGGCACCTGAATGGAGTTCTAGCAATCACAAATAACGCTGACACAAACGCTACCGTGAGTCAAAAGAAGTTGACTGGCTTAAATGTCAAAACAACGTTGAACTTTTGGTTTACGCAGGCGGCATTTGTAATCTCCAAATCCCTCGATTATTTACAAAACACAACATTGTACCTCTACATTCTTAAAACAATAACAGCCATATTTTTTTTTAAACAAAATCAGGAAGCATTACAGAGACATCTTTTGCTTTGTACCCCATCCGCAGGAACATAATTGGCGCAAAAATACATAGTGTGCATTCATCCTACACTTCCAACACTTCCGTCAAAGACATACGGTGCAAGATCAACATAGCATTGCTGGAGCAGGTTTATTCCATGGTCAGTTACCAGTAGATTCCTTCTGGAGTAGTACAGTGTTGATACAAAAGAGGTCAAAAGTGGCCTGGTTGAAGGGATCCGCCTCTGCACCACTACTTCTAATACCGGTTCTTTAAAAATCATAAAGGTCATCTCAAACTACCAGGACTTTCAACCCATGTATATCAAAGTACTCCGGAAGCAAGGCTGTATGGTATCTTTTTGAGAATACAAGATTCTCGGAATCTATAATTCAAAAAGATGACAATTAGTAACACCCGTATGAACACATTACTCTGAGACAGCCAAATGATATGCACATATATTTCTTTCTTTCAGCACTACAAAAAACATCCACTAAACTCGTCAGGACGTGTACAATTCCGAGCTTCTTGCTTACGCGTTTAACCTCTGACGTCATAGTCATAAAGAATAAGTACTCGTACATATTGTGCACTGTAGCACATGCATGATGTCAGAGACAGACGATTTTATCACAAAAGACACTTTTAGGCGATGAAGCCGTCATCTGGCTGTCGTGAAACACGAGAACACGCTGGAACTGGGTCGTAGTAAATTCTTTACCATCTTGCTTCATTGAATTTTTAAAATTTTACTTTGGGCCAAAACGGATAATCTGGCAGAAAATTAATTTTTTACTGACGAAAATCGACAGAGACCGGAATTCTTTGTAATTAATGTTAATATTGATTAATATGCTCCTTTGTCTTTCTTCATTATGGGGCATCTAATATTTAGTTCGGTATTCAACCGGGTTTTTCAGTAATGGTATCGTTTTTAAATTGAGAATAATGAGCGCTATAAGATATTACTCCCTCCGAAAGTTGATTATACAGGAAACACAAGATAGATTATGTTTTTTTTTTGAGTTTTCATTGAATTGTAAAGTAGGGTTTATTCATGGAATAGCAGATCGGACGAACGGCCTAATTTTTTCAGGAGTATTTTACATAAACATGGCCGAATTCAAAGTTTTCCTTCACAACTGAGCCTGATGGAGTAGACATTTAACTTCAAATAACCACATGTGAAGTAATCAAATGGTGAGAAATTACATGATATGGAGGGCCAACTATATTCAGCAAAACAAGGGAGTACACGGCCAGAAGTTAAACTCGGCTGCAGGGTATGTGGAAGTGTCTTGTTCCTTTCTTTTTTGTCAGAGCGGTCCGTAGGACCCTTGATCATGGTTCGGATGGCAGGCCAGTAAGTCTATCAGGTCTGGTTGCCTAGATTCTAGGTAGATACACTTGACAATCGCTGGGGCAACGGACATCATGAGTGAAAAGGGAATAGCGTATTGGTACGTGAACTGAACCCTGAGGGACACCGGCTCTGATGGGCGGTACTGTCGAAAAGACATTATTATACTAAGTGACATATAAATCCGAACACGCAGTTTAAATGGTTTTATTTTAATAAAAGTTGGTGAATGTATTTATCTTACTGTAAATAACAAGCGAAACAATTTTCAGCCTTATCAGTTGGACATTCCGGTTTTTATACTGCTTTTTTTTATTTCACTAACACTCTAAAAATGAACATTAAAGAATCAACGTTGGCGGATTTTGGTTCTTGACATCCTTTACGATCGGTTACGATGCCTAGAGTACGGAGACCTGTACGACTTCGTCAACTTAGTGAGTTTGATAGGGGCCGTATAGTGGGACTTCGGGAAGCTGGACTTTCTTTTCGGGCAATTGCAGTTAGAGTGCAAAAAAGTGTAGACATTGTGGTTAGGTGTTGTCAGGCATGGCTTCGAGAAGGCCGTACGCAAAGAGCAAGGGGAACTGGACGCCGCCGTAGAACAACAGACCGTGAAGATCGCCGCCTAAGATTATTGGCCTTAAGGGACCGTTTCTCCACTACCAGGTCCATTACAAATGAATGGTTTGCAGAACACGGAAGACCCATTGGCAAGCGAAGTGTTTACCGACGAATGAGAAGTTTTGGCTTGTTTTCATACCGGCCACACTGGGTCCTCCCTTTAACTCGAGAACACCGACGTAATCGCCTTGAGTGGCGCAGACGACGGTCACTCTGGGATCAGGAATGGAACAGTATTGTCTTTAGTGACGAGTCTCGATTTTGTTTAGGCATGCACGATGGTCGTGCCAGGGTTAGAAGGCGACGTGGTGAAAGGAGGAATCCACAGTTTTTTGTTGAAAGACATGTTCATCACACTGTTGGAGTTATGGTTTGGGGTGCTATAGCTTATGGTTCCAGGTCACCTTTAATCTTCATCAGAGGTAACATGAACGCGCAGCGTTATATCCACGAAGTTCTAGAACCCTATATTTTACCCTATCTTGACACCCTGGCAGATCCAACTTTTCAACAAGATAATGCCCGACCACATGTTGCAAGAGTCATAATAGACTTCTTTCAACATAATGATGTCACATTGTTACCATGGCCACCAAGATCTCCCGACTTATCCCCAATTGAGCACGTGTGGGATATGATGGGTAGGAGATTGCTCAATTTGCAACGTCCTGCTCAGACTGTAGAAGCACTTCGGGAGGAGTTGGTGGTTGTCTGGAATGAGATACCACAGGAGGACATTGATCACCTGATCAGAAGCATGACTAGGCGCGTTGGAGAATGCGTAGCACATCAGGGTGCATCCACACATTATTAAAGGTCAAAGGGCTTTAAAGCAGTGCAATCATTTTGAAATTTTTATCATTTACTTATTATGCTTCATTAAATACTTATACAAAATTTTATTAAAATAAAACCATTTAAACTGGGTGTTCGGATTTATATGTCACTTAGTATAATTTTGATTTGAAAAACATACCTTCAAGAAAGGATTGCAAAAGTCTTAGGAGCCAAAGTGTTACTTTATCTAGACCAATATTATTCAATTTAGAGAGAAAGAAGCCCACATGGGAAAATCAAATGCTGCATCAAAAGAATTCAATCCAAATTGGCCATGGAAATGGACGAAAGATCCAGCAAAAACGAGGAGATCATTTGCCTGATGTATGTTGATAACTCTATCCTGTGTACTTTATGACCAATCAAAGAAATGACAATCTAAAGGAAAAAACTGTGTTTTCTATGCAATTTAAATGTTAAGTAAACTTTTTTGGACACTGTAGTATGTAGTTGCAAATTATTGTTGAGCCTTTGATCCATGGTTCAACACAACCAAGAACTCATCTCTTCTCTACATTGGCGGCGTTGATAAAGGGAAAGAGTACTATTTCTTATATCTATCAACTATCTAAGTATCTTGTGACGAATACCTTTACGTATTACGTCTTCTGAATCATCAAATTATATAGTAAATATTATTGTAACCGAAATAAGATAATTCGGTTGTTGGACATGAAATATTGAATAAAACGAAATAACCAGCTTGGCTTTCTATCCGCATGACTTAACGAAAAAATTGTAGCCTTAGGGACAAGATTCTTCAATAGAACCTAGCAAGGAGAAAAAGAATGATTATAGTGTTACGCTGCTAAGAGGCACTTAGAGCATAGTTATTATATCCATCGTAGTTGAAACAAATGAATATTTTAACTGGGTTGAATGGGATATTTTTTGTTGTTGTTTCGCTTTATCCAACCTAGAATCAACAAGGTATGAATATGTCGAACGGGTGCTCACAAAACAGATATTCTCAAAATTTCATTCACTTCCTTTTCAATAAGACCCATGCAGATTGTTAGGCCTAGTTTTAATATAAAGCGATTGAGATTAACTTACGATTACACAACATACGAGTATATGGATTCTGATCTTAGTAAATACTAACATTCATAGGGCGCGCTTTGAGAGGACTTTTGGAACGACGAACAAGGGTGATGAATGTGGTGTTTCTGGATGTCTAACAGTTCAAAATCAAAGCGAATAAAATCATAGCATAATTTTCACCAATTTCCAGAAGTTTGATTGATTTGAAACTGCGCACGCGTACCAAAGACCGATGACAATGCAATAATTTGATATCAGTTTTCCATTCTCCTTATTAGGGCCGCCAGGATTGATAAGTTCTTTTATAGACCGTCTGTAGGAGAGTAAGAGAGGTAGAGCTAGCGCGCGATCTGCGCATGCGTGCAGTTTCGGACTTACTCTTAGTAAATTGAAGCTTATGTAGCACTTAGTCATGTAAGATCTTTAGATGGTGTTCGGATTGAAGAACTTGATTGCTCTAAGTTAACAGGAAAAACCCCATGCAACAGTGAACCTTTACGTGAAATGATAAGATTACGGAATGATTCGTAAGACATTTCAATACCACATGCTCACAAAAAACTAATTGATAAATCGAACTAAAAATTGAAAAATAAAAAAACTAAAAAACACGCTTTTATAGCTAACCGAACTAAAAAGTAGAAAATAATTTTCAATTACAAGAGTTTATATTGCAGTAGTAGATCGTCGAAAAATCAATCATAATGAATGACCTCAAAATAAAACTATAATAAAATTTAAGTTATTAATAGAATAATTCAATTCCCAGTAAAAAGCGTGGGGTGCATTTTACTAAATTTTCATAGCTCTCGTCTCATAGATATTTGCCAGTAGAATTATTGTAATATTTAATATATCGAGCACCTCACGCTTTTAACATTGCATTATTCTGTTAATACATAACTTAAATTTTATTATAATTTTATTTTGAGGTCATTAATTATGATTGATTGTTCCACCATCTACTACTGTAATATAAATCTTGTAGTTAAAAATTATTTTGATTTAAGGTGTTTTACAGGAATTTGGTTTCATGGTGACAGACAATGTAAGCATTAGAGTCTTTTGATTGTGCTAAGAGTTTTTCCTCTAAAAACAAGGACAAATCAGTAAGTCATGGTATTACAGGGCTATTTATTGCTTTTTTCGTTGCACTTCTGAGCGATATGTAAATAAAACCTTTTGACATACCGAGGATGTCCATTTCCCCGTATAACAGGATACAGAAGAGCTTATTTCGGCCTATCAAGTTCAAGAATCTTATTGTGACCGTTTCTTTAAAGTTATTCGATATAATTCTATTAGAAAAGAAGAGGAATAATCTAAACCTGAGAGATGGGATACAGATTTCCGTCCAACAGGCCTTAAATCCATACCGGTTTACATTTTAGAAGAATAACTTTTCTACCTGAGCAGGGTCAAAGTCATGGGAGAGAAGGATACCATAAAGCCTGTTGTGTGTTGTGCTATGTGTATTTTTATTTTTTTATCCGACCGTTGCACTTTCATTCAATGATAAATGAAGCTTATTGTGTTATGCAATAGTAGGTGTAATCGTAACCAATGTCATGACACTTTCAGTGATGAATGATTGTGAAGTTGATTTTGGTTTTTTGTTGCAGATTGCACTGGTAGCTTTTGACTGTACGGTGTTGCATAACGGCTGATCAGAAAAAGCTAATTTCACTATTTATTTGTTATTTGTGCTGTCTTCATTGGAACTTTAATATTAGCTATACTTGAAAACCGAAGTTCTCCTAGTAACCGAGAATGTAAATTATAAAAATGCATCGTAAAGAGGAGGAAATACGGGCTGAAATTATTTATTCATATTTCATGCATGAAAAGTATCAAAAATAACAGAACGTTGATGTACAAGTACAGACTTTAGATTTGAAAGTATTGAAATGAGGAAACCAAAGAAAATGTCGAAAGTGATAGATTGTCAATGAACAGTATAATAGGGAAGATGGACTATTGAAAAAAAAGAAATTACATTGTCTCATTTAATATAGGCATAAACATGACTCTATGTTCGCATGGCCAAATGTGAATTACTTATTTACATGTCGGCCACCATGGTCGAAATGTCAGTAATGTAGTAACTTACAGATATGTGGTGTCATTTGTCCAGACAAGCACGGAGTCTCATCAGCATGAATACCGCAGGATAAACTTCAGGAGTTACAATGGTCATTAACGTCAATAATAATGCTATCAAGTCAAAAGGGAATCATGTTAAAAAGGCGCATAATAATTATCCACTTCTTGAACCTAGTCACTATGTCAAAATATGGACAGGTGATTTAGAATAAAATTTTATTCTGGTTTCACAATCCTCTATGATTTATAATTTCAAATACCAAACTCATATATGTAACTTTTTTGGCATGGCATGAGCTACATCTATATCGGTATATTACTTAAGGCAACGCATACTTTTCGATCATTATCATGGAATGTTAGCATACTGTTCAAATATTGCATTACAGAGCGCTCCATGATCTTCTCACCAAACTAATCCACATAAAGAGAAATCTATGATACCACTAACGTCGTAATGTGTACGAGAGAGAAGCGCGAGAAGCGTTCAATACGTATGTTAGAAAGAGATAGAAGCACCACGTTGCCTAGCAACCCCAATGTGAGGCTTGCCACGTTATAATCGAGGCACTTTTTCTAACAAATGTATTGCACGCTCTCCGCACTTCTCTCTGTTACACGTTACCACGTCAGTGATATTTTGATTTCTCTGTATGTGTGAATTACTCTGTACTGACGTCAATATTCGTGCTTTGAAAAATTAATAAATCAAAAAATGGTAAGTGATAAGTGTAATATATTTACAGAACATATTAAACCCTGTTTTTCTTTATTCCTTCTCTGAGTTTGCACAAGGTTCGGAGTTTCGTTACCTTTTACAGTATGTTATCTTTTCGTCTTGTTCACGTCTCGGTTAACGTTAATTCATAACCACACACTTAGACATCAGTTCGGTTTCAAAATGAAAGGCAGCATATTAATCCTATGGGTATTTTGACGAAAAAATAAAGAGAACCAACAGTCAACGCCGTTAAATAAACTGGATTTGATCAACCAGAAATGTAATAGTGTGCACACACTGCACCAGTGAACCAGTTAATTACCTTTTGCGACATCATATCCTCTTCTAACCAAGTTATACATGACCTCGCTTTCGTTCCTTAGCACTTTTAAACATGACTCAGTACGGTTTATTGAAACTTATAATTGTACGACTAGAAAACCTGCCGATTTTTGAGTATCAATAAACATCTTGATCAATCAACGGACTTTTGAAAACTATTTGATTCAAATAAGTATGTCAGGCTCTCTGAATGATAAGTTTCCATTATGATTTGGAAGGAATACGATCGGGTGATAAATATGCGAAAAATAAAGAAAAACTAACATAACTACTATAGGTTGATACATGATATAAATTGATTCAGCCTTACTGAACCATCAACAGCAATTAAGTGCTAATGGCTATTTTAAGTAAGTAGTAAGCAATTGCTTATTTATTTTAATGAACGACCTTCACATCTAATAACCTACCGCTGAGTCTGCAGTCTCATATAATTTACTGCTGTTGTCGACTTATCCATAACATTGTTAAAAACCTTGTGTTCTGTACTTTCCTATATTTTATTTATCATATACTGTCTTGGCATTCTATATCCAAATGTCCGAGCTCGTTCTCAGCTTTCGAAACCTTTGATAAAAATGAAACATAATTAACGATTGCTAAACGTCAATACCGGACACTAGATTCTCAAACAGAATGATTAAAACCATTGATAAAGACGTAACCACTCAAACTACCTGGATATCTAATATTTAAATCTAAATGCATGTGCCACTTGTCCAGTAAGAAAAATAGATACCCTGTAAAAGCACATGTTTATAAAACTTTTCGACCTTACTTTTGAACGTGAAAGTTATTCTCACATACAAAACACGTCCAGAGCTTTAGAAGACCGCTAAAACAGTTTTGACCAGATTTCCGATTCTGTACTCGATAAATTTCGATGCCACAAATGCTGATTATGGCTATTGTATTACTATGTTTATGAAGAGCATGGTCAATAAAAAGATAACAAGATGACTAACCTGTCTCTGTCATCAGCTCCATCATGCGCGGACGCGACATCCTGGAATATCCTGACACCGTACTTGGAGTGCGCCCACAATCTCACCTCCTGTCTAAACACAAACATGATGGCCACGATGAGACACACCACGATCACTGCGACCAAAGTCCCTGCTAGCAACGGCACATAGCTGCCTGCAATCAGCTGCGGCTGTTTGACAACTTCCCTCTGGACGACCGAGGTGGCTATCGCATTGTCCATGTCATCACATCTACCTAAAACGTCAGCTACCGTTTCTCCTTCACCCCCAGAGCAAAGCATCTTCGATGGATCGCTCCCTGTCTCCCGGATCCAGGATACCAGCCGAGCCAGGGCATCGCACTGGCAAGACCACTTGTTGCCGTCTAGAGAAACACGTGGAGTTGCGTCTTCCACCAGCTGCCACGGACTGAGGTTCACGATTTCGTTTTCGTCTAGCTTCAGTACCTCCAGTTGATGCATATTTCTGAACGTTTGGTTACCGACGTGAGCTATTTTGTTATGATCTAGGTAAAGTTCGTTTATGTTGGGTAACTGATCGAACTCGTATCCTCTCAATTCGTCCAGTTCATTGTTTTCCATGTGCAACACTTTCAAGGAACTGACACCATTAAAAGTCCTGTTGTGCAAGGCTCTCACATTACTGTTATTTAAAAACAACACCTCTAACTTTTTCTTTCCGATGAACACGTGACTTCCCAGCTCCCCTAGATCATTGCCATCGAGATAAATTTCAGTGGCATCCATAGGAATTTTCTCAGGTACCATCGTGTAACCAGCGTTACTGCAATCGACGACGTTTGAGGTCCAGGTCATGTCGTGGAAACAGGTACAACGGTCCGGGCACGTCATCTCACAGTCGCACGCGTCAAAATCACAACAATGGCACACTGTAAAGCAATGAGTCTCATATGGGCATAGGAAGTTCGAAGGCTTGAGGCTCAACAAAGGCTGCGGAGGTTGACCTCTGTTATGTGCTAGTTCGCAGGTGATGGCATCCATATCCAAAACTTGTGGGTAGTGTCTCAGGTTACTCAAGCGGTTGATGTTTAGTAGCCACTCCATTTTGCAATCACAGTAAAACGGGTTATCTCCTAGATAAAACTGAGGCAAGTCCCTGTCGTTTGTCACGTTACTCAAACTCAAAGCTGACAACTCGAGATGTTTGATATTGTTACCGTACAGCACGACTTTTTCTAGGTATGGTTTGTTATGGAAGGTATTAGGCAACACAGTCGTAATCTTGTTATTGTTCAAGAACAGCGTTTCTATGCTGTCTGGTACCGAATTTTCCTTTATCTCTTCGATCAAATTATAGCTGACGTCAAGCATCCTAATTTTGAGCGTGTTTCTGACATCGTAAAAGTTCCCGAGTTCAGTGACCTGATTGTCGTGCATATCCAACCATTCCAAACTCACAGGCAAGTGACTAAAATCGAACCACATGAGTTTATTCGATGATACGTTCAGCCACACCAGCGATTTGAGATTCGTAAAAACTCCACTAATGTCAGTTAACTCATTAGCGTCTAGACGGATGGCCTTGAGAGTCGGGTTGCTCGAAAAAGCACTCTGTTCGACATACTTGATTTTATTGGATGCTAAATTTAGTACCTGCAGAGAGGGTAGAGTCGAAAATGCGTCCCTTGAGATATTCACGATGTGATTGTCTACTAAGCGAAGCCCGTACAGCAGGTCTAAACCTTCGAATGACGAGTTGGCCACCGATTCGATGTGGTTCTTACCCAAATCTAGCGTTTTCAGAAAGCGCAATTGCCCGAGACCGCTCGGTATCGTTCCTAATCGATTTCCATTCAATATGAGGTCTTGCAGATGGGTCATATTTTCAAAGGAATTCGGGTGGATGAACTCAATGTCATTTTGGTCCAGAGATAATTGATTTAGGGCGTACATCCCCGAAAAGTGGTAGTTCTCGATGCGTGTGATTTTGTTGTAGGATAAGGTTAATGCGTGCAAGTTCTTCAGTTCCGAGAAGGCTCCTTCGGCTATTACACTGATACGGTTCTTTTCGAGGTTCAGAAGTTGAAGGCTGTACAGATCGTGGAACAAATTTGCGTCTATACGAGTCAACTGGTTGCTTGCTAAGTTCAACACGACCAGTCTTACTAGACCAGAGAACGTATCTCGATTCACCCACTGACTGTTTAATTCGTTGTGAGACAGGTCCAAAATGTTAAGTTGATCCAATCCTTCTAAAAGTCCTGGCGCCAGGACGCTCAACGAGTTGTTGTTGAGGTACAGGTGACGAAGTCCTCTGGATGACTGGAACAGCTCTGGAGGTAGAGCAACCAAAAAGTTGCTGGACAGATTCAAAGTGATGAGGTTGGTCAAACCAACGAAGGCTCTATCCCCCATGTTCGACAGAGCACTGTTTTGGAGGTGCAGTTCTTCGAGAGATCGTAGCCCTGAGAAGCCATTGTCGAGCAAAGTTATGATATCGTTGTACGAGAGGTCTAGAGTTTCCAGTCCACTAACGCATGCACGACCGGGAGCGAGAGGTCCATTGCCCCAATCTGAGAATCCCATCCCCGAGACATTCTGGAGCTTGTTACGAGTAAGGTTGAGATGAGTCAGACTGAAGAGTGGGCAGAATAAGTCTTCTGGAGTATTCCAAATATTGTTATCACCAAGGTCCAAACTTCGAAGTTCTGCAAGTCCCCTGAAGCTCTCGGGATGTAGTTCCAAAGTCATCGCCGACCATTCTGAGTTGTGTGATCGGAGCGAGAGTCTTCGTAAATGCCGCAACGGCGACAGTGCGGCACCAGGAATGTTCCTTATTTTACAATTCTCCACTCGCAGGTCTTTCAGTTTCTTCAAGCTAGACAAGAAGTTTCCTTGTCTCGGCGTCTCCAACGAGCTTTCAAAGAACAACACGTCGTTGCATTCCAATGTAAGAACGCTAACACGATCGGACTCCGTTTGGCTCATGTTCCTCAGCAGCGCCTCCGCTGTGTTGATGGTGCGTATCTGACAGTACAATACCGGCTCTTCGATACTGTCGTTCTCCTGAAGTTCCATTCGCCATTCGCATCCTCTGGGCGGCGAGTCCACTCTGGAGAGACTCCTCGCGTCCACCACTGACACCAGCACAGCACTTACAACTAACCAGATCATTGTTATAACTATCTCGTTCACTTCACTTTAGATCATCTCATCGCGCGTAGACGGACGTTCACGAACGAAGAAGCGGAGATGCACGACTGCTCTCTTCGAGTTACGCTCCGCGACTGACTAGCCGGCTGTTGCTCGCCGCTCCGCAGTTGTTTCTGGGGCTCCGCCCCTTTCCCACTCCGCGGTGCTCCAGCTGCTTAGGACGCCGCTGAATGGAGAATGTCACGTGTACTTTGGAAATTATACAATGTGTAAATTGCAATATGCTCCCCACCACAACTCGGTGGTTATGTTTTTGATGTGTGTGTATGGCATCGCGGTTGTTCGATCCTCTTTTGAGAAGACAGACGCCATTTTTTTTCAAGGTGGACATGAAGAAATCGTCTTATTAAACGGTTGTTCACCTCAAGCATCTGATATTTTGTTGTGCAATACATATATTTTTATGCTTTATGTAGATATAGGTATTGTTTAAATCCTTTCTATCAATTGGTGTAAGGATATGTATCCTTTCAATTATTTTGTGACACATTTTCGCCACTGGTTTCTGTCAGTATACCTGCTTCATTGTGCACTGATGGTCTTCCTTTCCGTCGCTTAAGTCTTACATACGGCTGACCTTTCATTACCTGTCTTTTCTAATCCATCCTGTTCACATGACCAAACCACACTGAAAAATAAAATTACATAGCTTATCGTAGGCAATGTTGTAACCAACGTTATGTAAAAAATATTTTACACAGCATGTACTGCATATTTTTCACATATGATCCAATATATTCAGAATTCGTTGTGTTAAAATACATTAGTTATCGGAACGCAGTCCATGATTCATGAAATCTCATAATATATTATTTAGTATGTAGTCTTGATTATTTTTTTACATAACTCGTTATACAATTTACTGTACAGAGTATCCCACATATAACAGATGATCATTATAGTTATGCTTGGGCGTGATTGAGATAACACCATACGCCTTTGAACTACAAAAAGAATAACTGCACTAAAATAAGCAGCATATTGTAACCGTTTAAAATACAAATCAATTAAAAAAAAAGAACCTCCAAAAGCTACAAATGGCGCAGCACAGGTATAGATATACTAAACATGCGATGTATCTATTCAATTTTAATACGAGGACAATCTTAGTACTTACGTGAGCAGAGCATTATTTTGAAATGTTGGCAAAGATAAAGCAATAAATCACAATCAGGTATAAGCCAATACAAACCTTCACTTTTCTTGGGATAAGCCTTTAACCTAATCCGAATTAAGCACTAGTTGCCCGTGGAACCCATGCAAATATTAAGTCCTTAAGTATGGAGTCGCCACACTCCTGGACCTAAGCCTTTGTTACCCTCAAGAATCTCCTTAGATATTTAATTTCAACAGTTTGGATACGACTTTTCAGTGCCTTCCTTATAGTCCACGAATCTGTTCGCTTTGATAAAAACATTCTACTTAGGATTCCAGGATTACTTTGAGCTTTTTATGATGAATATCAACTCCTCGATCGAACGTGATTAACTTTTCTCTCATGGCGCGGGCCACAACTATATATCTAATAAAAAGCTATAATCTGATATATTCTAGTTTGGAAAAGGACAACATTAAGAATGTTTCCCTGTTTTTGTTGAAAAGGACATAAATCTGAAGCAATGAATTGGAAAAATTCCGTTAAAAAGGTGACTAAAAAAATACTCAATACTCAAAGATATAAACGTGTAGATAATAGAAAAACATTTGATTATTTAGATTTCAACAACCTTTTTTTCTAATGGACCATTATAAAGAAGCATATCTCTATAAATTGAGTATCATAATCCTGTAGTGCGGATAGCAAATACCTATCGCACAGTAAAGCTTCACAAGAAGCTTGAAACTGCATCATGGCCATCTCCAGGTTACATATTACCCTCGGGTTTTCTTAAGGACCAACATTGTAATGCAAAATCTTGGAACAAAATTAAAATCGTTCTGAGGGTGGAAAGCTTGTCCTTATTTCCAACTTTCTCAAGGTTAGGACGTTGTATCCAAGTTTTAGAATTCTAATGAGGTGAAGATGTTCTTTTCGTTATTTCATCAACTTCCACTTAGACACAAATTAGTTTTCAATATTAGCGTCAACATAGAAATGGCGAATGTCATGTGAAGTCTGGAAATTGCGATTTGCTCCCCACCACATCTCTGGTTATGTTTTTGATGTGTGAATCGTATCCCAATTCTTTGGATAAGGACCATTTTTTCAATGTAGGCGTGAAGAATCGAGATGTTTGTTACCCAAGCATTTTATGTATATTGTTTTTCATATTTAATTTAAACATGTCAAACATTAGAGGTGCTAGCAGTCCTTGGACAAAGGAGAT
The DNA here is from genome assembly GCA_963669975.1 of Acanthoscelides obtectus. NCBI lineage: Eukaryota > Metazoa > Arthropoda > Insecta > Coleoptera > Chrysomelidae > Acanthoscelides > Acanthoscelides obtectus. The sequence goes on from CAVLJG010000010.1 coordinate 48,879,195, forward strand.
TTATTTTGTACTTAGAGCGATGGCTACTGCTTATTGCCTTTTAAAGAGTCTCCAGTTTGATATAACAATACAATATCGTATAAAGAAACAAAATCTAAGAAGCCTTCTTAAACTGATAACTTCGCTTGATAACACTTCTCTTTAGAATAGTTTTCAATTGCTTTCACCCATTTCACCTTCTTCAGTTTGTTTATGATGTCGTATTATACACATATAGATTCCTGAAGAGGGTATAAATACCAACGAAGTAGACAAGTATTATCAGCATCCCCAAATTTGACATTTTTCTGTTTCAGGTTGCAAGGTGTAAGATGATAAGAATAAACCGAATAGTCAATAATAAGTTTCTCCTCGCTGGGTTGTAAATTATGTACATAGGTGCTTCTGTATATGTATAGTCTGAGAAAATCTAAAGTTCGCCAATTTTGACCTAACAAGCAAACTTAGGAATCGTTTTAAAATAAACTAATTTCAGAATACTCTTCAGGGTCTTGTAAAACAAGGCTTTAACTTTAGTCTTCAACTGAGTTTTTGAGCTTTTGGGTGTACTTATTTTTAGAAGGTATCAGACATTAGATCGTTTATAACTGGAAAACAGTCAACTTTAGAGAACGGTTCATGCAATCTGTTTTTGTTCAGAATGATCCAAAAAACCTGGAAAATGTTGTTTTAATATATTTGAAAAATCGGTTAAACAAACGTGTTTTGCCTGAGGTGCTGGAATAGCTGTTAACGACTTGTTGAATTGTTTTTATGGACTACCAGAAAAGCTTCTATTAGCAAGTAAAGTTACCTTTGTCTGCTATCAGATAACTTTTGTGAGTACTCAAATAACACTTTCTTTTGGTGAAACTAGTTTGGCACAGGTATTTATGTTGTATGATCTTTTGACAAAACCAGTTTATGTATTCATTTTTGTTGCGTACTCTGAACTAGTTTTGTGCTTAGTACAAAACTATCGCATGACCTGCTAATGTTGCGTAAGTGAGCTATCAGTGATGCCTTTGCAAGGAGCTAAAAGCACACTTGGAATATTTCAGAGTCATTTCCACTAGCTAAGAGATGACATTGGCACAAATTGCCTTGGCCTACTAACAGTAGCTCGCGATCGACAGACAAAAAAGCTCTATGACAGACTAATAAAATAATTTTTGTTTCAAGTTACGTTTCATATGATTAGGAAAAAGGTAGGCCGCGTTTGTAAAAACATCTCTCAAATGGATAGACAGTGGTGTAATTTATCTTATCTATCACTTGTTAGGGGATCACAGAGCAAAAATGTCAACATATTTCTACAAAACATCCGTGTCTTTTTGTTTCTGAAATATAAGATCGCGGGGAGTGCATAAATACTATCTGAATAGGGTATATTTGATATTGTTTTTAACTTCACGTATCATGTTCTCAAAAACGTTAATGTTTTACAGTTTGAACATTTTTTCATGAGTAGGTACCTGTCTGGATCAAGCATAACAGCCCTATCTTATGTTGAAAAGTTATTTACGTATATTTCTTACTAATTAGCCTAATTCGGTAGATATTTGATCTTAAATTGTTAATAGGTGTGACAATATTTAGCTACGATTCGGTTAATTTTCTTTAATCGTTTCAAAAGGTTAAATTCCGTCATAATCTGCCAAGGTTTCGTCCAAAACGACACTTACATTATAAAATTGACCTCTGTTTCCAGAGTTACATTTTGATTTTCATCCAGTCACAGCAACGAGAAGTGTAATTCTATTGATAAAAATGGCTAGCGTTGTTATAGTTGATAAGACAGTCAATTTGAATAGTTCCTGATTTGACACCACTGACTCTTGGTCTGTTTTTTATCTACTGTCAGGCTGAGAAGACAATGCATGAATGAATAAATAAACATAATTTGTATAAATCAGTATTTTGCTTACCTAATGTGTTTCATATAGTAACATTTTTTTGAACAGTGCGTTTCAGAAGCTGACATTATATAAAACCATCAAATCAAAGGGTAGCATTCAAACGTTACTAGATCAACAAGTTTGCTTTGATATGTACTTTACTTAATTTTATAAAAATTAAAAAACCTGTACGATACCACTTTTCAATACATTATCTATCTAACAATTGGTGAACAAAAAAATAATAGCGAAGATCAACTGAAACACTTATTTTCTTAATTTACTGAAACAACAATATGTCATTTGTTATAATGTGTTGCACATTCACTATACTTTAAAACTTTGCATAGTACTTGTTGCACATCCACTAAATTTTAGAATAGTTAGTAAGGCTTGCAGACCATCCAGCAAAGTTCCTCAAGTGCCTTAAATTTGACCATTGGAATCTCGGAAACGGTAAGAGATACAAGGTTGGTTAATTGGTGGCAAAGTTGCTCATTTAGGTAACCGAGAAAATTCCACTTAGTAATCTTCGCATTCAGTGTTTCCAAAGACAGTCGAAAAAACTGAGTTATTATAAATTCCTTTCTATTTTTACTGAAGTTATTCGAAATAGGAATCCAAAATAAATTGCGACTTCTCCTCTACAAAGTGGCATAATTAGAATTTCAGTCCCTACTCGTCAATAATCAACTTATTGTTTTTTATGAACGACATTGCATATGTATGTTCTATGGTTTTTAATTACATTTTTTCTACTTTCCTATATAGCAGCAGTGAGGATAGAATTTGATATTATTCTATAAAAATTGAACGTAGAATTACAGGCAGTTTGCTCAATTTTGAAGCTTTAAGTAAGCCATTCCTTACCACAGCGTACGTATGAATATCTGAACGGAAAGTCTCACACAAAGAAGAAATCAATATTTGCTGGTAGTACTATATACAGGGTGTTTGGAGGGTGAGTAGCCAAACGGAAATGGCGGATAGCTGAGGCTATTGGCTATTTTCAACGCCTAATTAATTTACATTTTGCCTCAGTTTTAAGGAGAAACAATGATTTTTTCTTTTTTTTAAAAATCCCCAGTTCTTAAATTTAAGTTTCAATATTTTCAATCTGATATATATACTAAGTGACATATAAATCCGAACACCCAGTTTAAATGGTTTTATTTTAATAAAAGTTGGTGAATGTAGTTATTTTACTGTAAATAACCAGTGAAAAAAATTTTCAGCCTTATCAGTTGGACATTCCGGTTTTTATACTGCTTTTTTTTAATTCACTAACGCTCTAAAAATGAATATTTCAGCCGCAGTAAAAAATCAACGTTGGCGGATTTTGGTTCTTGACATCCTTTACGATCGGTTACGATGCCTAGAGTACGGAGACCTGTACGATTTCGTCAACTCAGTGAGTTTGATAGGGGCCGTATAGTAGGACTTCGGGAAGCTGGACTTTCTTTTCGGGCAATTGCAGTTAGAGTTCAAAGAAGTGTAGACACTGGGGTTAGGTGTTGTCAGGCATGGCTTCGAGAAGGCCGTACGCAAAGCGCAAGGGGAACTGGACGCCGCCATAGAACAACAGACCGTGAAGTTCGCCGCCTAAGTTTATTGGCCTTAAGGGACCGTTTCTCCACTACCAGGTCCATTGCAAATGAATGGTTTGCAGAACACGGAAGACCTATTGGCATGCGAAGTGTTTACCGACGAATGAGAAGTTTTGGCTTGTTTTCATACCGGCCACACTGGGTCCTTTAACTCGAAAATACCGACGTAATCGCCTTGAGTGGTGCAGACAACGGTCACTCCGGGATCAGGAATGGAACAGTATTGTCTTTAGTGACGAGTCTCGATTTTGTTTAGGCATGCACGATGGTCGTGCTAGGGTTAGAAGGCAACGTGGTGAAAGGAGGAGCCCACAGTTTTTTGTTGAAAGACATGTTCATCACACTGTTGGAGTTATGGTTTGGGGTGCTTTAGCTTATGGTTCCATGTCACCTTTAATCTTCATCAGAGGTAACACGAACGCGCAGCGTTATATCCACGAAGTTCTAGAACCCCATCTTTTACCCTATCGTGACACCCTGGCAGATCCAACTTTCCAACAAGATAATGCCCGACCACATGTTGCAAGAGTCACAATAGACTTCTTTCAACATAATGATGTCACATTGTTACCATGGCCACCAAGATCTCCCGACTTATCCCCAATTGAGCACGTGTGGGATATGATGGGTAGGAGATTGCTCAATTTGCAACGTCCTCCTCAGACTCTAGAAGCACTTCGAGAGGAGTTGGTGGTTGCCTGGAATGAGATACCACAGGAGGACATTGACCACCTGATCAGAAGCATGCCTAGGCGCGTTGGAGAATGCGTAACACATCAGGGTACATACACACATTATTAAAGGTCAAAGGGCTTTAAAGCAGTGCAATCATTTTGAAATGTTTATCATTTACTTATTATGCTTCATTAAGTACTTATACAAAATTTTATTAAAATAAAAACATTTAAACTGGGTGTTCGGATTTATATGTCACTTAGTATATTTATTTAAATTGATTTTATTTTTGAGTCAACTATTATTTCATTCGAATTCAATCAACATTTGATACAAACAGTTGAAGAACAAGTGAGGTGCTCGCGTGCAAAACCGGATATATCCACTTTTTACTCAAAATATTGTTTTTGTGGTTTCTGGGTGTAGGTCGTGATATCTATAGGCTTACATATCCAAATAAACAAGTCTGTGCGTATTTTGTTGCAACTTGTAGTTCGTTTCTGACATTGAGCTATGATCACATGTGCATTCAATCGTCTCATATTTATCTAATACTCGTAATAGTAGTGTGTTTATTGTTTTAAGTTGAAAATTGTATAGTATGGAGGAGGATATTAGTGTAATTGAAGGAAGTGATGGAAGCAGGAAAATTAAAAAAAACGCGAGAGCAAAATAGAAAAGCGTAAAAAGCAAAAGTAAGGTTAAGTTATTGTTTTAAATTGCGATTTTACTACAATTTTTATGTATGTTAGGTATTTAGATCCCGACCCTAAATTAGACGGCTTTACACGTCCTTGTAGTCATGATGGTGAAACATATGAATGCTGCAAAGTGAGTATGCAAGATATTATAAGGCTTAGAAAACAGTTTCTATGTCAGCTAAACGACGCAGACAAAATAAAGAAATGAAAGAAAGGAACGCAACAGTTTCTTACATGCCTGATAAAAGTATGATTAGGGTTTGCAAAACTTTTTTCTCTGCTGTTTTTGGTGTAACTAAACACAGACTTGACACAGTTGCAAAGGTTTTGGAAGAAGGAGAAAATGGGAGGTGATAGAGTATCTAAGAGAAAGGCATCAAAAAAAGAAAAAGTACGACAATTTATTGGTACCTTGCGATGTAAAGAAGGCCACTACAATAGAAAAAAGTCGAAACGTATATACTTTTCTGCAACTCTTTCTGTGGCAAAGCTGCATAAAATGTATAATAGGAAATATAATCCTCAAGTTCAACAAATAACCTACGATATGTTCAAAAATATATTTTTTATGTAAGGAAAACCAAGCTATGCGACTGCCTGTACGAAGAGACTGAAATACATACTTAATTTTGTTTGTATTCTTTTTGCAAAGATTACTTTAACTAACTTGTCTTGTTTATTTAGAGAAAAATAAATAACTGTTTTCACTCACAGTATGTCATTTTGTGTGCAAAACCGTATATATGCAGTGCTTTTTTGCTAATAACGCCGAGTTGTTTACTTGTTTTACAAAAAAATATACCTCAATCAGTTGGTCAACCCCGTTAAATTAAAACCGTTTTCTCAAAATAACACAATTTTTTAAAATAAATCTGTAGGTTGTTTCTTTATCGCCTGAAAAAACTGTAAAAGTGGATACTCCGGTTTTTCAAGCGAGCTCCTCAAGTAAAGGTGGAGCAACAAACTTCCTTAAATCAATGGACAAAGATGGTACGTCAACTTTACAATAAGCAAAAAAAATAACACAGAAGAGTACGTGGTTTTCAAATGCAATTAAAAACTTCTCTAGTTAACAATCTTTCTAACGGTATGCCACATGTAACATAAATAATTAGAAAACTCAACAAAAAATGAATTTAGTTTCAATGATTCGTGATAGTGGATGCAGCCAAACCATTGGGTTTCCGTCTAACAAGTCTAAACCTATTGCGTCGATCCCCTGCCTCGTATCCGCTTTATTACCTGTACCTGACGTGGTATTTAGTCGATCTTCACCTATGTTTACCTCCGCCATTGAAATTGTTTTTGTTTTTTGTTTTCGTTCAGTTGCGTGAAGTGTTCTTGATTTGCTGTTACTGTTGCCTGCTATGGCTGATATCTTTACCAACGAGGGGTATACCGGCATGCTGATGGAAATGGCCGAGCAGCAAAAAGGATTTTCCAAGCACGTTTTCCCAATAGACGCCAACCTAGTCGTCATACCTTTGAAACTCCCTTTAGCCGCTTAAGAGAAAGTGGGAATCTAAATCGTCGTGAACCTGGACTTGCTAAACAACGTAACGTTGCTGATGACGAACGCATTCTGGAAGTTTCTGATGTAGATCCTACAACGAGCATCCAGTTTGTAGCTGCAACGCTAAATCTAAGCGTATGGAAGGTGTGGTTTGTTCTTCGTGCCAACAGACAGCACCCTTTTCATTACACTCCTGTGCAAGGTCTCGCAGAGAGTGACTACTAAAGGCACGTTCAGTTTTGTTGCCTCCTGCTGATACCCGAGACTTCTTAAGAAGCATTCTATGGATAGATGAATCAAAATTCAAATTCAAAGGATAAAAACCCAAAAATGAAGAGAGCAGTGTCCTTTCAACGGAAACTCGGTAAACGTTTGGGCAGGTGTAATTGGTAGTACACTTATTTACCAGACGAGTTGAATGGGCAAAATTCTCAAAATTTTTTAACAAATCATCTGCCCGAACTCATGAACGGAGTTCCAAATTTTGACAATGAGGAACCAGTAACATTCCAACACGATGGCTGTCCAGCGCACTGGATATTAGCCGTCCGGGGGCACCTAGACAATGCATTTTTTAAAAGGCTTGGATTAGCAGAGATGGTCCTATCCCATGGTGCACGACCGCTGGATTTGACCCCGCTTGATTTTTACGTCTGGAGCAGTGCTAAAGCACTAGTGTATTCCGAACCCATTAGTACAACAGAACAATTAATAGAAAAAACTAATAATGCTTTTGTGATAATGAAACTAGAAATAACACTACAGTATACCACAAGAGAAATAAGAAAGACGCGTTATGCATGTATTAGAAATAATGGAACTCGATTTGAACAAGATTTACAATAAGCCGAGCAGAAAAAAAACAATAGGGTTAGCTGTGCTGGAATGAGACAGAAGTTTGTACCTGCTCAATTAGGTAATTGGAATGATTTGGCTGCATCCACTGTCAGCAATCGTTGAAGATAAATTTATTTTTTGTTGAGTAATCTAATTATTTACGTTACATGTGGCATACTGTTAGAAAGATTGTTAACTAGAGAACTTTTTAATTATATTTGAAAACCCCGTACGCTTTTGTGTTTTTTTTGCTTATTGTAAAGTTGACGTAACATTTTTTTTCCATTGATTTAAGGAAGTTTGCTGCTCCACTGTTACTTGTCCTTCAACTGTTTTTATCAAATGTTGATTGAATCTGAATGAAGTAACAGTAGACTTAAGAATAGAATCAACTTAAATGAATATAATATAAAATTAAAAATATTGAAAATGAAATAAATTTAATAACTGTAGATTTTCTCCAAAAAAGAAAAAATCATTATTTCTCCTTAAAACTGAATGTAAATTAATCAGGCGTTGCAAATAGCCAATAGACTTAGCCATCCGCCATTTCCGTTTCGCTACTCACCCTCTAAGCACCATGTATTTACAAAAACTTAGATTTGCTATGAAATTTCTAGACCGATCGAATTTTATTATTTTTAAGTTGTAGGTACTAGGATGATAATGACCGAAAATTTCTCCACCTGAAATCACGAATAATATTGATACGTTTCTAGATAAGCGATCATCTTGAAACAGCTCCTGGTAAGAAGTCAAATTTCAATAGACAATCTTTGGGTTACTAAGAAACAATTCTCATCATGAATGATCACCGCCAGGAATTTTTCTCAGAGGGAAGGCGATCACGTTTGGTGAAAGTGTACCTGCCCTTAAAGTTTTTTCAATAGCGGCAGTCGTAAGTTTATTTTCCCATGAAGGGCCAAAATCTTAAGAGTCCTCAAAATTATTCACAAAATCATGCTAAATATGCAAATTTGAAGGTCCAACAGGATTCCCAACGGGTGCATTGTCCCCTCCCTCCCTTGCTGGGGACTATAAAATATTACAAGAGTTTTCAGTAGGTATGCTGCCCTCTACGGATTTCTAAAATTATCACCAAAACAGAAAGATAGAAGTCGTACCTGGTTTGACTAATAAAGATACTCAGCTAGGCCCAAGCGCCGACAGATGGCACGGGAATGGTACCGCCATCTGCCCGAGCAACTGTCAAACATTTGCGCATTGCGCCATCTGTGGGCCTGAAACTGAATGGTTATTATCGATTCGATGATGCAAAAGGACGTTATCCTCGAAGAACAAAAAAGAAGAACAGAAAATAGAAGATGTCGCTACTTAAGACGCCGCCATTTTACTTGAGCGCTGTGCTCATCCACGCCGAGGTCTTGTTATGCAGAATTCGTAACAGGAATCCAGAATGTCGATAGAAGTTAATGGCTATGATTGATTCTCTGGGTTAACCCGTTCCGAGGAAATTAGTGTCAATGATGTCACACAATAGCCGTGATGAGTAAGTAGCCAGCACTGACTCTTTACTGAAATGTTGGTAACAAGGTAACAGAAGCGCGAGGAGGTGGCGAACCGCAGTCTTCACATTCCATAGGAATGCTGGTGAATTTTATCAACTGTACGTAATTAGTGTTGACCAGAAAATGTTCAGATGAATCTGTCTTAGTGCACAGATTTTAATTGTTTTCGTTGCATTTCCCGAGCATTTCATCGAATGCACCAATTGTCATTTTGATTTCTGATTCGTGTCTTCTGTCAAGATTGATTTACTAACATATTAATGTAATTCCCAAACTGTTTCTGAACTACAAATTAGGCGGAACGATTTATCTAGGATAGGAAGGACCTTCTACTTCCTGTAATGCAATAAAAATACATGTAACAACCATAAATATGTGGCTAAAAAAAATTGACGGAAACGGATTGTTCGTAAAGCAAACTCTAATTCGGCTTTAGATCATCACAAGTTCGGCTGAAACATCGCTTTTTGCAAATCGCTGTTGTCGCACAAAAGAAGGCTAAAAATATCTTTGCATCTCTGTCATCCATAGTTTAGAGAAGCGCCACCTTCACAATCCATGTGCAAATTTGTATTAGCTAGCTAGCGCCAGCGTGGCCAGACGTGAGTTTCGTCGCTGAGCAACGGCGGAGTGGCGGTGTTTTCCATGATCCTGTTAACAGGAGAACAGCAGCCAGAGAAGATGTGAGAATAAGTACGTAGCTGTTCGATTTCAAATTCAAATCCTATGATAACTGGAAAGTGAACGAGTTAGTCGACTTAGATTCAATTACCAAAATGAGACTAGCGTTTAATGATAGTGGAACCGTGTATACCAGTGGCATTGTATCTAGGTATTAGTTATTGAACTGAAAGGTGCGAGCTACAAGAGACTACCTCTTCCATGCTTTGATTAACAAAGATGCAAAAACTTTTCTATTCGAAAGGTTCTTGGTTGTTTTTTTTGCGCGCCAAAATGTTGCGAGGTCAGGTAGGGTCTGGGTTGGTATGTGCTTGCTATGTTTTCCTTCTTATAGGGTCTTACCAGTAGTAGATATACCCTTATAGAATAAATTTATACTGCGTCGGAATTCGCAATACGTCTCGCTTTGATTATTTCTATACCATAACAATGAGCTTTAAAACGTTTAAATCTTAAAATATCTCCGTTTGCTTTTAATTATTAGGTAGTATTCAAACTCATCAGCAGAAGCGGCTGCAAGCCGACGCTTACGACGCACTGTGAGAGGGACCCCCGCAGGTTAAGGGCCCCTTAACGCGGTTCGAGATAACCCAGAATAAAAACAATGCATCTGACAACCATGATGCTCCTACACCCCCTCGCCCTGCTCTGCACTGTTCACCACCAGAGAAATCTGCTCTGACACAGTGCCATTTTAGCCTTATTATCGCCTTTTGAGGGTCGCCCTACAGATTTCTTCCGTCAGGTCCCGAAGAGCTTAGAACGGTCATTGATTAGCACACCTCCTTCCACATCGCTGTTTGGCAGGTCGATTTTTAAGAAAATGTGGCACAAAGATGAATAGAGCAACATTTCCCGTTTTCTTGTTGTTTTTTTTTGCTTGTCAAGCCAAGACGGGGTGCGGAGTATATATTTATTTATTTGAATATCTCACAAACGGAAATTGGATATTTGGAGCGTTTCTTTTTACGACAAAATATTGGTACCAAATGCATCAATCCTTTCTGATTTTTCAATTTTCTACAAACAGTTTTAAACCTGTAACTTGTACACAGTGACAAAATGCAAGTTGAGTGTTTATTAAAGGAAATAACATGCCTTGATAGTATTTTTTGATCTATACCAGCATTTCCATCAAATTTTATTTGCTCACGAGCAACGTAGGATATAGGTATTTAGTAATTGATATTCATGCCTATCCCAACAAACATTTGTTGGTATTTTGTTGAAACAGTTTTTTTATCCCTTTTCCCTACTCCCTAATAGTCTTTATACCGATAACATCTTTCCGCTTTCAAACAGCGTTCCAAAGCCATGAAAAAATTTACGTTTCCAATTCTACGTTCCCTATTCTCGCGTTCCACCACACGCCCCAATATAATGTGTATACGCCGACTCTATAACACACTGCCACCGGCAGCGAACTACCAGTTCCCAGCCTGACCCCGGCAGCCATTTTATCTGAGTCCGGCACCAGACACCAAGTTTAAGCAAGCCCTTGCCTTCCACACATGAGCCACTCTGCTACAGACATGTGTAGGTTAGGTGCATCTATCTCTCTCTGTTGATATAGGGTCATTGTTGCCGAGAACCGTTTGCCGTCCTTGTTGAGAAGAGTCATATGTTGCCATATGGTAACCCGACGTATCAGGCGAACAGAACCGAGAGGTGGTTGTCGAGCGTGAGCTCGGCAGCGGACTCCGCGAGGTTGCCGGTTGTTGGAAATTTTCCTGATTCTAAAAGATCGATAAAGGATATAGCGGACTTCCTTAAAACCTCTGAAAGATAGAGGATGAAATGAAAAAAAGACGACCGCAAATGGAAGTAGCCCTGGACCTTAGCGACGTATTACTACAGAACTAAGACACGAATTTGATGTGCATATTTGTTTCTGATGAAAACACTGATTTTTTTTTAGACCACCAGTCACAGTCACAGTACTTGAAGAAATAATGTCTCCTTCCCAAAACACAGAAAAACCTTGTACCAGTGCCCTTACTACACTGGGATTGAACATTACCACAAATTGGGTCTCATTATCAAATCTCAAACGAATGAAAAGATCTTTAAAAGGAAGCTAAAAGATGAATACATGGGTTGTCAAATAGAATAGCTGCGTCACGTAATATTGGTCTTCATTTGTTTATTAGATATTGACATGTGATTCAGTTCTTTAATATAGACGTGTATACAGATTGTGCTTGACGAAACTTCTTTTTATTTTCATTTTTACAGTGTGTAAATGAAACTATATGATTTAAATAATTGAATAAATATTCGAAGAGGGATTAGAAACTTCGTCGTACCGCGCTGATCTCCTGTCAGAAAACCCTCTCAATTGTCAAGTGTAGAGAAGGATTTGTTGTATCTCCTCATCCTGGCTCGAAAACTTTGATGCTACCTAGAGGCGGAGAGGGAGCAGGGCAAGTGAACGTGGAGCTTCCTCTGTGCTTCAATTTGACTTGATCCGATTGATTCTAATCTTATCCCTGTGCCGTCATTAATGAGCTTTTTCTATATGTCCTATGTATCCCTTGAAAGGGTCAGTGTTTCATGGATTTCGATGCCAATATATTACAGCGCCATCTCTCAAACGTTAACCTTTTCAAAGGTAGGCATGTATGGAACATAGAGAAACGTACGTATTTTATCTCTATAATCTTTTGGACGCGGGAATATAGGGAATTAGTTTGCATACTGTACTGTACTGTAGTGCCGACAAAGTTGGCGCGGGGATATCCCACCATATTTAAAGAGTTCTCGTCCATCTCATAGACAAGAACTGATTTAACATATATGGGCATCGATCTTTCAGGCAGAGCTATATGCTATAGAATTTGGTGCCAGAATGATCGCAGAACGACAACTGAGACACAAACTATAACTATTTTTTCAGATAGTCAGGCCGCACTTAAAGCACTTGACTCCACCTACTCGACATCGAAATTAGTGTGGAAATGCAAAGAAACTCTCGGTGGCATAGGGGACGGAAATGAAGTCCGACTCATATGGATAGCAGCACATACAGGACTAAAGGGAAACGATGCAGCTGACATTGTGACAAAAAGTGGGGCTAGCACAGCCTTTATAGGGCCTGAGGCAGCGATTGGGATTGCACACAATACCCTTAAAGAATACTTAATCTCTGCAGGAGATGGACAGAAAGATCCATCCATACTGGAAGGGATTAGCAGAGTTAACCCATGCTAACGCAACTATATCAATCTTGACAAAGAAGGTAACATACTCTTTGCTACGGCTGAACAGGTATAGCCTCAAAGCTCTAGTAGGACTATACACAGGTCATTGCAAATTGCGACACCACATGAGCAGACTGGGCATGGCGGAAGACGCTGAGTGCAGACTGTGCTTGGAGGGAGATGAAACGGTCAGGAATGTATTGTGCAGATGCCCGGCAATTGCCAGAATCAGGTACAACATATTTGGAGATGCAGTACTCCAAGCAGAAGATCTGAAGGGTATTCCTCCAGACAAGTTGACCGACTTCCTCAGGAGGTCGGAGCTACTGAGGGAAATATAAATAGGTGTGAGTCACAATAGGCCAAAGAGTCGCAGTGGAGGATCGTTACTGATGCACTGACAAGAAACCTAACCTAACCTAACTGTGGTACCGACAAAGTTGGCGCGGGGGTATCCCACCATATTTAATGAGCTCTTGTCCATTTCATAGACAAGAACTGCTTTAACATACAAGTAGCCTCTAACATTTTTGTCAGATTATTTGTTCAGGACCCAGCAAGAAGGCCACTGGCCTCTCTATCTGAGCAGATTCTGATGTATCTGCCAGCCACCTCACTGGCCTTTTCCCAGCTTTCTTCTCTTCTGTAAAGATGTCAGAAACATCTTGGTTTCCAATAGTAGTAAAATAATCGTTAGGGGCCTAAGGGACCTTCTAATATTGATCCATACGCGACCTAATGGGGTTAAGGCTAATTCCATAAAAATGCATATTTTCGAAATTCTTTTTTGAATCACACAAGTAATGCTAGTGTATTTATCTAAGTACGATGCAGTAACGTAAAATTAGAACTATATTCTGCCGCACAAAGAGTCATTGGCCATTGGATTATCGGAATCAAAAAAATAAAATAAATTTATTAGGTAAAAGGTTTTTTAAAGTTACCAGTTAAAGTTAGCTTGTCAATTATTTCTATTTTTTTGTATCTCGCGGAAATAAGAAACTTGTTTTATTGTAGAAACAAAAATAATCCAAAAAACAAAAAGAAACTCGAATTTAATTGGTGATTTATGTGCTGAACGAGCATGAAGAAAAGCAATAGAAACGGTACGTTAGATGTTGAGTTACAGCTCAGATCGAAATAATCGCAGTCTCAGAAAAACGCTTTGAAGTTTCACATAAATCTGCTCGGTATGGCGTACACTTTTAAACTGACCTGTATACTATAAGTAAAAGAGTAGTTCAACAACGAGAATACAGTTACATAAGGCAAGTGAATTAGAAAGGATAGACGAGAAACCGCCGATATGGTCTAAATGCGTGCTGTTCTGACCGAGTAGGTATAGAAAATCAGTTTGGAGTAACGAACCCTTAAACACCAATAACTTTGTACATTTTGCTACGATCGATTTGAAATTTTCTCTCGATATTCTTGAAATGTTAGGTATATATTCACACTGAAAAAATGAATGGAAAAAATTAAATACCTTACCGCCCCTTAAGATATTCTTGTCGGAGCGTGAGTATCCCGCCATGTCTTGCGATCTGTTCCGGTGCTCTCTTCCTTGTCGGTGATCGAATATACAGGGTGACTTTGAAGTTGAGTCATTAATTTTCAGATAATGATTGTAGAAGGAAGATAAACCAAAATATGTGTGAAAAATAAAAAAAAATGAAAAAAGATGTTACCTTGTTTTATAAAATATCCTCCCGACAAGTATTTCAGTGCGGACCTGTATTTGATCGTGCGGTCTTGGAGCACCGGCATGCCCTCCCCTGTGGTCTTAAGTCACCTGATTCACGAGCCCTTTGTACTACATTAACAAAGGTACGAGTGGTTGGTTGCACTCGATTGGGAAACCGATCCGGATAAATCCGTGATGCCGCGGCAGCATTTGAATAAAATTGTAGTAAAAACATCGTGATAAGCGTTTCAAATTCTTTCGCTTTTTTGTTTCCGATGCGATGAACCGATAAGGCGGATTATATCCGTTGTTGCCAAACACGAGCACATAATATTATTATTCAGACAGGGCGGTACTCAAACTTCTAAAGGGCTATAACTTTGTTACTTCAATTTTACCACAAAAATGTTAAAGGAAAAAACATTTATTTTGATCAGATCTACTCACTGTTAAAATAAATGACTCAACTTCGAAGTCATATAGAGCCACGTTTTCATAATATATTTCTATTGGCATTAGATCGCATCTACTGGCCTTGTCGCTGTGCTTAGTGTATATTTCCAATTGTCTTAGCTCCGGCTGTCAGATACCTATTGTCAGTCACCCAAAGTCGCTCCTTAGCCACACATCATGAGCCGTGTTTCGTGTGTCGTGCCTGCAAATCCTTCACATCAGACTTTTCGCAAAATAGTGTGGCAACACTGCACCGACATTTAGGAAATGCATAGCGTCCAATCATCTCACAGATACATTAATTGACCTCTGTCATTCGTCGAAAATTGGTCTAGCATACAAATGGTTGTTGGATACCAGCATGGCTGTCTCTCCTCTCTTGCCTTCTGCTCAGCTTTTCCTATGAGCGTCGAGCAACGCGGGACGTAAGCTAACTACCAAGCTCATGATTCGCTAGCTTTGTTAATCAATGCCCAATTATCACACCTGGACGTAGGAATTGATCCCTGGAAAGACAAACTGTCAAAACAATCAGAGGAATCATGTGTTGCCGTACAGCAACGGTCTCTAACAGGATTACATCATGTCTAAAGAGGTTCTTGGATTCAAAATCATAAACAGTACAAGTTAGTGTTTGGGATTGTTTATCTTTGAGCTCTTCGAACTTCTGGTGGCCTGGTACAGGTTGTATCGCGTATGAAACCACGTCCGACTCGGTTTCTTGCAAAACACATTTATTTCTTGACGGGGATATTGCGGTGCGAGAGCACGCATGAATTTTGTTCGGTGCAATTTCAGTATGGACATAAGACACAAATGTTTCAAAGCTGTCCCAGATAGCAATGTTAAAATAACATTTATTGGCAAAGTATCAATCATAAATAACACAATTAACTGCAAGGTTGCAACATGGAAAACCGAAAGAGCCTGACATAAAGCGGTTACAATCCTACGTCTGTTCTGTTCTCCTATTCGTCAACGTATCACATGTGACACAATATCTCATTACCTAGTTGCCATAAAGAATTTGGTTTCATCCAGTGCAGATATTTCGAAATAATCTCGGCCTTCGCTAGGATGAAAGCGACCACGTATATAAACTGGTTCTCGGTTTCGGTTTTCTGACAATTTGTATATTTTGTCGTATTGTCACTCAGAATGAGGAGAGCCCTAGCAAACGTAAAAGATTATTTTGAATTATGACAATTATTGAAAAATTGAACTGGTTGATTGGTGTGATGAATAAATAACATGAATGACTTTTTCATCAAGTATTTTCATATGTAAAGAAAAATATGAGTTGCTTGAAAACACAGCTATGCCAAATTAGGAACCAGATCCAAGTTCCTCGGGGGGAAATGCACTTTCAAAATGGAGACCGAGAAGATGGCCGGCCGACCTTTCATCATCTATGTACGGTCCTTTATTGATGGCATAACATGTCTTCATTTTATCAGGAGACCATAAAATGCTTACGGTGTAGAGTGTGATGTACTTACTTACTATGTATAAATAATGTTCATGTTGATAATTACTTAGTGCTATGGGTTGTTAGCTAATGAACATTTATAGCTGGCTTGCTAATAATGATAATTTTTGCTTATCTAAAGCCTTTTCACTGATATTGGCTGGCAGTGGAGTTAGTTCTAAAGCTCAGTCAGTTAGTTGGTCAGATACAGAAAGGTTTGTGGAATTCCGGTGGAAATTCTTGGAATGCTAGGAAAGAGTTACAGATAGTCTAAAGAACAGGATCGCAGAGACAGCAGGAGATGTTTGGAAAACCTTACCCAAAATGCTGCTAGGAATAACTAGAGGAAAAATATTCATGTGAAAACTCTGCTTGCTCTAGGAATACCTACATCATTTTCCTCAATTAAAGCTAAAGCTAGCAGAGTCGATTCACAAAATCCAATGAACTCTAAGGATGGTTTTGAATTTCCAGGAGGAATACTTATTTATATTCAACCAATAAGGCATATCTCACATACTAGTGGCACAAGTACGTACCACTTCTGTATCAAGGTAACATAAAATAAAGGAGGCCTGATGATGCGACGGTATGACCACATGGCACACCCCCATATCTAAATTGCTAGCAAGATCTAAAACACAAAGTATAAAATCGGAGCAGCTTGGTGGCGCAAAAAAATGACACAGAGAAATAATTTTTTATTTTATACAAAAATAGGAGACAAGATTGATTTGACATAATACTAAATAGAGTATAATATACATAATATGTAAAAGTTTTCAAAGGAAAAAATCAAGAGTAAACTGTTATAATGGGTTATAGAGCAGGTAATGAACAGGAAGTTCGCTTTGGTTTGATCCCCGGCTTTGCTCTCCATAACGAGAATCAAATTTGTGCAATGAATCAGCCTTCGAAACTATATGCAGGATCCTCAAATTCCAAACGTTACTGGAATTGTCGTACGTGACAAAACTTCCATTTTTTAAATCTCCGAGTAAATATACATGTATGTGACTTTACTAGCGGACCAACAAATTCCCTTAATTTATACCAGCGGATGTTATCCAACCTTTGGTAGCTTGACTTTATTTACCCCGTCTGCGTTCTTGAAATTCCAATATCGGCTCGGCAAGAGTTCTTGGATAGTCCCAAGACCAGGATCGCATAACCTGTTAAAGGTATACACATATCTCTAGCGAATTTGATTTTTCAAATTTACTTCCACTTGTTCAAATATGTATTTCGTTTTTGTGGTTGAATCCTCAATCTTAAAAAGTATGACCACATACGTTGTGATTCCACAAAGCCTGTCTAGAACCGTTAACCTATCTCCGTTTCTCGTTTCTAGTATTATGTTATTAAACTCTTCAAATTATCCCCTCCAGGTTTGTTGGTGGTAAATGTGTACACAGTTGGTAAAATTTTCTTCCTTCTTTTCATCAAGAGAACATAAGCTCGAAGAGATATGAGAACAGCTTAGATAGCGTCATCTTGTGGTCGGAAGTTAAAGTAACTGAAAGTAAGGAGTGGTATCAACTGATGCAATGTTGCCAATGTGGTAGCTTTCGCAATAAACATGACAAAAACGCTTTCTTGTTATGTATTTCGAATCATCATCATCAAGATTGCCGAGAAATATGGGAAAGTTCGTGTACCTCACAATACGAGAAAAGGTTATCATGTCAATTGATTCTATGGTATTTAATTTAACACTAGATGACTAGCTATCAAAAGTGCATTCCAGCATTTGTAATGTTGTCAAGTTAAATTGCGGACCACAGTAAAAAATCCGTTTTGCGATTTTGTATTTCTTCTTAAAGAAATAAAGGTAACTATTTCTGGCAAATGTAACTGAACAAGTTCAAACTTACACTTGAATTTAATTGACCATTTGGGTTATCCCCTTATTACTGATTTGGCAACATAGGAAGTTCCCCGTAATTTCGCAGCTGTTTAGTGTGGAGCTATTTTCCTAGATGGCACGACATATACCACTTGGCTATTTTTGGCGGGGAAACATTTTATTAAAAAAGAAGTGGGGTGGGATAAAGAAGAAGGAGAAAATCGACATACTTGACCGGTTTAATCCAGGGGATCAAGTGTATTTTGTATCGTGTATGATACCGGGTGTATCAGGAGAGCAGATATAGCTAACGGTTTTGTTGAGTTTATTATGAATTTGATGCAGTCAGTGAACAACTTTGTTGATAATGATTAAACAAAATGTAACTAACATAGTTATTAGGAACGCATAATCTATTCATGGTCTGTAATTCTGTAAAAGATGGTTCCATGAAATGTCATTCCTTATTAGTCACGTACTTACACACTATTTCTCGACTATCGAGTGAATAGCCGATCAGCAAGTGACATGTTTGTATTAGTCTGCAACGGTTGCAATAAGGAATCAGCTTAGTGAAACTTGCTTATAGCGTTTTTTTGTATGCAAATGAACTTTACTAAATAAAATGGTTGTTAGCAAGTACAAACTGAATCTGTAGCATATAAAATACCAAAACAAAGACGGCGTTGACGGTTTTGACAGAATTATGTGTCATTTGTCGATATGGGGAATTTTAAAATATTACTAGACAATCAGCTGTTATTCTATAGTAATGGATACCCTTGAAAATGCAGTGTGCACCGTAACATCAGACTTCATCGTAAATTCTGTGAATACAGCCAACGCTTTTGTCTACTAGTTTCATATACTCAAAGAACAAAGATTTTACAAAAAAGAAACTGATAACATTGTTTTTTAGTGATATATATACACGACATAAAACATTCAGGCGAAAAGTATTAAGAATGTTCCCCAAAACAGGCTGTTGGAAAAAAGGAAATCACGTTATTCTTTTAGCGTGTCTTTCAGGTTTTTTGCAACTCCAGTTTTTTCCAAAGTACTCAGGAATTTAGTCATGCATGACACGTCCTAAAAAGTGGATCTATAGTGGATCCAAATATTAAGTTCTGCTGTCTGACAAAGTAATTAAGCGATTAGGAGTTTCTGGCATTTTTTTTCGATATCGGAGAACAACTGGTAATTGGCACACATTTGAGGGGCAAGCTCGTCCAGTTATTTATAGGAGGTCAACCGGTTGCTTCTGACTATCAGGGTGATATTTAGTTTCTCAATTTGTGCCCAGTCCTCATTGAAATAAAATTTGCGACTAAGCATTTAATTCTTGCACATATTTATTCAAATCACTTTGTGTTTTGTGGGCTTTCAATCGTTTTTTAAGTACCAAAAAAAAAAGTTCATCTCCATGTCCTGTGCAAGTTGCGCCTATGTTACTTTACATACTTTGCATACTTTACATACTTTACATACTTTACATACCTACTTTACATACTTTACATACTTTACATACTTTACATACTTTACATACTTTACATACTTTACATACTTTACATACTTTACATACTTTACATACTTTACATACTTTACATACTTTACATACTTTACATACTTTACATACTTTACATACTTTACATAAAAACTCAATTAAATGCTCATATTTACAAAAAGTAATATAATATTTGTAAGCTTACGAAATATCTCAAACTCATTTCCGCATGCGAGTTCAACCCTTTTTTTAAAAATAGGTGTTGGCCAGAAAATACGGTCATATCGCCCTTATCGCTTATCGCTTCCCTTACGGAGGTGACAAATTGATGGGCTTGTCCTCTTCGCGATTATGTCACAAATTTGCGTTTGTTACGATTAAATGTTTCGTCCTATTTCTTTAATTTCCGAAAGCCGTCCAATTTAATTGGACGGCTTTCGTTGTTCTCTGTTTGCAATTATTAAATATTTGGTTACAAATCTGGTTTGGTTTGATTTATGAATTATTTAAGTTCTGACTTTCTTATCAAATATTTTAATCTTTCTCATTTAACTGTTACCTTTGTGTAATCCAACTATCCTCTGAATGTTTTTCGGCTGAAACGTATTACAAGACCAATAGCCATGAAGGTTATTTTTCGGCTGCGCAGTTTCCTTTGGCGCGCTTTTACATCCAGTCTCTTGCAAAATCTAGGATACGTCCTAAATGCTGGAAGAAGCTGGGTTTAAAAGTGAGTATAGTGCAGGCATTCAATTTCTTGTACAATTAACGAAAAATTTGATCGTAACATACGGACTTAAAAGCGTAAAACCCCAATTTTTCCAACCTTACCGATTAACTTTCATCCTATACTGGTCACCGATCATCCCTTTAAGCAAATCTAGCTCGACTTATATGTAGAACTTCTGGCTGCCAAAAAAAAATAAAATAAAATGTCGAATCTTCGGGAGAAATGGTACTTTCGATAGTATTTCGAGAACTGCATAAGGTTAGTAGAACTGGGAAAAGCTTCCTCAGGCAGATTGTTTCACAACCCAGCACCCCAGGGACAAAGGGAGATCTAGGTGTACGAAGTGCGAAAAGGTCAGAATTGGAGGCCGAAGTCTGTATGGTCGGCTCATCGCGCGGCGGCATCGTGGAGGAGAGCCCTGAGGAGCACAGCCCGTTGACATAGCGGTCGAAGAGAGCCAGGTCTCGTTATTGTCTGTTAGAGATCAGTTGAACAGTAAGTGATGTCAATCTCCCTACAAAGGTTTTCGATCAGCTGTGACATGCGCTTGTATTATGACCCGCAACCATGGCCCCTCCGGCGGGCATTTAAGCCTTATCGTTGATTGGGAAGGAGATATTGCCTCTAACCAGTGCTCCAACATTCCCTTAGAAGTCAGTTTTACCCATCAGTATGACGATCTAATCCGTTACCTACGTTACCGCCAAAACCATTCAAGAACAAACAGCCGTTTAATTGAAATTTCCACAACTCTCCATGGTTGACCATGCATCCTCCCAGCCTGTGGACACACGGCATTGTCTTTAGAAAACGCATTCGGGCGCAGCATAATTGGTGGATATTACAGACAAACCAGCGAACCGTCCTTCGTCCCTCGGGACGCCTGCTAATTGACAACCAGATACAAACCCGGACGACTTATCGCCATTGTTAGTGTTGTCAATATCATCGCTATGCCCGTTCAGACGTATTGCCGCATCGCAACGAAACCGAAGAACTCTCGGTTCTGACTAGATAGCAGAGAATTCTATGCCAGCCAACGCCAGCTCCCCTTGCCCCGCCCATCAGTTATTAGAACTTCTTTAAAACTTTCAACTCGAGCTCAGCTGGGCAATCCAGGGTTACCTATTGGTAATGACTAGAGAGCGGATTATAGGCGACATAGGAAGTATGAAATATGCAAGAAAATGTGCGGAGTTCATTTGCCAGATTTCTTTTATTAATTCAATAGACTCAGTCAACGCCTAACCTTGAGTTTCAAGCTTCTTGATAATGGCAGGTAAATAAGAGGAATGGGTGCTAATCATAGCTATGTTCTTTTTGATACTAGAGTCTTGAATGCTTCCTTGGACTCACAAATTGCCATAACATCTGGGTCCAAATAACCTTCTACTTGACGTTGGAATATTTCCGCGATAATGGTAAATGATAATAATATGTACACTCACGAGACGACAGTTTCATCAGCCACTCAAGTATATCAGATTATTGGTGTACCTCATTTATTTTGCGATTTAATTTTGATTAGCGTATTCTGCAACAAGATGTCACACCATATTTATGTGAAAAGTGCACAATAGTTTCATTTTTGTTGTATTAATTACACCCATCATTTTTCTCTAATTGTTAGTCTAGTCTACTATTAGGAGCTCCAGATATAGCATTCCCTCGAATAAATAAGATAAGATTTTGAGATTTAGCTATTCTTTTGAGATTTTTATTAAGGAGATTAGTATAAAGATCAGCACGCTGAGGAAGAACAGTTTCCCCCGAATAACTAGGAGTATTGCCCATGCAGGATCCTCTATTGACTTAACGATTTTAAGTCTTCATTAAGCTGGAAGTTCTTCTATTTTAGGAGCTATAACATTTATTTCTCCAGTGATATACAACCCCAAATAATAAGAATAGATCGTATTCCATTATTTCCTTGAGCAGTAATTACAGCCACTCTTCATCGGTTATCGATAGAAAGGCAAGTATACAAACGTTGACTAATTCTGCAATGGCAGGATTTGACTGATCTTTGGCCACCAGACCAGAGATGCATGAGTTATCATGGGTGCTACCACAGTTATGTACGTCCAGATGATGGACCTACTATCAATCCTCATGTTTCACCATGAGGGCGTGTGGATAAAATTAAAGTCAACTCCACTCTGCCTTTAATGCTTTTGATCTGTGGATTCCAGGTTAGATTGGAGTGTAGTGTTACCTTCAGGTACTTAACTCCCCCCCGACAGTTGTAAACGTGCTCCCAAAAGGCATAGAGGTCCTCTCCTCCAATTTCTTCCTTCTGGATAAAGGAACTATAAATGTCTCTGAGGGACTTACATTTAGGCCTTCGTTTGACGTCCATGTTTTGAAACCTCATTCGGAGCCCTTTGCATTTTGTCTCTAACTGTAGTGTTGAATTTGCCTTGCGATGAGATAATGAGGTCATCCGGATACCCTAGCGTTCTGTGTCCGCCTTGGTCTAGTTCCCTTATTAAATCATTCATTCTAAGTGACTACCTACAAGCTCTGTGAACATTGTACTTCGACAGAACAATGCCTTCAGTTGACCGATTTGATTCAAGCGAAGTCAGTTTGCGTTGAGAATATTGAAGGATTATTTCCCCGGATGACGAGACACGGGACTATTCTAAAATACAGTCAAAACTGAAAATAGAACAAATTAATATCGTTCACTGAACTATTATAGAAGAAAATGTTTCGCCTTGATGCAAAAGTAACTAATGTCAAACAATGCACATTTACATGAGATGTATGTTATGGTCTAGATGCTCAGAAAAAATGTCACCCAATTGAAATTATTCTGACAGTCTCTAAAAATGGCATTTCATCCTCAAAGGCAAATCGTTAATATCTTTTGTTGATAGAAAGTCATTAACGGTACCTTACACTTTATACGTGTCAAAATCTTTAGCACGCCTTTGTCCTATTATTTGTACTGTTCGTGTCCAGTTATAAAATCATGCTTAGTTTATTATAAAAGTTGCGAATTCTTCAAAAATGGCATTTGGGTAGTTATATTAAAACCGCATAACGTCTTTCTTTGGACTGTGATAGCCATAACCCTCAAGACAATTTTTATTTCTCACGCCTACTGGCGGAGAAGTTCTGTAATCGCGAAACATTTAAAAAATGAGACGCTATACACGTATACTTTATCTGAAGTCACTTGAAACACTGTGAAATACCGGGTGCGTTTTATATATCTGTATTTAACACGCTCTGTTGCTGCAAAAATCGCCAAATTTCGCAGCAAATAAGATCAAAGGCAGTTTCACCGGTCCACGTGGAGTAAAGCACGCCTATGCGTGGACATAGCCAATGAGAAAGCGTGTATTTCAGAGCTCCGAACAAGTGCAGGTGGCTACTGAAAATTGAAATAGTTTAGCCAGTGCCGTGTAGCGGTGAATAACCGTGTTTTCTTTAGTCTGTCCGTGTTTTTTCATAGATTTTATTAGTTTGTGTGTTTTTGACTTTTAAATACTCAGTTTACTTGTTGATTTAATTGTTGTGTTGATTGTTCTTGTGTGTCCTAAATATGGCTCTTTGGAGACCTTGGGAAAATGCTCCAAGCCACGAGGAGATGGTTGATGAACCTGTGCAGGCAGAATCCTTTCATAAAGATTTAGAGGAACAGACCCAAAGAGTAATCCTAAATATGTATGATTGTCTGAAAAACAAAAATCCAGATTCCTCGCAAAATCATATTTTAAACAGAATTTGTATCCTGACAAAAATCAGTCGGTCTACCATTTATCGGGTTATAAAAAGGGGAGATGTAGTCAACCGTTCCTTCCACAGAAAACGCATAGGGCAAAAATTAAAAAGAATAGACGTGGGTTTTCAGGAAGATATTCGTCGTATAATATACGGATTTTATAAAGAAAATTTGGTGCCCACGTTGGAAATGATACGGGATAAATTAAAAGATTATCCTGAAGATTTTTATAATTACAAATGCTTAGACTCACTGCACTGTATTGTAAAACTGTGTGGTTTTCAATACAAAAAATTAGATAAAAGAATGGTGATTATGGAGTCGTCTCGAATCGTTGAATTGCGCCAAGAATTTTTGCACAAAGTTAAAATCTATAGAGAGCAGAAAAGAAATCTGATTTACCTGGATGAATCGTGGTATGATACCCATGATGTTGTGCAGTACGGCTGGGTTGACGACAGCAACAAGTGCATTTTAAATGCACCATGCAACCGTGGAAAACGAATCATTATTCTCCATGCTGGCAGTGA
This sequence comes from Acanthoscelides obtectus, assembly GCA_963669975.1. Lineage (NCBI taxonomy): Eukaryota > Metazoa > Arthropoda > Insecta > Coleoptera > Chrysomelidae > Acanthoscelides > Acanthoscelides obtectus. The sequence continues at coordinate 48,903,763 of CAVLJG010000010.1, forward strand.
AAATGGATTTATACCTAATGCCTTGCTGTTATCTGCCAAAAATATCAAAGAATCATGTGCCGACTATCATGAGGACATGACCTCCGACTTATTTGAAAAGTGGATAGAGCAGCAGTTAATATCAAACATTTCCCCAAATTCAGTGATTATTATGGACAATGCGCCATACCATTCCCGACAGAAAAACAAAATTCCGAATACAGGCACAAAAAACAAGACATTATTGATTTTATGAAGGATAAGGGAATGGAAATACCACAAAAATCAACCAAAGCCATATTATTGGATCTTATTAAAAGACAAAAATATGAAAAAGAGTATGTTGTTGACAATCTGCTTCAGCAAAATGGCCATGAAGTATTACGTCTACCTCCCTATTACTGCATTTTTAACCCGATTGAGTCGGTCTGGGCTGCTTTAAAAAAAAAAGTAAGAAAACATAATCAGACCCCTCAATTAAGTGAATCGCTATTGGCCACAATAAGAGATGCAGTATCTCATATTGCTGCCACAGACCTATGGAAGCAGTGTTCTAGGCATATTATTGCAAAAGAAAATGAATATTGTGTTTTGCCTCGTTGTAATTCCTCTACAAGATGACTCTAGCGACAGCTCCGAAGGTGAGGATGATATATAAATACCTATAATGTAAGTCTTCATATACCTTTTTAAATACCTACCTGCTATGTAAATATTTCCCTATGTCAAACGTTGGAATTCTGTAATTTTTCCATTTCTTAACTTTCAGTCAACATAAATTAAACTCCCAATATAAGTATTTTTTATCCCAAATCAAAAAAATAAGAAGATAGTAAAATCCATTTATTGTAACATTATTATTATCGTTCTAAATAAATGACCGCACGCCTATGATACGTCATGAAATTACAAAGGACGCGCCGACCAAAGGTTTTTATGCTATTTCAAGTGACTTCAGATAAAGTATACGACATGTGCATTACGTTAAACCATGTTACTCATTTCCATCGGTCTGTCCGCTAATTCTTGGCGCGTCTTAAAGTATGGTACGAACACACTGTATAAATATTGTTATTGTAAACTGTTAGGTATTGCAAAATATAGGTCGCCGGAAATGCTGCGGTCAGCAGAGAAATCACCTGGCAATACACAAGGAGTTAGGAGAGAATCAAGTTAACCATAAAGAATAAAGGTGTTTTTCTGTGGGAGTAAAAGCCCACAAGAATTATAAATTAATATCTATAACTTGTAAAGTACTACTTGGGATTGGATGAAAATTTTAGAATTTTAGAATAGGTTAAACAATTGGGTGACGGTGGGTTTTTAGGTGGTGGTGGAGGGGTTGTTATGTTGGGGGTGGGGTTTAACGTTATGAAGGTTGTGGCGGGGTTGGAGGTTTTAGGGGTGTCAGGAAGAACGTATCGCATTTTTTTTGATCTTAGTAAGCACTTCCAGCACCCCCCCGCGCACCTATTAGACATACTTCACACATAATAGATTTTCCCTTAAATTTGTCCTTGAGACAAAAAATATTTTCAGCATATGGATCGGGTACATATCAGTTGCACTTGCAATGCGCCATGGAATTGTAGATATTGCACCTTTGGTAGTGGATCCGAGGGACTTATAAAAGCAAATAGCAATAGCGCGGTGAGGCGATTTGCACATACGAGGTGGGCGCGATGTCCATACCTACATACTAGTAGGTATATAATATTATATAGTATTTATAGTATATGTTATAAGTACGTTTCCAAAGCTATTATGATTAGTTATCAATCATTACTGAAGAACAGCTTTACGCAAACAATTGAGGCTAACGTAAATGCAAGCTCATTTCTGCAAAAAAAGCCCACCTTGTGCACCAATGTTTGCAAAAAAATATTTTTGATGCCATTCCACTACATGGAAAATAGTACTACAGTATATTCAGATAAGAGATAGACCGGACATAAACAAGACCACGTGATCATCGAACGCTGTAACATTCGGCAGGGACGTATTAAGAGTCACGCAGTACATATTTTAGATAGTAGATGCTGCTTTGCGTAACTTTGTAGTAAATTAGCACAATTCGAAGTGTATACGATTGGTGATGGATATAGGATCATGTGGGGGTGGGGTAAGAAATATATAATGATGTAAATATACATAAGGGTTTCAAAATTTTCGCTTCGATTTCCAGCTTCGGATGCCGCCTGATGTTTGGTGAAATACAGTCGAATACAATCTCAAAATGGCGTTTAAATTAGCCTAAATTAAAAATAATCGTATATCTCTTAAAATTGTTTTTAGAATATTGATTAGTATATTTTTTGATTTCTAGGTAAATATGTAACCAAATTAAAACGTTCAAAACGTAAAAAAATGTGCATGGTTGAACATTGTCAGAAAGTAGATTCTTGAATAGGTTTTGCCAAAATGGGTTCAAAAATGTCAATAATTAACTAAAAAATACAGTAGCCTTATAATTACTTATAACTTACCGAATTTGATGAACGACATCTTTTATTGGAAAGATGAGCTTGATGAGCTTTCATCATCGCTACTGAATGAAGCACCAACGTCAATAATGAATGGCTCGACTTGTTCCTCTAAAATATTGTCCAGTTCCCACATTCTCTTTTCAACTTTGTCTTTCACGTGCTTAATACAGTTTTCCCATTTTTGCGCTGTCATTAATTCTAGTGCTTCTTTGAAAAGTCCTTTGAGGTCACAAAATTTAAAAGTTGTATTGTGCTTAGCTATATAATTTTTAACCTCTGCCCATATGAGCTCAATGGGATTGAGCTCGCAATGGTATGGAGGTAAACGGAGCACAGTTTTATTTTGACTTGCTGCTATTTCGTCAATGGCGTATTTTTGATATTCCGCCTTGTGATCCTTGACAATTCCTAATAATGGTACTTTCAGCATTGCTTCTTCAAAGTTGATATTTTTCGAGCGGAGCCAATTTTGAACATCAACTTTCCTTGAAGCCGTTGTTGGGACCTTCTCCATTCTTCGAGAATGATAAGGCGCATTATCCAACACAATTACTGCGTTTTCCTCTAAGTTCGGTAAAATTTTTGATAACCACTGTTCAAACGATTCGCCATTCATTTCCTCGTGGTAATCTCCAGTTTTCTTAGACTCAAAGCACCAGACCGTCAATAACAAATCCATCCTCACTGCCAATATGGCAGATAATGAGCCTTTTCCCTTTACCTGGAAATCGAAGTACTAACTGGTGTAGATTTATTTCAATAAGCGAACCTTTTTCAAATGTTTTCATCACATTCAGCGAAAAAACATTGAGACATGAGTATCAGATTGCTATAATTGGGATTATTTAGTCATATTGAAAGAAAGAATATTGAACGTCGTATGATTACTCAGCCCTTCACAATTTAATTTAAAGTTATAAACCTTTAAAAATGAATGATCAGGAACCTGAAATACGCGCAAATATTAATATTAACAAATTATAACTTTATAGCTTAAAGTATGAATTAAAATGATTAGAAATCTTAGGAACGGTACACAATATAAAACTTAGTAACTTTTTTTAAGTTTATAATATTCGACATATTTTAGACAATTAAACAATTATTGAAATATCGAAAACACATAAAAACGTGGCTTAAAAAAGTTCTAACAAATGAAAATGACAATAAAACATCCACGCATTATATCGAAAGTTATAAAAGTTTTGTTACTTGTAATATGTTTTATCTGCTCCCTGGAATTAATGTTTAGAACCTTGTTCCCAAGGTTTGAAAAACATCCGATTGTTGTCTATTACTCGTATTTACCTGCTGGATTTTTTAATCTGGTGGACAGTCCATCTAGAAAGGCCCTCCTGGATGAAGTTACAGATTCATCAACCCATACTTTACTTGTAGTGTGTCCTGCATTTACCCACGTTTCATCAAGGTAATAAATATTCCTGTTTTGATTTCTATATTTCCCAATTTTTGTTAAATAATCCCTCCTCCATAGCACAATTTCTTCTCTATCCAGTAGTAAACTATTACGACCCCGTTTTTTCCATTTGAAATTTAAATGCTTCAGTAACGCATGGAAAGTTGATCGTTTGAAATTTGGCAACGTTGCATCTCCATTTACCTCCTGCAGTACTTTATCTATAGTAGGTATTTCATTCCTAAAGAAGAATTCATGCACTTTCCTCCTAATCGCATGCTTATCAGCTTCATCCAATGATTTAACAATACTTTTGCGATGTTTACTGGTCATTGGCTCAGAAAAGGTGTGATTCTTTTTGTATTGTCTTAACACATTAAACACTGATGCGCGACACACCCCAACTTTGTGAGAAACCTTCACAACAATTTCTTTGATGGTTGATGCCTCGTTCTCCTCGCGCTCGATCTTATATATATTCAAAATGACCTCATTCATTTCTGCATTCAGGTGTCTTTTTTTAGAGCGTTTCCTAGGTGGACTACAGGAGTTTACAACTTCATCGGCAGTATCTGTACTACTGGGCATTTTGCGCAAGCAGTTGATAACAATAACAATCAATAACAAGGTATAACAATAACAACGTCAAACTCAACAACTTAATAAGATAACAAACGAAAACGTCCAAAGAAATATCAAATTGCAATGATGCACACGACATACGTAACACGTCTGAACCTGAATGTGACTCTGCCTTGATACGACTGCTCTGGCGCTCGGCATAGGCATTTAATTGCGAATTGACCAATGAGGGCTCCTGTTTTACGTCGAGACGGCGGCGTTAGCGTGAAAATCACCCGAACATTTTGTTTACATCCGGTCTATCTCTTATCTGAATATACTGTAGAAGCTGTTTCGAAGGCGTGGGAAGTACCTTCAGAGCCAATCTACTTGTCGCCATTTTGCTATCACTTCAAAAACCCGTGGTATTCAGGCCATGGATCCCCCAACATTTGGAAGAACAAAAGAAGCCTTACACATTGGGCGCAAAACAAATAAACATTCAAATCGCAGGGGTTCCTCCATTAGTCAAATAAAAAAAGCGCTGCTCGAACATCCATATAGAGAGTGCCTTCTATTCTATTGCGGACGCTTATGAATTGCAGCTATGCAACTATTAATTAGTACTGAACCTCGTAACACTCTCTTAGTGGGTAATTAAATAATAATAAATACTGGTTAGCCTTCATAAATGTTTTACCGTTGTCGTATTTCGTCGTATATAGCGTAATCGGACAACCAAATGGCAGAGACTCCGTGGCGCAACGGTAGCGCGTCTGACTCCAGATCAGAAGGTTGCGTGTTCAAATCACGTCGGGGTCAAGCTTTTTTTCTTTTATTCACAAAACAGGAATCCATCAAATGTTAAAAAAATGCCCTAAAATAGAATCAGCAATTTTATGACTAACCATATTTTTTTCTTCTAACATCCTTATTTTTCTGTGAATATATGTACCTATATATTTATACAGGGTGTTGGGGAAATATATTCGTAACTTTATAAGGTGATTCCTTGCATTATTCGATGCAAAAAAATGCTGAACTTATTTCTTTTTAGTCATGAAATAAATTAATTTTGCATCTTAATAATTTAAATTCGTATGCCTAATAGCGTCAAATGTATCAATACATCAATACAATTTGTTAATTAACTGTCTCTAACAAAATAATTTTCTTACTTATTAAATACAATTTTCCGAAGAAAAACAAACAAAACAAAATCCCTCACACGATTGGCAACGCCGTACTCCGTCTGCACTGCATGTATAATTGATCGATCAAACGAACTTACCTGAAGTGAAGTTCGATCGTAATTATACGAGGGTCCAGTCCGAAGACATCACTTTGTTTATTCACTATGTAGTCCGCCCCTGGAGTACGATCCGCGCACCAAGTTGAAAGACGAGAATCCCCACCTCCTCGCCGCGCCCTGGCCACTCGCGTTGAATCATTTGTTTAAAGAAATGGTACTTGCTCGCAACTTGGGAGGGTTGCATATAGGGTGGGGGTGATGTCTTCGGACTGGACCCTCGTATAATTACGATCGAACTTCACTTCAGGTAAGTTCGTTTGATCGATCAATTATACTTTGGGTCCAGTCCGAAGACATCACTTTGTTTATTCACTATGTAGATGTTTAAAGATGAGATAGAGTTGCGAGCGAGTTGATGATATAAAAAATACAAGTATACAAGCACAAAAAGGCAAAAACATATATTCTGCATTCTCATAACCAAAAGCAAAAAACAAGGGGTCAATTTTTAACATTTACCCTAATAGTAATATTTTTTCAAAAAACAACTAGAGTACCTAAAGTACGTCACAAACTCTTAAACTGTTCTAACTAATCAGGCATTTATGTCCAAAATGGCATTTGCAAACTCATTGTTGGTTTGTAAAGGACGATTATAAAACTTTGCAAATGTGGAATGTTGCGTCCAACCAACTGTTTTACATATACTATCTACGGAAACGCCTTTTCTTAACGCCGTTGAGGTAGCCGCATGCCTGACTGAATGAGGCGTAAAAAGTGTTGTGTTGACACCCGCCGATGCAAGAGTCTGTTTTACCCATCTGCTTAAAGTGTCTTTGGACGCCCTGGTATGTGGTTTTTTATATGTCACGAATAGAAAATCGTTGTCGGGTTCTCTCAAGCTAGCTGTTCTGTCAATATATTCCTTCAGGATGGTGGCTACGCACAGGAAAGGGTTTTGTTGAAAAACCGGTATATGCAAGGTTGGTTGAGGTTTCCCAATTCGACTGGTTTTAATTGGGTCTGAAATATTAATGGTAGTTTCGCTGGGACCATGGGAGGTATGTGAAAGACGAATAAGAGAAATTGTCTGGAGTCTTTCTCCTGTTATTAGAGCTAATAACGTTGTCAATTTTTGTGACAGACTTTGGAGGCTAAGTGGAGATGGTAACTTTTCTAGATAACTTAGGAGAGGTATAGGATCCCAGGTGGCCGAATATTTTGGCCGAGAAGGCCGTAAACGATGAATGCCTTTTTTGAAGCGTCTAATTATAGGATTGGATGCTAAATCAGTTGAGCAAATTAGTGAAAGAGCAGATGTATGAGAATTAAAAGTGCCAGACGTGAGGTTTTTCTTCTTTGTCAACTCTTGCAAGAATGACACCACGTCTTTGATTGTGGGTTTAAAGATCGAAATGTCATTACTAAAGCAAAATTCCCACCACAATTTGTAGGAGCTGTTATATTGCTGCAATGTGGATCTGGAGACTGAGGCGATGATTGTAGAAATGGCAGATTCCGGCACCTCTCTACTCAAAAACGCTTGCCTGATAACTTCACTGCTACCAGGGTAAGGGTTTTCGACAGCGGATGTGACCTGGAAACCGCACAAGATAGTAAATCAGGTGAAGGGGGAAAATGAATTTCTTGGTCGATCAATAACTGACGGAAAAGTGGGTACCAAGGTTGTGAAGGCCACCAAGGAACCACCAAAATTCCGACAGCCTTATCCTGAATTATTTTTTGTAAAACTCGGAGAATTAAGGTAAAAGGGGGGAATGCATAAAAATAAAAACTGTTCCAGCGAATTGTAAACGCATCGATATATGTAGATCCTGGATCTCTATGCCAGGAAGCGTATACCTCGCATTTCGCATTGGTATGAGAGGCAAAAAGATCGATCTCTGGTTTTCCGAAGATGTCGGTTAAATGGTCGAAGGCAGTTTGAGATAATGACCATTCCGTTTCAAAATTCAAGCTCCTGGACTCATCGTCTGCTATAGCGTTATCTTTAGATGGGATGTATGATGCAAAAAGCCAGAGATTTCTTTCCTCACACCATTGCCAAATTTGTTTAGTCAGAGAACATAGCTCTGGAAACCGAACACTCCCCATTCTGTTAATGTAAGAAACGGCTGTTGTATTGTCGCATCGAATTAGAATATTGCAATTTTTTAAAAGTTTTGCATAACACTGGATGCCGTAAAATATAGCCCATAATTCCAAATTATTTATATGCAATAGTTTTTGGGAGTCGGACCAGAAACCGTGGGTTCTATCCTGGCCAGAGCAAGCCCCCCATCCTGTTAGCGATGCGTCGGTAAAGATGGTGATATGAAAGGAATCATACCTTATGTCATTGAAAGCTGTTGAAATGTGATCTTTCCACCATGAAATATCGCTCTTTATGTTTTCAGGAATAGCCATACTTGCGTTATAATTTCCATTGTTTTTCTCTAAAGCTAAGAATTTTTCCCTTTCTAGAGATTTGCAATAAAGAAACCCGTATTTCACACCAGGACAAGCCGACACCAAGGTGCCAATGAACCTTGCCCAGTCGCGAATTCTACATCTCGATTGGTTCAAATAATATGAGGCTAACCTGAGGATGTGATTTTTCTTTTCGGCAGGAAGTTCAATTGTTAAATTAACACTATCTATCAGAAAGCCGAGGAATCTTATCCGAGTAGTGGGTACCAGAATGCTTTTGCTGTTATTGATGATAAGACCCAATGAGCTTAAAAACCGAATGGTTGTGCTAACATTATTAAGGCAGGATTCATAGGAAACTCCAAAGATTAGAAAATCGTCTAAATAATTGACTGTAGAGATGCCTAAATTGCGGAGAAAAGAGACGACTGGCTTCATAAGCTTTGTGAAACATAACGGAGCTGTACATAACCCAAACGGTAGGCAAGTGAATTGATACAATTGGCCATCAAAGTAGAATTTTAGAAATTGTTGATGGTCGCTGTGGACAGGTACTAAAAAATACGCATCTCTCAAGTCGATTGTGCACATGTACACGTTTTTATGAGTCAATTTTATAGCCGTACGAAGGTCCTCCATTTTGAAATGCGGGCATTCCACATATTCATTTAACTGTTTCAGGTTTAATATAAATCTTTTTCCCCCGTTGGATTTATCTGCAAGAAAATATGGAGAGATAAATTGATCGGGCCTTGACTCAGATTTGATTATGGCCCCGGACTTCTGCAAGTCGCGTATAGCTACTCGAACTAGCGATGTTTCTGTCGAAGAAAAATTATTTGTGCCCAAAGGTTGACGTAATGGAGGTGTGCGTTTAAAGGGAATCCGGTAACCTTGAATCCAGGATAAGACTATCGGATTTGAAGTTAGTTTTGACCAAGAGTTGAGGTAAACTTGTAGCCGACCAGCAAATAGAACTTGTTTTACCTTCAACGTTTTCTGGACTGCTGTTGTCTGTTCGGAGCAAACTGTTTTGAGGAATTGCCCTTGTGCTGCCTCACCTCCCTCTTGCGGTAAGACGGGCGATACCTGTTTAAAGCGCCTACATTCTTTGACGAGTTGCCTCCCCCCCCTCTTCTTTCAGGATTACTGAAAGGCCGAGTCACTTGAGAGCTACTGCGTGAGGGGATAGAGGACAAACGTAGGTCCTGTCCGGCCTTCTCCAAAGATTTCAAATTTTTCGCCCGCTCACCTAAATCTGGCCCGAATAAGAACTCCCCTGGTAAGGTGTTTTCAGTCAGTTCTTTAACTGATTTGTTGAGTACTGGGCTGATCAGGTACTTTCTAGTTTTAGAGATGTCGTGAAAGAGTGCCGCCAAGATTCGCGCAGAATCTGTCAAATTCGATAAAATCTTTTCCTTGGTATCCTTGGGAATCTGGGTTTCTTCTTCCAAAATGACGTTAAAAGCTTTCCCCATGGCGGTCAGTCCGGTACCAATGTTCAATTGGTACCCGGAATGGGTGGCATCTCTCGTTAAATGAGTAGAAGAGAGAATGGCTTTCACTTCGGGGTTTATCTTCGGAGGGTGTAAAGAGGCACAGTTAGAAGGCACAATGTGTTTTTCTCTAATGATGGTGGTGTCCTCGGTGGAAAGTCCGTTGGCCAAAATGTGGGACCATCGAGAAGCTAAGGCACCGTGTAGTTGGAAGTTAGACCTATTGGCTTTTTTAGGGTCTACACCCAGGATATTTAATATATCTTCCGATAATGGGAGACACTCACCTTCACTAAGCATCAAAACATCCTCCATATCATTTTTCTCAGTTGGTACCGTTCCCAAGTCCGGCCCTGTCAGAATCTGAGCTTCCGCCTCGCACGGAGAACGGCCAGCCGAGTCTACCTGACGCTGTACCTTATCAGATGGGCTGCCTGAGTTTTTCTCTTGACGCAAATATTCCCGTCTCTCTCTACGTCGCCTCGACACGCTCGGTGATCGACTGCGACTGTTACTACTCCTAGAACGTGACCTTGAACGCCTACGGCTGATGCGAGAGCGGGAGCGTCTAAAATGATGAGGTGAATTGGTACGAGACATGGATCTGCTGTGTCGACTCTTTCGGGATAAACTTCTCGAATTAGTGCGAGAACGATAACCACCTGACCTTGCCTCGAGCTCCTCCTGTAAAATGGCCCGAATCATGTCTCTCAAGGAGCTGGGTGAATTGGCCTCCGAAATTCCTGATTTTTCCATGGTTTCTACCTACTCACTGAGCACTATGTACCGAAAAGAGGAATCGCACGCGTTTTCTGAACTGAAGCAGGCCGGGCGACTGCACGGATCGCGCACCAAAAAGCGAATGATTCAACGCGAGTGGCCAGGGCGCGGCGAGGAGGTGGGGATTCTCGTCTTTCAACTTGGTGCGCGGATCGTACTCCAGGGGCGGACTACATAGTGAATAAACAAAGTGATGTCTTCGGACTGGACCCAAAGTATAATCGCGTGTTGTGATTACTAATATATTTAGCTGTAACTTTATGTGATTTATGGATGTTGTTTTTTTTTCTTTTTTCGTGCATCGCATCGTTTCAAATAAGTGACTGATAATTGTGGGAATTGGTGGTGTGTATCGCCACGTACCGGTAAGTTCTATCATTTTTTTAAGTAAATGTACTGTACTGAAAGCGTTATTAAATGAAAAATATTAGCCACAAAAAATTGCGTAAAAGTATTTAATAATTCAAGGCATATTTTCAACAAAACTATCATACAAACGAAAACAATTCGATGAATTAGTTGCGGTCGTCGTGCGCTCGTATTCACGGTTGCGTTGCAGCGTTGCCAGATGTTTGAGAAAATTTAATTATTTACGACTCACTTTTCTCGAAAACTATTGATTTTCGGACGTAAGCTATAAGGAACTTTTTTGCTTAGAATAATGCAAGGAATCACCCCTTAGAGTTAATATTATTTCCCTATCACCCTGTATATAGTTGCTGCCTGCGCGGTTGCTTCAGTATGAAAAAGACAGCTTATTCAGGATTTATTGATCTCAAAATATGTAGCGAATATACAATAAAGTTTTGTTCTTCGCATGGAGATTTGAGCAAGATAAATTTTTCATGACGTAATACATATCTTATTGCTAAGCCTGACATATGTGACGCATGCCTCTAAAATATTTACGAAACGAGGGGAGTAGGTATGTGGATTACGTTCAGAAGCAATCGAAAATACATCGGATTCAAACTGACATTTCATTTAAGCCTCTTTATTTAACCCCAGGCGATTATAGGAATTGTATTCCACATCTAGACTTCGGTAGTTAGCAGTCGTTGTACTGGAAACCAGCGGCGTAGTCAAAGTATGATCTTTATTGAATAGGACCTGCTTGAGTGAAGACAGCTTTGTCCGGTATTATGTCATGATGTTTTTTTTGTTTTCACTTCCCAGGCCTACTGGCGAGGCAGTATTGTAATGGCAAAAATGAGACATTATGTTTTTTTAGATGTTATATGTCACATGGTCTGTTGGCCTGCCTGTCGGATCCTTGTCCAGATTTTAAGAAAATTTTCACATTTTACTATAATGACAAGGATGAAAAGGCTTCGTAGTTTTTGAGAAGCGGCCCAGTGGCGGCGGAGTAAAAGGCAAAAAAAGGAAAAAACAAATATTGCTCAAACTTTGTTTTTTGACGATTTAGACGATTCTGACCATCTTTGAAAAGTTTTTTAAGGATCAAAAATTGGGAGGAGGGGGGTTGTAGGAGGGGTGGAGGTTGTAGAGGGTGGGGATGGTGCAACGCAATTTTTTGACGTTGGTATATTAAGACACTTCCAGCCCCGATAGTTCTACGTATCTATTAGGCATATTTGACAGATCATAGTTTGCCCCGTACTTTTGCGCTTAAAACTTAGAACGATAGAAAAACGTTTCCGACAAGGGTCCCTGCGCCTGCTGTCTTCAACGGCGTACCGGTGTTCGGATGTGTCCTGCATGACTAGTGTTCTATAGGCGCACTGCTGTCTGAGACGCATCATGTTTTCAGATACTGAAGAGAGGCGACGCGACGTTGCCATGCATTTTTTAACTAAAAGAAGTAAAGATTCGGAACTTGGGCTCGGTAACATTTATACCGAAAACAATCAGCAAAAAAACCGGATACTTACATATTGATATTTAATTGGGAAATACGCTGTATACTCAAAAACGGAAAAACTAGATTTTATTATCTTATACTCCTTTGTACATCTTTTTTCATCTTCCATTGCTATAAACGGACTAAACCATGTACACAAACTAGCTTGATGCACCTGATTTTAATATGAAGCATCCACTGCAATGCTGATCCATTGCCGCCAGGTCGCTCTCTCTTCTTACCGGCTCCCTGAGGGCCTTGTAATCCCCAGTCGTCTGACTCTTTGACTAAGCCGTTGATTCCCTACTAATTTGCCGGACTCTGTTCAGGATTAACGCAGCTTCCCTTCAGAGGTGGATGATGGGAACGGAAGCCACTATTGTTCTAGAAAGGAAGGTGTACGGCACAAAGCAATAGAATGCAGAGATCTAGGTAGTGGGGGGTGGGTTAGCGCTACTCCGTTTCCAAAATATTATTGACTCATGTTATGAAGCCGCTAAAAGTCCTTTATTTTTACTTGCATTATCTAGCTGCAATAGAATGTCCAGCAAGATACGACAATATTTTTAGTACCGTCCGGCTATATTGCTGCTCATGTTTGACATTTTCGACTTATGTTCACTAGTGATGTGCTTTCTAGTTCATTTTGGTGAACTAGTTCAACTTTTAGTTCGAGGAGCCAGTTACTATTTTACGCAACAAATACCACAATGTGGTACCATGACAGTGAAAACGCCGCCTTTCACCCGATTGCCTAGTTATTTATGATTTAGATTTTTTGTTATCTTTTTTTGTTAAGATGGCTGTTTCAAGTAGTCCATGTAAACTGTCGCTTTAATAGTAGATGTAGCTGTTAATAATGCACACAGTAACTTGTATAAGTCCTCGAACGGTGGTACCGTGGCAAGTGCCCACGAGATGGCGTTGTGCGACTGGAAAGCGATGGGGCTTCAAGCAGCTTGAAAAAAGGAACAGTGGCGTGGGTAGGATTGAATTTGCGTACTGATAGAGGAAAATTGGTTGACATCTGGTGATGTAGATGAGCACACGCAAACCGAAACACGCCAAGAAGTTGCGGCTGTTACGCCAAATCGTAGACTAATTTGTTAGGTCGTCTCCATGGAATGGAGGAGATGAGGGTTCAAATTCGCAGGCGCCCATTTTTTCTTTCTCTCAAGTTGTCGTTTACTAAACATACCTGTTTTTACGGATACAGTCGTCTGAAAAATCATATACAGATAAAAATAATCTGAATAAGATCTGTTTGTTTCCCGGTATGCATGGTAGTCGTATGTGTTTTCTGCTACTGTCATTGAGGTGGGTGGTATCGCTTTGGCAAACTACTCACAGTTTTTAAGTTGACCATATAAGCTTATTTGCTTTCCCTTTGTCTATTCTAGAAAACTAGACCTTACCGTACTGACGATTACTAAAAAGCATGAGACATCGTTATATGCGGTTGCTAGTGGTTACAGAGACGGAAAGCAAACATTTCCTATTCAATCTATGAAACAAGATCCTAGTCTGCTTTATTTGCGTAACGCCAAAAAGTCACTCAAACCTCCCAGGTCTAATTACATCTTACCGCAGTTGCGTTTGTCAATCATGGCGAATTTTACGAGCCCGCTGCGCCGCGACAAATGACTGGCACGTCGTACTCCAAGGCACTCTTTGATCCCCGCCGCCTGTCACACGGTATCCTCCTCTTCTCTCAATTAGTCACGCAGATGATTATAAGTTTAATAAATAGGACGAGAAGCGCATGCAAGATCAAAACAAATGAAATCTGGTTGGCGCAGTGACAGAGGGAGGCTGAAAATCCTGGAGTTTTTGCCAATAACTAATATTTTTAGATTATCCAACTTAGCGATAATATAAAATTGAAAAGCAGCGTTCATAGACTTGGCATAAAAGCTTTAAGCTTTCAGCGTAACAAAAAATACCTTAAGGGCCGATTTCACCAACATTAATATTATGGATCAGTGGGAAATAACCTAATCGAAATGCAATTTGACAGAAGCTGGCAAAGGACACAGAATCTCAGTGATTTCTATTAAAATATTGAATAAAATCGTAAAATTCGACTGTATTATAAAAAAAGACCACGTCTTGATTCTAACATGATGCTTTTGTACAGAGAAAACAGGTCAACCTTCATGTATTTTGATTTGTGTTATAAACTTAGATTTAATAATCAATTATCCTCAAAAGCCAATGGGAATGCGGCAAATAATAGGTCGATTTTCTAGCTATTAAATTTGGCACCAGACTTGGACGTTTGTTAATGCATGGCAATCTAGAATTTAAGTTTCAATATACTGTTATCATTACATACCTGTTGAATAGTGTGGATTTGTCTGTATTTTGCAAGAAAATAGAATATAAAATACATTCCATCCAATTCCTCATCTTCCTTCACATCATAATAGTTATCATTTATTAATTTACGGGTTAATGGATGTCTTCAAAGCAATAATAACATTGTCCTCTCTATCCTAAAACACAGCTAATATGTGTAAGACGTGTCAATCCCTACATTTCCGTGATGCATAATGCAATTACTATGAACATAGACAAAAAATTATGAAAAATGTCTCACAAATAATGTCTTTGAAGTCCAGAAATCATAAAAACTATTAATGTTTATTCTTCTTCACTGGTGGGGTTATCTATATGCCACTCGCAGGGTTGCCAAGTCTAACGGCGATCACGTCCCGTGATGAAGGGTGCGACATGAATCTTTTACATTTGCTGGTTTTGAATTTAAAGTAATACAAACATAGTACTTATGATAGTTGGAGCTAGACTGATAACACTTCTTGAAGAATATTTGAAAAGTGTGAGCACCGTCATGGTCTGTTGTCAAATTGCAAATGAAGTATTTGAAAATTCTTACATACAATGGACCTTCGTCATAGTTTACTATCCTGATTATCATCATTTTTAGCAGATGTGTTGAATCATCAAATTAATGAACAAATATAAGAAAGCTCTTATATACCTACATACAGAGGATCTTTCCTGTAAATTTACTAGGTATCATGATTATAAGCATCTTTGGTGGATTGTTCGATCCGGAATGGGAAAGATCTCCTATTTATGAAAATATTTTTGGTATCATCTAACCGCTGCAGTCAGTGCACAAAAACTGTGACATATGATTTATAGCATAACTCGCTCCCCTATTAAATTTAACACACAGGTCGCCTAGCCGAGGGGATGCAGTGGTCGGGATGAATATCACGGCAGCAACTGATGATTTGGGCATGTCTGGTAACAACGTATGAAGTGAAACTCGCTAACTCCACAAATTTGAAGATTTTGTACAATTTATTTGGAAATGAAAGATATGTCTGATTTGCAAGGGTAGTGTCGCAGCCAAATGGCAGTCACTCTTTCTGACACAGTCCGGACCGAAATATGAGAATACTCGTGAAATGTATTGACACATCTAAATACAGGATCGTATCGAACATCCCTACTGTCAAGATGTATAACCCAAGGTACCGACGGAGCTATTTTGCGGCATTACGGAAATAATTTTAAACTTTCATTTGCATTTTTTCAAGTGTTGTGCAATGATTTTGGGAAAAAAGTCACGAATAGTCTTATAAAGCATAGTAGAGTATATTTCAATAGTTGGCGGAACTTACTCCACTGGGACAAGGAGGGTGAAACGGGATATTAATGGACAATCTGGCAACCCTGTCGCACCCTCACAAAATGGACGCTGACAACCACACAAGTCACCGTGTTGTCATTGAGTAGCATGGAATTAAACCTTCAGAGTGTATGTTTTGGGACTGGTACCAAGAGTTGACAGATCCCACGCATGTGTCACTCCTTGAAATGCAATAATCAGCTGTATTCAAATAATGTCTAATATAAATATAACCTAGAATGTGTGCTCGTGAAAAAAGAAAAATATGGCAAATTTGTAGTTTTTTGCAGCTTTTAGGTTTGCTGGTAGATTTAAGGCATATATTTGGGAATTTCTTAATCGCTGTGAATATAGTGTGGATGTTTGTTCAGTTCCCGAACAACGAAAAATATTCAACTTTATGGATGTATGGATATCGAAAAACCTGAATGGTTTTGTGGGAATATCAATCTAAGGTGCCATGATGGTTCTGATGAACGGCAAGTAAATCAATGAATGTTTGGAAACGAGCAATATCTTTTGGTAGAGCCTGTCATCAAGTAGGTGCTTAATGGCTATCTGCAAGAGGTTTATAGGAAAAAAACACCCAGTATCGCATATCGATTGAAGAAAATAATATAAACATGAATAAAAAATCAACAATAGTAATTAAAACGCGAATTTTATTCAAAAATCCAACATTTCTTTGAATTTTGACTGAATTATATGTAATTTCTTAATATTCAATAAGCTGGTGATGTTTCAATGACACGCTGTCATCACATACTTTGACAGTATTTTGTTTTCAACATTTCATAGCTATTGGTTTGTAGATTGGTACTTGAAGCTCATTCGTTGTATTTGACGGTCTCTTACCCTATAGGTGGAGAATAACGGACTGTTGTTGGTGAAATTGGCCCCAAGTTTAGAAAGTATATCTTCGCATCTACTCAGAAAAATACGTTGATCCGGTATTCTGGCATGATCTTGTTCAAAATAGACCCCTTTCAACGACTTGTGTCAACGAGAGAGCACGCCAAGGATTGGTTCTTTTCGCTCCGGATAGAGTATTTTTAAATTTTTTTTATAAAACTGTACAAAAAAGGTTCCAATGAACTTATCCCTAAGGTGAACAATTTCAAAAAAGTTGCGATTTAAAGTCTAAACTACTATTCGTCATTATTCGTCAGCGGTCCGGTGGACCTTTGCTCTTAGTTAAATCACAAAATATACCGTTGTCGACATTGAAAGATAAAATGCATCTATAGTCTGATTCAATTTGTACGCTTATTTTGTCTGGCATAAGGCCATAGAGTAGAATAAATATCAATGAAAAACGAATTCTTTATTTGTCAAAAATTACGAGCTTTGAATACGCAAGATCTGAATCAACTTTCTTACGTTTAGTCGGCTATGGGACCCCTACAGCTGGTTATGTCATATTTTGAATATGATATATATTTTTTGAATAATCGAGGACAGCTTTCGCAGAGGCCTGGTAAACGTATATTCGTTACACCTGAATAACTACAGCCCTAATGTTGTCACCCTATCTAATTATTTATACTCAGTAAATTATATTGCCCTGAGAGTCACAATTGTTACATCAGCGTCGCATCTTTGATTTCTTCTCCGTTGTTCAAGTGAAAATTCATCGCATGGGTCTGGAGAGCAAGCAGCGTTTAGTGCACTTTATACCCAAAATATTTCAATCGTTCTTATACGGGGTGATATGTTACTGAGATTAGAAGTTCATAAAAAATCATTCCATTAAAAAACTACCAAGATATTTCGTCCTTGGCATAGTAACAGCCTTGTTTGAAAATGTCAACCAAATCCGAGCAATGCTTTGCAAGTTATAGCCGGCCAAGTATTCGCGGAAATGAGTGACCTGGGTCTTCGTGATTTTTCGCGAATACAATGCTTCCTTGTCAGTAGGCCGTAGGTGTGGGAAGTAAAAACAAAAATCGAACGTTTCTAAGGTTCAAAAGTCTGTCAACAAAACCCTGAAGCATTTGAGGAAGAATTGTTTTTGGAAATCTTTTTAATTGACTGTTAACCAACGCGAGAAAGCACAACTTCATACTCTTATTGCAGGCATTTTTTTATTTTCTTTTTGAACCTTTCAAAAAACCCAAACACAAAAAACACTTCTCTAGCAGAATCAATATGGTTTTGAGAAAAGGCCCTATTTTATCATACAGCAGTGGCGTAAATTTTTGTCTATATGAAGTTGATTATGCTGATTTTCCCCTCATCTCTTCCAGTTTGATTGTGATATAAGTTTGCATCATTTTTAGAACAGACTCAATCCAACTACGCTCCTGTTTGCAGATCTGTGATGTTTTTGATGTACGCACAGCTTGTAAATCATGTGCCATTAGTATTCCCACTGAGTGGCATTAGGTAAAACATGCGGCATGTACAAAAATAGATGAGCTTAACGCCGAGATATATATTTCTGTCATTGCTAGAGGAGCAGATCAAAGTACGTTCTTAATCCTCAAGGATTATTGAATGTTAGTATGCGGCATGTTGATCAGACTAACTGCCGTGCTTTGCGTTTGAAGTCCGGAGCTTTGATAGAGAAGTCGTGGAGTTACCGGGATTAAAATGAAAAACGTTGATGTAAAGTTCAGTGCAACCAAAATGTTCTTTTATAATTCTGGATACCTAACTAATTGCTGTAATTCTTACTGGGAATGACAACTAGGGAAGCTTAAGTGTTAACTTATGCATCTATAGAACACTCGAACGCTGCGAAATATTTGTTTCGAAAAGTTTCTAGAAAAATTTCAGGAGATGAAAAAAGGAATTATTGGTGGCTACTAACGCGATTTAGATAATGGTCTGAGTCACCAATTCGAACAACCGCCATTTATGGTTGCAGATAAACAATCAGCTGGACATTCTAAATAGGAGTCATTTTTCTTGCTTGAGCTCAGGCGGTAATCAGTTGTCAAATTAGTGAGTCAAGCTTAGACGACTGGAAGATACAGGAACATCCCACAAACTTGGTAACCAGGAAACGGTTTGTACTATGATTTCAGGAGGTAAGAGATAAGATATACATTATAAAAATGGTCGGCCAAAGCTGATTAAATCCTCAACCCATAACTTCTGGATTGTAGCTGCTCGCCGTTCTGTGTAACCATGACCAACCAAGAGGAGTTTATAAGCAGAGATCGCGAAATCAGTAGTGAAAACTTTAGGTCACATACCATTTGGAAGTCAGGTTTGTAAATTCTAAAAGAGACTAAGAACTTTGGTAGCCCAGTGACCTACTAATTTGACGACTTACGACCATACAACCTCACATACGAGAATTTACGCTTATGTAAAATCTCAAGCTGATTACAAAACTTTTGTCAAAAGTGCTGGTTGCTGTTCGAATTTACGAATTTAACCTATAATATACTGTGACATATAAATCCGAACACCCAGTTTAAATGGTTTTATTTTAATAAAATTTTGTATAAGACTTAATGAAGCATAATAAGTAAATGATAAAAATTTCAGAATGATTGCACTGCTTTAAAGCCCTTTCACCTTTAATAATGTGTGGATGCACCTTGATGTGCTACGCATTCTCCAACGCGCCTAGGCATGCTTCTCATCAGGTGGTCAATGTCCTCCTGTGGTATCTCATTCCAGGCAACCACCAACTCCTCTCGAAGTGCTTATAGAGTCTGAGGAGGACGTTGCAAATTGAGCAATCTCCTACCCATCATATCCCACACATGCTCAATTGGGGATAAGTCGGGAGATCTTGGTGGCCATGGTAACAATGTGACATCATTATGTTGAAAAAAGTCTATTGAGACTCTTGCAACATGTGGTCGGGCATTATCTTGTTGGAAAGTTGGATCTGCCAGGGTGTTAAGATAGGGTAAAAGATGGGGTTCTAGAACTTCATGGATATAACGCTGCGCGTTCATGTTACCTCTGATGAAGATTAAAGGTGACCTGGAACCATAAGCTATAGCACCCCAAACCACAACTCCAACAGTGTGATGAACATGTCTTTCAACAAAAAACTGTGGATTCCTCCTTTCACCACGTCGCCTTCTAACTCTGGCACGACCATCGTGCATGCCTAAGCAAAATCGAGACTCGTCACTAAAGACAATACTGTTCCATTCCTGATCCCAGAGTGACCGTGGTCTGCACCACTCAAGGCGATTACGTCGGTGTTCTCGAGTTAAAGGGAGGACCCAGTGTGGCCGGTATGAAAACAAGCCAATACTTCTCATTCGTCGGTAAACACTTCGCATGCCAATAGGTCTTCTGTGTTCTGCAAACCATTCATTTGCAATGGACCTGGTAGTGGTTACGCAGCTACTTATTCCAATAACGGCGGACAAAGTATTTCTCGCTACTGCGCAAGCCCAATGTAACAAAGTTTGGGTATGTTGATAGTTATGATCATATATAGCTAAAGAATCAATATCCTTTCCGTCTTATGATACCCTGGTAAAAATATACGAATCAATAACGTTTAGTTACTTTACGATTTCGCACCCAAGTTGTTCGTTCACCAACTAGGTGTTCCTTTCTAGTTCGTGCATTAAAAAACATCTAGCAATGTTGGAAAATCTAACCCGGTCAATTAACAAAGTATCCCTAGAATGGCTAAATTCGTTTACAATAAAAAAAGATAAGTAATTGTCATATTCGAACGTTCCTCAAACGGTAGGTGAATTCCCGTTTCTATCAGGGTAACACGAATGGCAGGAGGTATAAGTCTGTACGTAGAGATCCGTCCATTCTGTATGACAATTGAAATCGTTGACATATTACATCATTTTTCATTTGGAGCAATTGAATTAATATAGGCATGAATGTATTGTTCCATGGCTTGCTAAAAAAAACACTCACATAATGAATGTAGCACCTAACTGCTTGTTTACGGTTGACGGAGAGCGCAACATCGATGAGGTTCACCAATTTTCCCTATTAGAATACATCTGCCTATTATTTCAGAACATCAAGTAGCACGAAAAACTCACTCTTCGAAACTGACAGATAATAGTGAATAGGAGAAAGAAGCGATTGTATGTACAACATGTTACAGAAATAATTTAGATCGGAATTAAAGATTCATAATGACGTAAGGTAGCCACATCCTCCAGTTTTTAAAACCCTTACATTTGATGATGACAGTACGCAAGAACTTGATTGCTGCGAATCATCTAGTACACATACCATACAAGTCACAATGAAGTAAGTTATGACACATGTAATCCGTGCTCTTTCTTAATTAATGATACTTACTTACAGAATCGAGTCGAATACCTCGCCTCGCTTGTTGTAAACGAATCGTATAGATGTTGCAATTCGTACTTTTTGCTTAGGATAGTAGGAACAGAAGAAGGTGGGCGCTTGTGCTATGTACCAACTACTCGATTATGTTTGAATTCATGCCTTCCCATTTCCCTTTCGGTATGCCTGACCTGTGCAGACTGTAGATAGATACAGAGACGCCACGATTAAATTTAGACTATAAGACGAATTTTCTTATTAATCAATAAAAGTCATCAATACAATTCGTTGTAGACGACTCACCTCCTTATTACGTTAATCCAATTGGATTAAACATCCCATAGTGATCGTTCGAGTCCCTGTAACAGGATCACATGACATTCAATTGGTACTAGTAATCTTCACTCATCAAAATCTTTTAAACGCCTTTCATCTTACACCTTACGAAAAGTTTATTTTTTGTTAAAACCCTGGAAATTCAAATGATTCCTACATGCTGGAGTTATTATGTTTGAAAAAAATCTCATGTCCGATAATTAATGTGACATTATTCATGGAAGTGGCTGAACTGTCAGATGATAATTGACAGCGGACTTCGAAAACACGTACTCCACCAAGTGGTGTTCATTCGTAGCTTTGTATCAAGGGAACATAAATCGCAGGAGACTCGGATAAGTTGTGTTTGCTGTACCATCTCGATTTGCAGGAAATTGGTTAGAAAATTAGCGGTTTCAAAAGTAGCTTTGGCTTTGCAAGATGGTCAGACCAAAACCAAAATATTGAGTGTATGTTGCACCACTCCTATTTGGTAGAAATTTGAAAATTAACTTTTCAGGAAAATATTGTCTGCAACTCAGAGGCGTATTCACTTTAGGGTCAAAAGGGTCATGGCCGAGGGCGGCAGTTGCGAGGGGGGCTGAAGCGGCCTCAATCAACAGTTCTTGCTTTTTTTTCGTTCCTTTATAAGGCGGTAGATCTTCATTTGGTTGAATTTGTCCTCTGTTTCCTTTCACCCTAAAGTAATACGAATAGAAAAGGCAAACCCAGTGAGTGATATCATCGCCTGTATTTCTGTTTTAGATTGAAAGTAATTTTTTCCCAGGGAAGATACTTGCAGGGCTCTCAAATGCGCAGAGCCCCATTTGCGTCAGCCACTGTAAGCGGTCGAAAAGTGTGTGAGATCACAAACAACATCGTCGGTTTAACTGTGTGTTCGTGTATTTCTATTAGGATACCATAAGCGCGTCACGGTATTGCAGCCAGAGGATATCGAGGCTGAACGCCATTGTAATTTATTTGCCTCTCATTTAATTAACCTTGCTGATTGATCATAATTATTCACAATCCTACTTTTAGATTCCAGCTTTTACTTTTTTAACTCCCGTGCCCTTGTAGCGAGCAGAGATGCTGAGGAGTCTTTTTCTTATCGTCCCAACGCAAGTTTTCAGTGTTTTAAACGGAGACAGCTTCATTGAAAGCAGAAAAGGTCGACAGAAGCGGTATACGGCACTCGTTTGCCACACATCCTAGGACGGTAATGACCTCTGTTGTTTGCACCGTTTTTTTTGAAAGAGGCGGCTGATAGAATGATCAGGATTAACGTAAAAATGGACATAGGTATTTGGGTCCTGATTCTGTGTGCCATTAAGTCTAATGTCCGTATTTCTAAAAAAAAAGACTTGATGTGACACTTTCGAGGTAGTTCCCCTAGCTTCAGGCTGAAGTGAAAATAGGATGCAAAATCCATTCATAACTAAATTCAAAATATCAATTTTAAAGTGACGATAGCTTTATCTGTTTTTAACCATTGTGAAGCTGAAAGGCCCTTGGATAAATATGACTTTGGCTTTATTTCCGCAAAACCTCGTATAATCAAATGACATGACATGATCTTGCATCTAAATGTAACTTTAAATTGCGAATATAACGGATAACAAGCGTTCTCTAGGCGATTTTACTCATGAAATTATTAGTACATAATTTCCTATTTTAATCAATAGCTATACAGGGTGGCCAAACACGTGACGTCATAAAAAAAAAATTAGATTCCCCACATCGAGAGGAACCCAAATCACCCCCATATATATGGTCCGATTTTGTTTAGCTTAGGAGTTATGATTTTTTTTCGGATTTTTCGAGAATTTTTGAGTTCTGTGTTTATTTTTACCATAACTTCGTTAATAATTGTGATAAATGCCTGCTTTTTTCACGATTATGTAGCTAAGACCTAAGGCTTAACTATCATATAATCATTCAAGTCATGTAACTAATACTACTTTATAATTTTTTTCAAAATCTTCGAACATAACAAAAAAGTAAAAAAGTGCAACAACTTTGAACGTTTATAAAAAATTGAAAAAACATGTTCTTACTATTCGTAAGTATCTTAAAAACTTCCTTACGGTATCAGCTATTTACCGTAAAAATTTCATCAACCTAGCTTTACTACATGCTACCGTAATTGTGGCTCAAATAGAACCGAACCCAAAATTGGATAACCCTCTGCTCAATAGAAATTGTTAGTTTCGGAAAAAAAAATTTGCAAAAACCACAAAAACACGTTTGATTTTTACTGAACAGCAGATTATTATTCATTTATGTTATTTACAAGAGGTTTTCAAAATGTCTGCCTCTAACAGAAATGCACAGTGTACACCTACGTATGAAATTTTGTTTTAAATCTCTAAATGCTTGTGTGTTGTTTTTCAACACATGTGTCGCTTCTTGAATTTTGTTCCTCAATGAATTTTCATTTGCACATTCTTGGGCGAATGTTATGTCTTTAAAATATCCCCAAACAAAAAAATCAATGGGGTTGAGGTCAGGGGAGCGTGGAGGCCATCGTATCGGTCCGTTTCGTCCGATCCATCTGTCTGGGAACCGTTCGTTTAAGTAGTTTCGCACGATCGTTGCGTTGTGGCATGGTGCACCATCATTCTGGAACACCATGTTCCGTCTGGCTTCCAGGCTTGAATCTTCCAGCAATAATGGTAGGCTATTTTCAAGGAAGCTTTTGTAGGCTACCGAATCCAACCTTGACGGCAGTTCAAATGGACCGATAAATTCCATATTGAATATTCCTGACCACATGTTCACACTAAAACGGTGTTGAAATGTCGACGGCCTTGACTGGTGGGGGTTTTCAACAGCCCAAGTATGTAAATTATGGATATTGAATATCCCTGTTCTTTCAAAACGTGACTCGTCAGTCCATAAAATTTTATCAAAAAAATCGGGATCCTCTCGTTGTCTTCGCAGCATTGTCTCGCAGAAATCCACTCTTAACTGGTAATCTGAAGGCATCAACGCTTGAACTCTTTGAACATGATAGGCATGATAACCTTCTTCATGAAGAATATTTTGTATCGATGTTCGTGGTATTCTAAGGTTTTGTGCCATAGATCTCGTACTCGTTGAGGGATTCCGGCTAATTTCTTCAAGTACTACTTCTCGGCGATCCGGATCAGCTGTAGGATATCCTTCATTGCTTCCTCGTCCTGGAATGCGGCCTGCCATGAAAGTGTTATGTGTGTTAATAAAAACACGGTGGTCTGAGTAATGCTCAGGTTGTGGTCCGCCTCGGCGTATAAGTTGTTCCCGGTACAGCTGAGCTGCTAAAGCGCCGTTGCCTTGAGCAACGCCATAATAATAATGCATCGACATTTCAACACCGTTTTAGTGTGAACATGTGGTCAGGAATATTCAATATGGAATTTATCGGTCCATTTGAACTGCCGTCAAGGTTGGATTCGGTAGCCTACAAAAGCTTCCTTGAAAATAGCCTACCATTATTGCTGGAAGATTCAAGCCTGGAAGCCAGACGGAACATGGTGTTCCAGAATGATGGTGCACCATGCCACAACGCAACGATCGTGCGAAACTACTTAAACGAAAGGTTCCCAGACAGATGGATCGGACGAAACGGACCGATACGATGGCCTCCACGCTCCCCTGACCTCAACCCCATTGATTTTTTTGTTTGGGGATATTTTAAAGACATAACATTCGCCCAAGAATGTGCAAATGAAAATTCATTGAGGAACAAAATTCAAGAAGCGACACATGTGTTGAAAAACAACACACAAGCATTTAGAGATTTAAAACAAAATTTCATACGTAGGTGTACACTGTGCATTTCTGTTAGAGGCAGACATTTTGAAAACCTCTTGTAAATAACATAAATGAATAATAATCTGCTGTTCAGTAAAAATCAAACGTGTTTTTGTGGTTTTTGCAAATTTTTTTTCCGAAACTAACAATTTCTATTGAGCAGAGGGTTATCCAATTTTGGGTTCGGTTCTATTTGAGCCACAATTACGGTAGCATGTAGTAAAGCTAGGTTGATGAAATTTTTACGGTAAATAGCTGATACCGTAAGGAAGTTTTTAAGATACTTACGAATAGTAAGAACATGTTTTTTCAATTTTTTATAAACGTTCAAAGTTGTTGCACTTTTTTACTTTTTTGTTATGTTCGAAGATTTTGAAAAAAATTAAAAAGTAGTATTAGTTACATGACTTGAATGATTATATGATAGTTAAGCCTTAGGTCTTAGCTACATAATCGTGAAAAAAGCAGGCATTTATCACAATTATTAACGAAGTTATGGTAAAAATAAACACAGAACTCAAAAATTCTCGAAAAATCCGAAAAAAAATCATAACTCCTAAACTAAACAACATCGGACCATATATATGGGGGTGATTTGGGTTCCTCTCGATGTGGAGAATCTAATTTTTTTTTTATGACGTCACGTGTTTGGCCACCCTGTATATTTAATCTTGGAATGGAAGTATTCGAGAGTAAACGGCATCTGAGGAGGGGTTGATGCCTATCAGTGGGTGGTATTAAATACCGCACAGGTAGTGACCACAAATACACATGAGGAGACGTTGTAGCAGACCGCAGGTCACGCACAACACATGGCCTACCGAGACGCTGATGAGTCAGGCCACGCGGAGGTTTAGGGTTTAGTGGGTATTAGGTGATCTCCTCAAGACCCTGGAGTCCCACACACGCCGTAGCTCGGGCTATGTATGGTATGGTGCGTAAATGCATTCCCCCCTCACCAAAAAAAAAAAAAAAAAAAACAAATTATTCTTCTTACCTTACTGGTTGCTGTGGCACGCTCCACCGTTTACCTTACCATTCTTTTTCTTGTAGGGCAATAAATTCCATCCGATCGGTATTCGGCCCGTTCGCACTGTCCGGACTAGCTGAGTGAATCATCCGTTTACATCAGGGTTCCATAAATACATACAGATATCTGAGTCAGACGCTACAGTTGCCAACCTTTGATTGTTATTGATCGCATTTATTCACAATCTAGCATCCTTATTATATCTATTAATTTTTTTAATCTCCATACTTCTGCAAACATAGGGTTACAAGATTACGTAAAAACTATTTTTTATCACTTCTTATAATATATAGTATCGCTGAAACCCAATTCAATAAGGTTGTCTACAATTTTTACGAAATGGGGAACAACGATTAGATTTACAATGCTCCATTTATTGTCCAAGAACTTTGTTATTCTTCTCGTGTCAACAGAAAGTATCTCTATTTTAGTTTCTCAGTCAAGAATTAATGTTGAGATACAATTTTTTGCCACCAAATTGAATTGAGTATGGCGGGTGTAGCGATGATGAATGATTTCTTAAAAAATGTAAATAACGTCTTGTAACTCTAATACCTCAAATTGTTCTAATAGCATGTCGCCATGTGTAGTGTTCTTTTCATAGTTTTGTGACGTATAACGTTTGCAGAAAGATGCTTTGTCGCTACGTACAGTCCGCTGCGTCCTGATAATTTATAATGATTCTGCTTTTTACGCTCCGTGATACGATACAAAATGTGTGTAAACATTAACAATAGCTCCTCGGGAAAAACGAGTTTGACGACTTGAAATAAAAAATCGCCATCAAGTCCCAATGTAAATCAAAATCCCTTAACTGTACGTATAATGTGCAAATAA
This sequence comes from Acanthoscelides obtectus, assembly GCA_963669975.1. Taxonomy (NCBI): domain Eukaryota; kingdom Metazoa; phylum Arthropoda; class Insecta; order Coleoptera; family Chrysomelidae; genus Acanthoscelides; species Acanthoscelides obtectus. Next base: position 48,930,904 of record CAVLJG010000010.1, read on the forward strand.
TATCTCATTGGTGCCACAACGTTAGTTCAGCTGTGTATTCGTATATTCTTATCAGGGAAGTATGAATATAAAAAGGGATATTTACAGATTACCGGAATCAGCTTTGTGGTATTTATAAATGCAAAACTTAAAAAAAGTTTGTTGTGTTTGTGAAAAATACCACTCACTACCTTAAACAATTGAATCAACATGAAACTGACCATAAGCGCCACTTATTTCTAAATCTAGCTCAAAATGAATATGTTTTCCTTGTGATTTTAGATTTTCTTGATCCTTAGGCAGCTGGAAAGAGCCTAGAATCAAACTATAATCTCCTCTTTACTTAGCCTCTAGCTTGTGAATATCGTTTTCTCAATCTCACAAGGTTCTTTCTCATAATCGATCGTTGTTGACTATGATCGAGCCGAGCCGAGGAGCCATTGAAGGCTCGATCGGGCCGACGGTCGGCCAGTTTAGCTGTGTGAATCGTATATTTTTATCAGGATCCCATAAATACAAGCAGATATCTTATACACTTCCAACATTGATTGGTATTGATCAGAGGAGGATCCAGAGGGTGTCAGAGGGCTCCGGTCACGCTCCGACATTTCAGAGTTTTAAAAAATTGCATGTTTTCCAATTGGCGATGCCTCCCCTCCCCTCCCGCTCTTCAACTTTCTATTTCCTCCATCAAGAAGGACATCCTCCTGAACATCAATCCTGAGCTCCTCCCCCAAGCAATTTTTTCATATGGATCACCCTCTGAATATATTATCTAGATCCGCCCCTGATGTTGACTCTAATTATTTGAAATCCTAGCTGAACTCCAATTATTCAGGTGTCAGCCAAGGAATAACATGAGACTGGGTGACACATCCTTATGTAGAGGACGTGAACAGAAGGATGAGTCAATCACTTGCTTTGCGACTGTACAGGATAAATTAAAAGACGTTGAATAATAGCTTCCCACCACCTGCCATAATATGGCAGTATGTAAGGTTATATTTCTCATTAATATTGGATAAGTTATCGTTTATTCCGATTGAGGCAAACGGCGGAACCGTATTGAGAACCTCACCAAATAATACTAATATAAAGAAGTGAAGCTAAAAACAGCATTCCTTTCATTTACGGTGTAAGCGAAAACAACAATAATGACAGATTTCAATTACCTCTAATGAAAATGCGTACTAATTGTGGTCCATATTCAAATGTTCAAATATTTTCAACACACAAAACAACAGATGATTCAATTTGGTCGTTAAAAAAAGGGGTAGATCGAAAGTTACACTACAATCTTGAAGTTAAATGTCCTACCATGGTAAAGGTAGTGTAAGCATATAGTACTGATTCAATGACCAACATATTGTTCAAGGTATAAACTTCAAAACAGGTAATCAGATTCATTTTTGATACTTCAATTTTTTTGTTTTTGCCAGGTTTTCGCATAGCATAGTCCACTGTTCGCCAGATAATCATTATTTTTCCTGCACTTAGTGTTACGACAGGTAGTGCTATGTGTGTGCGTAAAAATAAACAACGGTGCACCACGAACAAAATAGTTGAGACGCCACCAAGAAGTGAGTCACTTATGATAAAAATCACTATGGTCTTAAAGTACGCACCTGTACAAAGAAAGGCAGAGAAATCCATGGTTGCCACAACGTTAATTCAGCTGTGTTTTCGTATATTCTTATCAGGGAAGTATGAATACAAAAAGCGATTATGTATTTGTTAGACAGTGTTTGACGGTTTGAATGGGCTATGATGGCATCAGATTTTTTCTGTATTCCTAAAAGGAAATCTTAGAAGTACATTATCATGTTTGTGAAAATGTCACAAATATAAAAAAATATTCAATCGAAAATAGATGAATTAGTCCGTATGGTCAGTCAACTGATTTCAAACTCCGATCAAGTTGAACATAGGTATTCCTTGAGAGTATATATATTATTTAGTTTTTTTATTCTTAGGAAGATAGGAGCTGAAAGAGCTTTTTGAGATGAATCTATAATCACTTCATCCTAAGCACTTGGACATTATTGTTTTCTCGATTTTTCCAAGCAAGCTTTCTTTCCTCCTTAGTTGGTTTTTTGGCCGAGGAGATTGATGCCATTTTAGCTGTGTAAATCGTACATTTTTATCAAGGTACCATGCCGATATAAAATACGATTTCCTAAGTTGATTGATTGATAAACGCATTCATTCAAGATCTAGCATCCAGCATGAATAGTCGTCCATCAATTTTTGAGCCTTCGTACCCCTGCAGGCAGAGGGTTGGAACTGATTTTGATCTCGCTTCTTATAATACCATCGCTGAACTTCAATTATTTGAATAGCCTCGAGGTCACCCTGTAGTGTACGTTTCTCAATTTTGAGGCATAGTGTTTACAGAAAAGATCCTCAACCCGTCTCCCTGTACAGGCGCCACGTCCTAAAGGTCCGTTTCTTATGCTCGTTATTGCCACACGTAGGGCTCTTAGTCCGTGAAAGCAAAAAATGGTTCGTTAGAAAGAAAAAATGAGAAGTTTGAGGACCTTACATTAAAAATCGCCATAAAGTATGCAAGTCTTAGTATTCATAATAAGAGTCCAATTAATCAGATCAATCTTAAATTAAAAGTAAGCACCAAAAAACAACTACTTACTACTTACTTACTCACTAACTACCTACTTGTCCTCACGGGGTGCGACAACGTTGGTTAGTTCAGCTGTGTATTCATATCTACCTATCAGGAAATTATGAACATAAAAAGCGATTATGAGGACGGACTAACTTTTAGGTATCTATGTCAAATATGTATGTTATGGAGCCTGAGTTGCTTTAGTTGTGGCATAAGCTTTATTCCGTATTTCCAAAAGCCATGAGTACCATCAAATGTTTGTGGAAATATCACTAAATTGAAAAAAATAATAAAATAAACCGAAAAATAAACATGAAGTCTTCTTTCTGGATGGTGTTTGTGTGTGGGTCGGCTGATCCTCGGCTCGATTGGGCCGACGGACTGTTTAGTTGTATGAATCATATATTTTTGTCAGGATGTCAGAAAGGTGAAAGAAGTATGTTGACTGGCAAGCGCCATTTGCTTAAAACTAACTTAGCTTCAAGATGCCACAACGTCAGTATAATTCGTATATTTCTATCAGGAAAACAGAGGTGAAGGGAGGATGTATGTACATATACACCTTCAAACACTTCCATCGAAACTATTGTTTGCTGTTATCAATTGATATAAGCGATGAAATGATCGAATGTGTATGACTTAGGGACACAACCAGTGGCATTTTTAGCATGAAAGTGGCTACTAGATTGCTGCTCCGCAGTAACCTGGACAGATAATTAATTATGCATGTTATTAGATGATGCAGGACTGACTTCAGAGTTTTGTGCGCCCTGAGGCAAAGGTTAAAATATGCACCCTCCCACCACATTAATTGAGAGTTTTGCGCCTCCCCTGACTCACTTGCTTACCGAGTAGCCGGACCTGGGTATGTACGTTTGAATAGAGATGTTACCGCCCTGTTTTCCGTCAGATGCCTGAATTCGCCTGGTATTTTCGATGACGCTATAAAGCATATCGACCTCGGAATATAGGAACGTAACAGTAAGACTTGTTGTATTGTGAGGCGACAGCGACGGGTGGCGTGCAGGATTGCCAGGCCGGCCGAATACAATCAAACCATATTATATTACACCTTATAATATTATTTACGCGTAAAAATAGCCATTGTTATATTATTTACGTGTAAAGATAGCCACTGTTAAACAATGATTTCATCTCTCCTTGAATTGTGTGAGGACAAAGCATACACACAATTGCTAGTATTGATCAGAGCAGGACAGTCAGACAGTATAAGGGTGCGAGGCTTGCGTAAATAACATATAAGTATGTTGTAATATATGCTTTGATTCTGTTCAGTCCATATGGCAACCCTGTCGAGCACCCATCGCCGCTAATTCAAAGTCTAACTGTAGCCTAAGATGTAAATTTATCAAATAAATAAGAAATCTTGAGTCAGAACAAGCGGCTTCGCATTCTCTATGGAGGGGCCCCATGTCGCGATTTGCAAGGGGGCCCTACCCGTTTATGACGATACTATAAAATACTTTATTTGTAGGTATGTACAGGAAATTTAAAAATAGGCGCATTCGAAATGCATGGAAGCACCAAGTCAATCTACTTGACACCGTTTTGTTTTGCAAAGCAGTTATTAAGTAACACAAAGCTTTAGATTGTCTTAAGGTTCCTACACTCTATGTTCCTGTGTGTACTGGATCTGATATGATTCGTTCTCATCCCATAATTCTAGAGATAATGTCATCAGTGTTAATTTCGAAAATTTTCATCTACGGATCAAATATTGGGGTCAACGTACGAGATAAGGACCTTCGTGGCATTACGGATAGTACTTAACAATTTTTTTCCTTACACACGTCGGGACTACTCTAGCCCTGGTGGCTGTTGCTCTGCGCCTGGAAATACTACTACCCGCCTTTCCGATCTTCAATATGCAAAACCGAGTGAAGCTCTATGAAGGTGGCGCTTCAATTTCAATCACCGGCAAGTTTTTGTTCTTTGAAAACATATCGTCTATATCGCATCCAACCCTCAGTTGTCTACCGTAGTCCGACATTCTGCATTCGCACTCACAAGGCATTTTCCTAGAAGTTTGCGGATCTGAATGAAAAAAAAAATACAAAGTTACACCTGCATAGTGTTTTGGTCACGCCTCTTGTCTGATTGTTACAAATACGTTCAGGAACTCTAATGGATTTTCATTTGATGCCATTTTTTCAAGGTTTTGCTAAGAAGGTTTAATCATTCTTCTGAGGAAGGGTGTTATTACACCTGTAACTCCACCTCGTTGTCTCCTCCCTTAAACACGGGATACAAGTTACAAATCCTAAAAACACATGTCACGATTGAAGTGGTCTCTTGGAGAGAACATATCGAAGATATTCACTCGTTCATATTTGCCTGATGAAAATATCTTACCCAACGTGCTTCCGTCATCCAGCAGGAAAGTCGAGTGAGCTGGCATTGCAGCTTGAAAATTATTACCTCTTATTCACTCATATTGCTCTGATAGAAAAGAGCTAGTTAACACCGCTACTTTAACGGACAGAGAGGGTACAAGGATAATAAAATAAATAAAATAACCTACCTACCTACCTGATTTGATAACAAGGAACTGTTTGACTGACTGATGAATAATGTACCTTTTCGTTTTGTTTTTTACCCAGGAATGAAGCTCATTTCGGATACTGCTAAAATATAGGTATTATAATATATAAGATTCACATCTTTTATTTTTCACCGATATAGCTGTAAAACACCCTGAACATATATGGGCGACAGCTAGAACATAACATGGTGGACGATTTCTATGTTTGATTATCCATATTATTTAGTATTAATCTAGCCTTTTCAAGAGCTCCTGGAAGGCATTCGAGTATTCAGGCCTAAAAGTCAAATAGAAAGGACCGTTATGGCTGTTCAATTTATTGCTTAATGAGAACTCCTGAAAATGAATATTATATTAGAGCTCTTAGAATAAACATCAATTTGGTTTATATAGTGCACGATTTAAAGATATAAATTGTTTGAAACATGATTGATATTAGAATATGTACCTGTAGCCTCCCAAAAAATGTACCTTTTAAAATGTAAGTGAAAATTAGCCATTTGGAACCGATCGTTAACAATATGCCAATAATGCCGCTACGGATTAGGTACGGATTGTGCCGACGAGAGGCTTATATTATATCGCCTGGAGTTTCTGCTACCCCTGTTAAAAGTATACGATTTAAACCGACGTTGTGGCGTCCTCCTAGCGCCGCTTAAACCCCGGTTTAACTAGCGGTTTACTCGATACTTGGAATTGACTCGGGTTATCGTTACTTATCGGTATCGTGTCTCGGTAGCTGTAGGAAAAATCGAATCGTTAGTATCCATGATACTATTTTGCAGAGAATCCCTCGAACTTGGGTTGTAAAATTAGGGAGTGGGCTGGTAGGGGTTGGGGGAGGGTGTATATCAATTTTAAGTTTAGGAAGGGGCAACGTTGCCAGATGGACGGTAACTGCCACCGGTAGGGCAGGGAAGGAATGTCTATAGGTTAATGGTGATGATGGTTTTGTGTAGTAAGTGCAGTGTCAAACTGAAATTAATCCTGTAGTCTACATGCTGATAGAAATCCACGATTTTCTGTATAGTAGCCAAGAAAGGTAAGAAACTAATGAACTGCCACCAGGAAGACAGACCCAGAAATCTATTGTTAAGTTCTCAATTTGTACTTTGGAAAATGAAATCGCGGTATCCAAAAACGCCAGCAAAGGTAATTTTTAGATATGTGGTTCCATTTAGCCAAAAAATCATGGAGTTCTACCATAGTCAAATTTATTTTTGATACAATCTTTCCGTGACATTAATTACATGTGAAGTTCACTGGTTGCTGAGATGTTCACGGTTACATCGTCTTGAGGTGGTGACTTTACTAGAGAAAAAATATAACCACTACATAACCTCAAATCAGCTGCAAAAACAAAATACTAAAGATATAATTTCCTGTTATATTAGCACCACAGATATTCTCATTTGGGATTATGCTCCCATAAGAACGATCGCAAACAATAATTACAAGAGTGACTTCTTACACGCGCTAAGAATTGCTTTTCGCAGTAAATGGAGAGGAGTATTATAGGGGGGATTCGGCCTGTGACCCAGAAGGAGATTAAGACGTCCCTAAATCTTTCTAATCTCGTCAAGACTGTGCCTTTCGCCCTAAGGAAAAGGGATTGCAGAGACGCTTACGACTAATAATAGATCAAAGATATCCGAACGAGGGAAAACTATAGAAACTGCCTGGGATGGCAATGAAGTTCGTGGAACTGTTCAAATGGGCGTGATGAGATCAAAACTGTTGATAAAGGTGGATCCTGAAATCACTTTCTATAGGCTGAAAGCACTGTATGCGAAGTCTATTGTTGCTGTATCATTGATTAGCGCTTCCAACCGGAACACCGCCAATATAATGCTATATTTTCGCGTCCAAAAAATATTCCCTGATAAAATGAGACACCGTAGCTAACTCCCTAGTATAAGTATTTGCATATAGTAAGTAAGGCTGTGGTAAGTGTCCTGAAAACTTATAGTATATAGTGATATAGGTCTTCATTGTTTGGCCAAGTGAAAACTACATATATATTTATATTTCTATTTATTTTACAACGTTTCGGGCACAATTGTGGTCTTTTGAGGGAGTCGGAAAAGAAACGTACGTCTACAATATTTTTCACTAAGAATTGAAAATTGCGCATCTATTTCAAATATATATCTGTTACCGTGCTTAATCTTCTTCTTCTTAATCTAAAATCATAATTGATGATTGACAACACTGATGGAAGAGTTATTCATCGAGTCGTTCTCGGGAGAACAAGTGAAAAGGTATCGCCATCTCTAAAGACGAAATTTATGGAACGTTTAATGGCATGAACAGTCACTATCTTACGGAAAATGGATAAATTCACAAACTTGATTGACAAATGTTAATAGCTACCAGAATTCGGGATAATTCCCCAACAAAGAGAACCACTCCAACTTTATCTCAGTCATGCTACGTTCTCGTTTTCAAGAATAGAGATTCAGGGTATGTAGGGTTTTTGACAATTATTTTTTTAATAATAATTTTCAACTATAATTCAGAAAGTAGCTAATGCTTAACATTATCCACACGCTTTTAAAATATTTAACTATTTTTTATTTTTTTAAATCATCAACAAGGTGGGGTTCCGATTTTGGTTCTATACATCTATATCCAGCTACCACGAACAACCCTTTACTCTTAGCGCACGTCAAACAAGCACTGTGTTGAAAAATCTAACCATAATTTATATAGTATATTCAGTTCTTTTGGAGATACAAGCTATCTAATTAAAAATCCACTACTTCTCACAGTTTCTTCTGTACATCTCAGTAAGGCTTTCGAAGTTTCTTTTCATATCACAATTTATAATATTATGTTTTCATTACAACCTCTGTGACATCTTCTGTAGTAAGGGCTGCTATGCTATCCGTAAAACCTTCCGTATTGGATGAGCCTGAGGATGTTTCGATAAACTCTGTAGTTATGTCGGTGGTGGTTGTCATGTTGTACTGTACTTCTAGTAAGTAATATTCCACTTCTTTGTCCAGTTTGATAGGTTTGGTGTTGCAGAATCTAGCTCTACAGGTAGCGCAGTATTCCAGCTCAGAATCCTCACCTTCTTTGCAGATATTCTCTGTGGTGCAGCCTCTTTCAAATGACGGTTCTCCATATTCAGTCACTGTAAAAATCAGGAAGAACTACTGCTTATAAATGGATGAATCTAGATTATTATAAAACGTATACTTTTATCGTATGACAAGCCTTTTTGATAAGTCCAAAGATGTCTACCAGACATGAAAGAAATAAGGAGCCACTAAGAATAAACAGATGAAAACAGTATCCACGAATTTTGAGACGTATGATGACAACATCCAAAGGAAGAAACCCTGTCTATATTTTAGAACCGCTGACTCTCAATGGTAACTTGTCACGAACCCTTGGATGCTACTACCATATGCCTCAGAATTATACGTAATGCTTACAACGGATCTCATCTTGCCCAGTTGTGCTGATGAGACTTAGGCTATGGTTGAAATGTGATGAAACTAGATCTCAATTTTGAGACAGTTCAGAAAGTTAACATGAAGATAGACAATATATGCTAATTTTCATCAAATTATTTAACCATCAGATTCTGCTACACCTCTGTGTTGTAATGGATAAGTCAACCGTCATGAGAGTATTTATACTCACCAGTTGCTGTAGTATAGCATCGTGAAAATATCCCCCAACATAACTCCATTCTACCATCAAGACTATTTAGTCGGCCTTCCAGTTACACACTTGTCTTTGATATCAGTAGTTTCACACCGTATACAACTTAGGCTCAAACCTAAAAGAATGCGTTTTCGAAGTCACAAGTAAGCCAGTTATGAAAGTTAGCAGGAAACTTTCTAACTACAGTTAAGCAAAAAAGAAGAAATTTAAAAATCGTAAAGCTCAGTCTACCTGAAATTATTAAAGTCGCATTCCTTTAAAAAATCGGCGCATTCAGAAAAAACATTATTTAGTAGTAACCCTACCTCACTACAGACCTCATAGATCACGTAGCTTGCTGTATTACTTTTGTGTTTTATATGTACACGAAATCTTTACATCTTGCTAAGAAAAACGTGAGTATTAAATATTTTCATTGTAACGTATGAAGAAAGGTCTCATAAAGAGCTCTTCTTAAGTTAGAATGTCCTTCTGTACTTGGTCCTATAGGATATGTCTTTGCCTTTGTCATAGAGATTGGGGCTTTGTCAAGTGTGAGAAAAAGGGCATCTTGTCTCGGCAGTAATATTGTCATTTATCGCCACGTTCTAATCGCAGGTTATTTTTTTAGCGTGAAACACAGATGAATTGAATGAGCTCGCTGTCAATTTACATATTCCTAGATCCAGTTTAGTTAAGAGGGGGGATAAGCCTTGAAAGATATGGAGATAACGGAGGATAACGAAAAAAATGCGACGTAAGGTCGAAAAGGCGTAATAAGGGTCAGCAGCATTTTATCATTTTGCGACATTAAGTTATATCATCTGATAGTATATAACTGTTATCCAATATTAAAGTATTTAGTATTTGATGAATGATGGTTCCCGTTTCCCGTTTTAGGGCCGTATCGTCACTCGTTATGGCCTGCTTGATTTCATACAGCAGCAAAACTCCACAAGTCACAAAATACAATATTGATCAGTAAGGACACTGAGATTGATAAACTATAAAATGATGTTATTTCCATACTATACGTTTGTAACGTTTTAATCATACAACACGGCGGTTGCTGAATTCAGGGCAATTCGATATAGAAGCTAACACATTGAATATTGAGAAGGAAGGAATATGAAAACGTAACTACGCATGAAGAATTGAATATGTTTCCGAAACAAAAAACGTCAAATCGCGCAAGTACAAATTCGGACGTAAATGATTCGTGAAAAATTTTTAAAGGAAAACTGTTTGGCAAAGCTGATGTTAATTGGAACTCCAATAAATAAATATTTGGTTTAAAAAAGTAATAATTAAAAGGTTACTGTAGAAGCCTATAATTGAGTGTGTGCGAAAATTGTTATACGTGGCCAAGCCAAGAAACTCTCTATTTGGAAAACGATATCAAGTAGATTGACTTTATACTCCCCACGCCTTCTAGTATAAAAATCCTTCATACTGTAGTAATAAGCATAAAAAAGTGTTTTTCAACAATGTTTGATACTTACGAAATCTAGTAACCTCATTAAATTACACTACAAGCATAATCTGTATGACTATATCGCGCACACCTCCTAATGGCATGTCCCATCACCGCCTGCTTTAGTTCCTCGAATCCACTACCAAAGATGCAGTATTTACAACCCCTGGATCATGGCAAGTGCTACCGATATTTTTTTGTTTTAAGGGTGAATGTATGCGGAAACGTATGATGTGTGAAGAACTGCCGGGGTTGGAAATGTCATTAATGCACTAACATCAAAAAATTACGGTACATTATCATCCAAACATATGCAACACCGCAGCCCCAAAAACCTTTATATATATACTTTTTTTAGGAAAACGGCAAAATACGAAGTTTGAACGATTTTTATTTTTTGTGTTTTTGGTTTTTTGCCCAAAAACTACAATGCTTTCTTCTTTCTCGGCACAGTAGTAACCATGTGTAGAAATTTCATTCAAATCGGGAGCAGTATCTTCCAGGTTATAGAGATGCCAACGATTAGTGGATATGCCGACTGAATGACAGACAGACGGATATGAGTGACATGATATTTGATGATGTAGATACATGTCGTATAAGATCCAAAAAACATATTATCTCATTTTCGAATTTTTTCGCGATTGCAGTACTCACTGTGCATGGGAAGTAGAAAGAAAAGACAGAAACTATCTAATGAGTCTAGGCGGTTGGCTCGGTCCAACATACTGTAAGGCGGCCAGGAGTACCATTATCCTGTCTTCCCATTTTAAGTACAGTTAATGTCTGATCACAGAAGCTAGATTTATAGTCGATAGGTTACATTTTGGTCTTGGAATGCAACATGACAACTGGACAAATTACTTACCCACACGCATCACTCCTGAAAGAACAAAGTAAACAAACATAACTAGTCTATAACGCTCCATGAGGCTCTTCATTGTATACTGACAGCACAATATTTGCTTACAGAGACTGATGAGATAAGGGCATACTGTAATTGCCCACATTCTCACCGTTACATATTCCACTTGTTAATAGTTTCTTAATTGTTTATGATTTGAAAGGAATACACAGGGTGGTACAAGTGAAATGCTTTACAGTAATGCGTATACAAGATTCATAATACTCGTATTTATTTACTTAATATGAAGCTTGCTGGTTGCTGTACTTAGTACCATCGTCAGTAAGCCAATCTGACGGATGTTTTTTAGACCTTTCTTGAATTCTTCTTCAAAAGCACCTACGTTAAGCTGATCAGTCGAGAAATTCTATTACCACTACCTTTTTCTTTTTTGGTTTTGGAGTGGTTTCGATGTCACCATTTTTAAACTAATCAATTTGATTCAGCGTCAGTCTTCCTGTTTCTTCTTATAAATTAATACTTCTCACTAGAGGCAATCCATTTTATATGATTTCAATGACCAAGAAGGTCTTGGCCAGGTTCATTGGTAAAGATCTACTTACTTGAAGTTAATATTGTCCTCTATATGCATTTCAAGAATGAAAAATAGATGTTAAAAATTGATTTGATCTTCACATGACCTTGATTGTCACAGTGAAAGTCTTGAAAATAAACGAAAATAAAGTTTCTTACTATTCCTATTTCCGATTTCATTCACTTCAAAAAAATGCCTTTAGCTTGAAGTCAGTCACGTTCAAGATCACGCTGAAGCTCATGAGATGAATCTTTTCAAACCTTACAATTTTTTTCTTTATGCGAAATATTTTGTCCTTTCCCTTCTTTCGTGAGGTCAAGGTCATGGGCAAAGACATACTATAGCTTAAAATTTCCAGCTCTTTACATCTGCGATATCAAAAATAAGGGTTTCATTAAAGAAAACTGTATTGACCTTCAAATTATCTAGAAGGTCATAGTAAAGGTCACGTTTAAGATCACCAATTTATGGATCTTTTTAAATCTTACAACTTTGGTTAACAATATACTCGTAGAGATATTCCGATCTACCCTTACTTTTTGAACACCCTATATATTTTGGTGGATAAAACCGAGTATGTAACCTTTCTCAAGTTTCAATTGGTAAGTGTACGTCCCTCCGTATTGTGGTTCAGACGTGATGCTTCTAACAATTTAGAAAATCTTCAATGGCTATTTCAAACTTTTAGTAGTTATGAAAATCTTGAAAATGCTGAAGATCGTACAAGTTTCTTAAACTTTGGAGGTTTTCAAATTATGAAAGCCTGTGATGACAGCTGTAGCAGCCTATTGCGAAATGCAAATGCTATCCATCCATCTTAGAACCTTTTTGAAGAAAGTGCTATTGTCAAAGGAGACAACAAACTACTTTTTTCTCTTTTCAAGTTTATATCACGTAAGTGAAACTAGATCACTAACTTTTGTTCTTTCTGTACAAGATTCTGCTTAATAGATTCCATGATGACGAGGTCTGTGAGTTAGGTGATGAGACTGCCAACGTAGCTCTCGATCTGACAACACTGGAGGCGTTGGGCTTGGAGGAAAGACAGGGGAGCCATTTGGTTGTCCGCATTGTGTTCTAAAAATGAGCAACAGTGTGCTATAATGTTTTTCTTCAGACTCGGGCGCATTGCAACGAGAAATTGCTGAAGTGGAGATGGTGGTTTTTCAAGAGCTTAGGTTTTTCGCTGAAGGCAACCAATGAAAATATCGACAGAATCCGAGATCTTTTGCGACCAGGTCGTCCTTTGACAGTCAGAGTTATCGAGGAAGAGTTAAATTTGCCTCACACCACTGTTCATCAGATTTTGACTAGTGAATTCGGTATGAGAAACATCTGCGCGAAAATGGTTTAAAAAACCTTTCTCAAGACCAAAAGGCCATTAGGAAAGAAAGGTGCCTTGACTTTTTGGATTCGATTTAAAATGATTCCCATTTTCTGGAAAGGGTCATCGTGATCAGTTTTGGGTATTTGAGTAAGATCCAGAAACCAAGCGCCAGAGCATGGAGTGGCACACTTTAACCTCTCCAAGGCCCAAAAAAACCAATAAATACAAAGTCGAAGATGAAATGCATGCTGACTACTTTTTTCGATATCCACGGAATCGAAAAAGTGTCACTTGTATTAGACCAAACAACAAAAACAACTCGGTGTTGCAACACGATGGTGTTCCTAGTCACACAGCAATCTCAATAAACACGTTTTTGACCAGTAAAAACATTCCTGTTGCTCCTCAGCCACATTATTCTCCTGAGTGGAGTCTTTGTGACTTTTTTCTTTTACCGAAGTTAAAAGTCACCCCAAGAAACCTCATTTTGGCACAGTCGAGAACACTAAAACGGTTGTAACCGATCAGCTGAAGGCTATCCCAGTATCGGAGTTCCAGCACTGTCATGAGAAGTGGAAGAACCGACTTCAGCGCTGTGTGACTTCAGAAAAAAGTTATTTTTGAGGATGACAACATAAAATTATAATTATATTTGAACAAAATAAAAAGCTAAAGAAACCGTGTTATCGAGTAACTGACAGACTTCGAAAATAAAATGACAGGATGCTTATTCGTTAATAAACATCGACTAAATATTCAATTTATTTGTCTGCCTGTTTCTTTATAAGCAACTTTTATGGTCAACACGTGTTTGGAGCCTATTTTCCTGGCTGAACAGTCAATGGTACTGCTCTCAGGCCTTGTACATAACCTCTAAGTTTGACATGGTGACAGAGAAATTTTGCAAGTAATCGAACAAATTCATTCTACCCATTACTCCAAAAAAGCATTTTCATTGGTCGAATTTGTGCCATAGGCGCAAGTATAGATCCCTGCGCGTCAACAGTAAGTTCGGGCCTTAGGCCCGTATCGTCAGTCGTCCCTACAATTGTAGGGCGCGTTTATGGCCTCCTTGATTGTCATAGTTTTCTACTTCTCCGTGTCAGCGCTCTATGTTGAGGTTATGTCACAAACAACTATTTGCATCAAATTGTGCTTGCTTTTGACTTTTATCATGTTTTATCAGCCTGATATTTCCTACAACTTAAAAGGAAAACACATCTTAACAATAGGAGAGCGCTGACGCTGACACGGAGAAGTGGAAAACTATGACAATCAAGGAGGCCATTAAGGCGACCTACAATTGTAGGGACGACTGACGATACGGGCCTTAGTGTCCTCACCCATGAGTATGTGGTTATTTTATGTTAAGCTCCTGTAAACCTCTTGCATCAACGATTTCACTTCCAGATGCACCGCATGCAATTTGATTTTGATTAAGCTGCATCACATAAGCGCAAATACGCCTACTTCCCGTCCATCCTCCGCCGTATGCAGCTCCATGTATCCCGGAGGAGCGAATCCGGGCATAATACGTCGGAAATGCGGCTGACGTAACTGCGGAAGCCCTCCGCTAAGCAGCTTTGCCTCCAGTGGATCAACATCTTACGCCCTCAAATCATAAAATCCACTTAATAATTCTCCGGAAAGCATAACATTCGCTACCTTGCTGGGCTGCTAGGCTTCAGCTGCTGCAACGGGTCACACAAGGATTCAACACTGCATTTACGCGTCTAGTTGATTTATCTAAGCGTCTCTAGGTAATCGTCTTACAAGGTTGACAATGTACTGTGCGTTGGTTATATCATTGACATACCGCTGCATGGTCTCTAAATGTAAAACTATAGTTTATTCACTGAAACAAACAGTTACGTTATATTTAGTAAGTTTGAATGCCAACATTAATGCAAAATAGATCCTGAATTGGTACGTATAGAGTTTCCCGGGTACATTTATGTTGGTAACAACTTTCTGTGGTGTGACATTGTCGCAAAACTTGTCAGGCAATTACACCAAAGGCTGCTGTTTATTTGTGGTTTGTTTTCGATCTTTTTGCCTCAATATTTTCATTGTTATTATATAAAAAAACAGTTTTTTTAGAACTTTAAGGTGCCCTTTTAAGCATTTTACCAAAATGCCGAAATATCTGGGTCTACAAGCAAAATAATTCATTTTTTGTTTGACGAAATATTTTGAGACCGAACGAGATCATGGAGGTCCATTATTGCCTTTATAGTCCGTAAGAAAGGTGTTAGGATATTAGGTAGTAAGTAGAATTTATACTAGCTCCAGCGTCTACAAAACGTACGCTTCGTAATGTTGGTTGTTGCAAGACTTTGTCCTAGGATCTAGTAGTTTTAATTAATGTGGCAACCGTGTACGTCACTGTCATTCTTTGATGTTTTGACGTAGCTGCTTTGATTCAGTGAATAAACTTATCTAACTTTGCTAGTACAGTGTACGGCAGAGCCAACTATGCGGTTCAAAGAGTTAAGAACATACATCTGGATGGGAAAAAGTTTTGAATGTTTTAGAAATGTTGAAATTAGGCCTCCCTCAGAAAAAAGTCAGTTACGGGTATATATAAAAGAGAAATAAAGCAGATTATGTCCGTCAAACAAATCCATATATTCGGTCCATAAGATGATTTCCTGCCTTACCCGTAGAACCATTCATCTGGCAACGCCGCGTCGCCTCTCTCAATACCTCAAGGCGCGATGCTGGTTGAGGACAGTCTATCGTTTCATGTTTCAAGGCCAAATGTAAGGGGAAGTCTATTGTGTGTGAAATACGAGGCCTGTAAATCAAGTGATGAGACTGGCAACGTAGCATTCGATCTGGCAACACTGGAGGCGCAAGGCTTGTAGGGGAGACAGGATATCACGTGATCCGCCTTCAGTACAAGTTTGAACTCGCTCGAGTCACTTGGTTTTCCGTTGACATTTTTCTGTGAAGTTAGGTTTCCCTATTGGGTTCTAGAAATGAGGTTTTGCTTCAGACATTGGCACAGTGCAACGGAGACTCTTGCTACACAGGCCTACAAAGATTCAGATCATCGAATGATCGAGGGAGAGTTGAATTTTACTCACACCGCCGTTCATGAGATCAAGAACAACAATCACGATAATGGTCCTCGTCACAGTCTTTGGCCAGTAAAAAATGCATCTCTAAAACGTCAAAAACGAGGTTTGAGCGATTTTTATTTTTTTTCATCACCGATTTTACAAAAGTTCCGCCAACTTCTCTTGGCCGCTTTTCCTATAAACTTTTCTGACCGGTAGCTCTGAGTTGAACAGTTGCCGAGATACAGCCGACGGCACTTATTAGGACTCACGCGGAACGTGTAAAGCAGTGACAAGAAATTGGTACAATGAATAGTTACTTATGTTATCAGCTCCTAAAGTAAGAACATTCTAATTGTTCCTGAATTCATTGAATCATCTTTGTCTGTCAAGTATGAAATATTATCGAGGTTGGAATTGTATAGATCCACACAGGCAAGTTAGTCTTGGACATCTTAAGACTTTACTATAATTTGAGATAAATCTGAAAATATTTACCTTCCTACCCCATACAAATGCGATTTGTTTTACTGGCTTGGCACTACTGGTTCCTTTCCTTCCCAAGTAATTGTAGAAAGAACAATATCACATTTCGGTGCCGCAGACTAAGAGCCGATTTCACCATTTGACAAACCATTGTTCTGCACCAATAGGGTACGAGTACTAAACAGTCCGACAAATATACCCAATCAGACTCAAGATCTCTCCGTCAAATTTTTGGCAGCAAATAGCATCAAAGAATTCAAAATAAAACACTGTAAAGTAAGAAGTGACAGCTTGCCATTGAAATGTTTTCAGTTTATTAAATATTATGAAATTATATAAAAATCTGAGCCAAACTTAACAAAAAATGCTTGACGGCTGAGTAAAATCCATTTTTTCAGTTTAGTTAAATTTCTGCATGTTTATTGCAACTTTTGTATTCTGCATGTGATTATATTAACTCAACAACACCTACTGGGCGTTAATAGTCTATCCTACCTTTGTAAACTTGCACTTCCAAATTCTTATGTGAAAAAGCCTTTTCACTCAAATTTTTGTTACGTGTTGCGTTTCAACACATTCATATACAGTTCTTTCCAATTCCTCAACGACATTTTGACACCACTGGTCCGAAACTGTAAAAGATTTCATTCATACATTATATTGCAGTTGCAGTTTTTTTATTTTGATTTCCGTGTACCAGTCACACCATCGATGATAGTACATGGTACACTCAAGATAACCACGTATTTCGGGGTTATTGCAGATTTAACTGTACACGACAGTGTAATATGTAATTCTGCACAAGAAAGATCTTGGAGAGAACAGTTTTTATTCCGAAAAACCGTTTTTCAACAACAAGCTCAAAACGAAAAGTGATAAGTGACTACAAAACATAGACTACAATAACGTTGGAAAATAGACCAAAGAAGAATTGACATTTGAAATTAGTGTCTCACAATGTTAGTGATGGGAGGATACATTTGCAATCAGTGGAATGCATTGGGACGGTTAAAAGATATGAATTGAATCGTTTTTACGTTACCTCAACTGACAGGCTGGAATATCTGCTCTGCTTCTGTACATATATTTTTTGTGGTATTGTTGTATAAAGAAGTTTGTTCACGAACCAGTTCCTAGAACTGAACGTAACTTATTGAAACGAACTAGAAAGCACATCACTATTTCATGTAATCCAGGGAGGGACAATTTGTCATTTCATCACACTACTGATGGGAGAATCGAAAGTCTGAGGTCCGCTTTGCTTCTGTGGCTCAGAGATATAGTGTTTTCTTCTGATAAAACTAGCGCAAATTTTGTGTTTAAAATACTCTACCTTAGTTAATACCGTTGATTCTAAATTTGTTTCCAAAACAACATTAAACAACTCTCATGTCCTTTTCCGTGTTACTATGATGAATCGACGAAAAGAGTAATAGTAAACCACGAGCAAATAGCACGGCTGCATTCAAAGATGGAAATCGAGACAGACAGTAGACAACACCAGCCCGTGTTGCTTCAAGTTCTGTATGTTTCTACACTGAGTGAAACACTGGTTCAAAATGCGCACCAAAAAATTATGAATATAATATAAATTGGTTCTGTTATAAGAATTTGGAATATGCACCAGTCAAACACTGGCTTCACAGAAAGAAAACGCGATTGAATAGCTTGGTAATATGTAACAGTTTAGACCACACAAGGCTGATTTCAGTAGCTTCTATTTTGGACACTTTCTCAGTTATAATCTCATCTCACTTCAAGTTGCCTCACATGTCAGAGAACTTCCACTTTCCCCCGCGCCCCTGAAGCCTGTGGTTCTCGATACTTGCTTCCGAAATATTTTTGACTCGCTTGACTGTTGGCTACGTTTATATATTTTTTGGAGATTTTTCAGACCTTTGGATGTTCTAGAAATTCATCGATGTCAATAAAACATTTTCATATAACACTTAAACCTGATTTCGACAGATGTTTCATGCGTGTCAGATGGAATTCTTATTTGACTGTTCCTTAGTTCGTTCTGGTACCTAAGAAAAATCACTTTCCCCACTTGCAGTGAGCTGAGTCATTCAGCTAATTTCGTGCACCGATCAGTATGAATAAAATGTCCCATCACTATCCTAGTCGCGACTGAGTCACGTGACATCTGGACAAAACAACACTGTTGCCAGACTTAGCGATTTTCTGTATTTTTTCTCCACTTGTCCGCTGGATATTTCTAGCATTTTTGGCTACATTGGTAATTCCATTAAAGTTCGCATTTTTTACACTTAAAGCCTTCTCAAGTGCCGAACGCAACTAGTGATTATGCTGCGCTATCTCCCCAGCCAACATACAATGGAAGTAGGAAGGTCTTACTGTAGTAATTTTTTTTTGTACAGAAGCAGTCGGGTCTGTATGACATGCACATCGCGCGTCGGCATCATGGAAGAGAACTCTGAGGAGCAAAGCCCGTTGGTGTAGCGGTAGAAGAGAGCTTGATCGCCGACGGCCGCTAGTGTGAAAGAGTCCCGAGACTGTTTGTTAGAGAAGAGTCATCGATCAGTCGGACAGCCCTTCTCTGGACAACATCGAGGATAGATAATATAGTCGGGCGACGGCACCCTAAACGTGTGAGCAACACTCGGGGCTAGGCCTTTCCTAGGCCTTGTATAGAGTGAGAAGGTCATGCGGAAGTACTTCCTTACAATTGCGTGACATAAGCTAGGAGGTCCCCTGTGGATCGCTGGTGTCAGAAACCATACTTCGTGTCGCTACTCAAGTCGAGACGTTCGAGGTAGTCTAGAAACTCACGATTTATGCTGATCTTATCACCTTGCTTATAACAGAAAGCAGAGCTATAGGCCTGTAGTTGTAAGGGTCGGTTTCAGATGCTTTTTTTGGGATGGGTTGGACATGAGCAAATTTACAGTTTTCTGGAATCATAAGATATCTGGAAGAGACGCGAAAGAACTGGAGCAAGCTCCACTGCACACCTCTTCAGCATAATCAAGTCCGGACCAGAGGCTTTGTTGGGGGGCATCCATGGTGGAGTTGACAGCAAAGATCTTGGCAAGCACTTCAGTCTTGGCCTTCGAGTCAGTTACAATCATTCCATCCTAACACGTAAGTGTGGAAGGCTACTGTGTGACAAGTTCTTTTCAATCTGCTTGGCCAGCGTCCAGAAAGACCGACTGCCATTTGGCTGCGACATTACCTTGCCAAATCAGACATATCTTTCATCCTTTTCAAAGAAATTGTGCAAAATCCTCAAATTTGTGAAGTTAGTGGGTTTCACTTCATACCTTGTTACCAGACATGCCCAAATCATCAGTTGCTGCCGTGATATTCATCCCGACCACTGCATCCCCACGGCTAGGCGACCTGTATGTTAAATTTGTGTTGATAGGGCAGCGGGTTATGCTATAAATCGTATGTCACAGTTTTTGTGCACTGATTGCAACGGTAAGATGATACCAAAAATATTTTCATAAATACTATATCTTTCCCATTCCGGTTCGAACAATCCACCAAAGATGCTTATAATCATGATACCTAGTAAATTTACATGAAAAATCCGCTATATGTAGGTATATAAGAGCTTTCTTATATTTGTTCATCAATTTGATGATACAACACATCTGTCAAAGATGATCATAATCAGGATAGTAAACTAAGACGAAGATCCACTGTATGTAAGAATTTTCAGATACTTTGACAACAGACCATGATGGCGTTCACACTTTTCAAATATTCTTCAAGAAGTGTTATCAGTCTAGCTCCATCTATCAGATGTACTATGCTTGTATTCCTACTATAAATTCAAAGCCAGCAGATGTAAAAGATTCATGTCGCACCCTCCACCACAGGACGTGATCGTCGTTAGACTTGGCAACCTTGCGAGTGACAGATAGATGACCCCACCAGTGAAAAAGGCAATCAAACAATAAACATTAATAGTTTTTATGATTTTTGGACTTAAAAGACATTATTTGTGAGACATGTTTCATAATTTTTTGTCTATGTCCATAGTAATTGCATTATGCATCACGGAGATGTAGGGATTGACACGTCTTACACATATTATCTGTGTTTTAGGAAGGAGAGGACAATGTTTTTATTGCTTTGAAGAGATTCATTAACCCGTAAATTAATAAATGATTACTATTATGATGTAAAGGAAGATGAGGAATTGGATGGAATGTATTTTATATTTTATTTTCTTGCAAAATACAGACAAATCCACACTATTCAACAGGTATGTAATGATAACAGTATATTGAACTTAAATTCGAGACTGCCATGCACTAACAAACGTCCAAATCTGCTGCCAAATTTAACAGCTAGGAAATCGATCTATTATTTGCCGCATTCCCATTGGCTTTAGGGATAAATTGTTAAATGTAAATTTATAACACAAATCAAGATACATGAAGGTTGACCTGTTTTCTCTGTACAAAAGCATCATGTTGGAATCAAAAAATGGATTTTGTTTATAATACAGTCGAATTTTCACGATTTTATTCAATATTTTAATAGAAATCACTGATATTCTGAGACATTTGACAGCTTCTGTCAAATTGCTTTTCGATAAGGTATTTTCCCATTGGTCCATAATATTAATGTTGGTGAAATTGGGCCTAAATGGATCATTAGCATTGTTAATTATTGGCTCATCATCTTTGGAGATGTTTGTAGTCTATTTTATGTTCCTCAGTAACAGCCTTGGTCGGAACCGAGCTTTTAATAAAGCCTCATTTCTGTATTTCAAATTGTGGACATGTCATCTCACATGCTCACAACTACGATGGCGCATTTGTATCTTCTTTGATGTGGTAAAGAGCCGACAACATTTTCGTATAGCCATAAAGTTCACATAACTCTAAAGAGCAAAGGAACTGCGTGCTCGCCGACCCCCTGAGAGAAATGAACGCATATTTTACAGCTCACATAATTAAAATGTCACCACGTGCACCGCCGCACAAAAACGGTGACGCTAAGTGATCATTTGTATACCATTTACAATGTTGCCAGCAAAAAATTCCACAGACGAACCTGCCAGGTTTCTAGGTCTTTCACAGTTCTGCTGAAACATGGTAGTCAAAAAATCGAATGAACAAGATGTCTTTAGCCTCTTTGTTAGTCGAGTGAATCTAGGCTGTAATCTCTGCGAAACACCGTTACTGCATATCGATATACAGGGTGTTAATTGAACTTGAAAAAGTAGTTGTAGCGCTAAAATAAAGGTATGTATGTTAGATGATCCTGTCAGATTCTGACAAGCTCCAACAAAATTGGTTGCAGGTTAATCGCGATTTTCACGAAAAGAAAACGGCTTTTCAAAAAGGTTGACAACCTGTATCTGGGGAGCGAAGTAATGTCGGACTTATGATATATACGAATGAAGCAATACTACAGGCAAAAAGCCAAAGTTTGTTGAAATTCAGAGCCTAAGTCCAGTATGGCAGTTGACCAATCTGGAATCCGGACATTTGAAGTTATTCGGAAGACAAGGAAGCTAAGTGTTAGATGCGGGGGCCCACAAGGAATTTCTATTATGATGACCTTCTAAAGTTCAAAACGATGGAGAAATTATTGGCTTTGCAAGCAGTTATTTACTCAGACAAAGACTGGGCTTCCTTAAAGAAACAAAGTGGATTCGATTTTCAAAAGGTTACAAATTTTTTCACTGAAAGCATTTTAACACTCCATTTCAACAAGACACATTTTATTACATTTCCTTGCGACAACAGTTTTCCAAAATTTGAACCAACTCCAAAATAAATCGTTGACTAGCTGCAAAAACGTAGAATTGTTGATAATTTCAAATATTTAGAGGTATTCATACATAACTATCTAAGATGTAATATACACGTTGAAAATTAGGATACCTTATTCCGAAAACCAGACATTTCAGCAGTTTTTTAAGCGAAAAATATCTACACATTATATCGACGATCTCAAATCAACACCTCGTAAGTCGGAAAAATGTAGATTTTCTGATTTTCTCCTGTTTTGATTCCTGTATGCATAAATCGACATTTTGGACTTACGAGGTAACGATTTGGGATCGTCATATCATGCCCTTTGTTCAATCATTACTATCTTATTGAATAATTATTAGAAAAAATTGAAATTAGGCAGAAGTAAATTTTGAAGGTCATGTTGAACAAAAAGAAATGTTATCCCACAGAAAATCTTTACAGTGAATTTCAGCTTTTCGACTGCTGTCATACAATAATATATTTAACAAAAAATTCAACATTGTTACATTCTATCAGCCACAACCATCAAACGCGATTCAAGGAAGCATCTGCTGTAATTCATAGACTAAATAAAACTATCAGTCAAAGATCATTCTACTTTGTATGCCCAAAATTCTATAATGTTATTCCCGTAAAGTTATGGATCCTAAATCAACCAGGGCTACATACGTTTGTAGACATTAAAAATCAATAGATTATTTGATAATAAATTGATGCAAATTTATACGTTTGACGAGTATACTCATAGGAAAGTTGTTGAATTCATATAATTCAAGTTCGATTAAAACCCAAGCACAAGTGTATACTTTTTTGGGTATATTATGTTTCTTGGACACTGCCGTTATTATTTATACGAAAACACTAACATTATTATTATTAATTCACAAAATATGAGCGCTGACGGTCTGATATTCTGAAATGTTCGCATTTACAAGACTGAAATTGTGGAACGGTGACAGTTCTACACAATCAAGTTACAGGAAATATAAATGGCAGCATTGCTTATAATTTCGGTGAATATGGCGACAGTGGTGTTTCCATCTGGCAACATCTTGATTTTATTACCCAGCCCACACTCATATGTCAGCCTCCTTCCTTTTTAATGTTTTAATGTAGCGTCATATTAATGCTTTATATGAAGACATTAAAATATTACAACTGAATTTTTTCCTATGACAAATTAGTGAAAGATGCGTTGAGGTCTTTTATTGCTTGCAATTGTGCGGAGGCAGTGGAAGTGATAAATCAAGGTGAAGGCATGCGGTACGGTCCAGGAGAGTAATTTGATGATGCCACACAAGTTTCAGGGTCAAAGTACCTTATACCAGAGGCTTGACGAATCTTAAAAGCGAAATTTTAATATTGCCTGAGAACAGGCATACGAGGAACACTAGAAATGAGATCTGCCTATCCATGAAACAAAAGACGTATTTTTGTGCATTTTATTATTCCCACTACATCACTGCTCTTGCGCTAGATATTTCTCCTCCAGGGAATTTACACCCTTATAAAAAATATGTACTCTTGAGTCGTAAAAGGTCGTCGATGGCCATCATCTGAATCAAAACGACGTCCATGAAGACAGAAGACAAAGGAAAATTGGCGTGGGTAGGATTGACTTTGATTCTAACAGTCAGCTGTTGATGTAGACTAACTGGTTAAGTCGATTTCGCGGAATGGTAGTGGGTTCGAATCACACCGGAGCCCATTATTTCTTTCTCTTAAGTTATTGTTTACTAAACAACAGCAACACTTATATTCAGAAACAGCAACACTTATATTCAGAATAATGCTATTCGTTTTTATACTAAGTGACATATAAATCCGAACACCCAGTTTAAATGGTTTTATTTTAATAAAATTTTGTATAAGTACTTAATGAAGCATAACAAGTAAATGATAAAAATTTCAAAATAATTGCACTGCTTTAAAGCCCTTTGACCTTTAATAATGTGTGGATGCACCCTGATGTGCTACGCATTCTCCAACGCGCCTAGGCATGCTTCTGATCAGGTGGTCAATATCTTCCTGTGGTATCTCATCCCAGGCAACCACCAACTCCTCTCGAAGTGCTTCTAGAGTCTGAGGAGGACGTTGCAAATTGAGCAATCTCCTACCCATCATATCCTACACGTGCCCAATTGAGGATAAGTCGGGAGATCTTGGTGGCCATGGTAACAATGTGACATCATTATGTTGAAAGAAGTGTGACTCTTGCAACATGTGGTCGGGCATTATCTGGTTGGAAAGTTGGATCTGCCAGGGTGTCAAGATAGGGCAAAAGATGGGGTTCTAGAACTTCGTGGATATAACGCTGCGCGTTCATGTTACCTCTGATGAAGATTAAAGGTGACCTGGAACCATAACCTATAGCAACCCAAACCATAACTCCAACAGTGTGATGAACATGTCTTTCAACAAAAAACTGTGGATTCCTCCTGTCACCACGTCGCACGATCATTGTGCATGCCTAAACAAAATCGAGACTCGTCACTAAAGACAATACTGTTCCATTCCTGATCCCAGAGTGACCGTTGTCTGCACCACTCAAGGCGATTACGTCGGTGTTCTCGAGTTAAAGGGAGGACCCAGTGTGGCCGTTATGAAAACAAGCCAAAACTTCTCATTCGTCGGTAAACACGTCGCATGCCAATAGGTCTTCCGTGTTCTGCAAACCATTCATTTGCAATGGACCTGGTAGTGGAGAAACGGTCCCTTAAGGCCAATAATCTTAGGCGGCGATCTTCACGGTCTGTTGATCTACGGCGGCGTCCAGTGCCCCTTGCTCTTTGCGTACGGCCTTCTCGAAGCCATGCTTGACAACACCTAACCACAGTGTCTACACTTCTTTGCATTCTAACTGCAATTGTCCGAAAAGCAAGTCCAGCTTCCCGAAGTCCCACTATACGGCCCCTATCAAACTCACTAAGTTGACGAAATCGTACAGGTCTCCGTACTCTAGGCATCGTAACCGATCGTAAAGGATGTCAAGAACCAAAATCCGCCAATGTTGACTCTTTGCTGCGGCTGAAATATTCATTTTTAGAGCGTTAGTGAATTAAAAAAAAGCAGTATAAAAACCGGAATGTCCAACTGATAAGGCTGAAAATTTTTTCACTTGTTATTTACAGTAAGATAAATACATTCACCAACTTTTATTAAAATAAAACCATTTAAACTGGGTGTTCGGATTTATATGTCACTTAGTATACATTATTTGTAAATCGCCAACCCAAAATTTTTGAAAAAGTAATGAAAATAAAACTTAAAACATTGTTTAATTGGAAATAGTAGGTATATGTAGATATTTTTTACGTTATTATAATTTTATACAGTTCTGAAAGCCGAAAATACCTCCCTAATGTTTTTTTTTCTTTCACGAGACTTGCCTCGAACTATGTAATCAAGAGTCTTCCGAGTATCTCCGTGGAGTGTTTAGAGAATTGTTAAGCAAAATAACAGAAAAAAGTATTTTAATTATTTTTCTCACAGTTCTGTACGCTTAGCCTCGGATAGTGATTGTTTTACCTAAATACACGACAAACGTATTACTTTCTATTATTTCTGGTGTCCTAATAAAAATATACATTCTGTACAGTAAGTGAGGCGATGTTGCGAGGCCCGATAAAGCAACGCTGTGAAATCTGTTATTTTTTTTAGCCTAGTTTGACTAAGATGAGACTCGCATACTGTTACTGTGTTCGTCTGCTGATCCCAGCAACCACTCGAGTTATGCGCAAATAGGGTGGTCTTTTAGCAGTTTTACTTAGACCACTCATCACACATTATTCATAGTAAGACTTAAAACGATAGCAATTCTGAAAAGTTATAAGGTTGAAGAAAAACGAACCATTGATTTAATACTCTCGCTACTAATCCTACCTAGTAGAAAAGCCAAGGACATAGTAATGAGAATCTATAATATACTGATTGATAAACACACCTTTGCCGATTCATGGTATCCTGATAAAAAAGATACGGATACACAGTTCAACTGGCGATGTGGCACCCGAGGGTCGATTCTGAGCTACGTTGCAGCCATATTAGGAGATCGCTGCTTTGCTAAATCTATATAAATACTTTAATGTTCTCATGATACCCTGATAGATATGAACGATTTAACACATCAAACCGACGTTACACGGACCTCGAACTACGTTCGGTGACTAGCACCAGATATGGGGAATGACGTCAATAGTGCCCAGTAATTGTTAGTAGTTGTGCGGAAGTGAAGCTTGGCAACTAGGCCACCTTTTGACCGTTTGTGACGACCCCATTATATCACCACCACGTGCCCATCCAATGGAAATTGATTATAGAATAAACAAACGCCAGCGATGTCATTTTGCACTGATCTCGTGCGTACACATATAGACAAACACAACATCCATGGTTCAAAATGTAACTTCAGAGGCCGAGAGTCGAACCCAGGGGTCTCCGAGCCGATGGCGATGTGCTTGTGACCTACATCATAAGACACCTCTAAATGATCCCATGTATCAATCGTTACCGTTGCTCATTTCTAACAAAACCATGTTTGTCCCAGAGGTTTTTTTTTCAGTAGTCGGATGAAATCCAAATTGATGACTGATATTGAAGTATCCTGCCACCAAGCGTTAGCACTTTAGAGATGTTTTTGAAAGCTGCTATCACTTCTGGGAGCCAAGATGTGCGCCACAGGCTTGAGGTCCAGTACTTCTACCTAATATGAGAAATATGTGATGACTGTTTTGGAATATTCCGCCTTGACCCCATGGACATGGGTCCCGGAGGTGCGTTTTGTCGGGACCCCTCAAATCTCCCGAAGTCGAACGAAATTTCCACAGAATTATCTGAGCAGCTCTCCCCACTCCTTAATTTTTCTCCAGCGTCAAACTAAGAGCTAAGATTTCGCTTGCCTTGGAGCACCTTCAGGTCTGACCTAGTCGTCGTTTGTGTCCAGGGGCCCCTCAATGGCTTAAGATGGCACTGGTTTTGAATGGCTATCGAGCACAAACTTGAATCGATATGGATTTTTAATGGGATATTTGTTGTCATCATCCGTCTGCAAAATATACCTTCACGCGCTTATGATATCCTAATACAAATATACGTACACAGAGTTAAACCGACATTGTGGCATCCGTGTTTTTTCAAGAAAATTAGGTTACTCTTACTGGATTCGAGATTATTCGATGGTGTAAAGGGACAAAGAGAGAGGGAGATGTTGTATGTGTTCAGTTGTCTATTTGTACTGTTTTCCACGCCAGTAAGTATTCAAGGAGTAAGTATATTGTACATTTTAGTTTTAGCACTACGGTTGAGATTTTGAGATAAGCCTTTTTTACTATGAACGCTTGTTTACCAATGGGCATAATCGTAATGTCGTAATGTTAAGGGGACTGACGACGCTCTGACGCTGATGGGTCAAAAAAGCAGTTAGGTGTTAGAAAAAGTTTGAATACTTGCAAGCATATACGTTGTTTATTAACTAAACTGAATCGAGTAGTTTCTGTAGGGTTAATCACAGTTTTCGCGCACGATCTCCACCCCAGCAATTTATATACATATAACTTTATGAAAACAGAAGTCATTCACAAAACTTGTATGTCAACATGGCTATTTAAGTTTTAACTCTTCGCGGAATATTTCACGATATATAAATTCTTTTCTAACCTCAAATTGCTTATTTGACCAATCAAAATCATCAGGCGTGTCTGTACAGTCAGCCTTCTCATATGCACAAAGCCGACGATGGAATTCCATAAGTTTTGCTCATATGATTATGACTGTAATTAATTAGTGCTGTACATGCCATACATACTTCACTTGCTTCAATTCGATGTAATGAGTCATTGCAAGACGCATTGTTAGTGCTTGATCTTCATTAGATTCTGCTCGCCTGATAATTTGGATACGACTTGTGATACTGTCATATCAGCCTGGGTTCTAATCACAGCGATTAATAACCATGTTTCTAACCTCTTAACTATATTGTGATCACGTATACGTATGTATGTTTTGCGGTGATCACGATGAAAGTGGAGGTAGCAGAATCACGAATTGACATAAAGGATATCAAACAACTAGAGTAAGATAGGTAACACAGCTTTTCTTCTTTATATTGTTATTTTATTATTAAAGTTACACATGAAATGGTAATAATATTTATGTATGAAATTATGGAATAGCACACAGAAATCTCCTCACAGCTCACGACTGATAGGCATTTATACGTATACTTTGAGTACGTTTCGATCCGAACAATGCGTAGACAATGTACGAGTAGATCATGTGTAGACAATGACTGGCAATGATGTGGTCAACGTAGAGAAGAAGTTACTCGCAAATTTGAATTATACTTTGGGTCCAGTCCGAAGACATCACTTTGTTTATTCACTATGTAGTCCGCCCCTGGAGTACGATCCGCGCACCAAGTTGAAAGACGAGAATCCCCACCTCCTCGCCGCGCCCTGGCCACTCGCGTTGAATCATTCGCTTTTTGGTGCGCGATCCGTGCAGTCGCCCGGCCTGCTTCAGTTCAGAAAACGCGTGCGATTCCTCTTTTCGGTACATAGTGCTCAGTGAGTAGGTAGGTAAGTTCACAACAAGGCTATTCTTTTTGATACCACTTAGCAGTCTGTTACATAATTGATTGGCGTATTCAACCAGATTGAATACGTTAACCAATGGTTATACTTGTTTAACAGAAACCATGGAAAAATCAGGAATTTCGGAGGCCAATTCACCCAGCTCCTTGAGAGACATGATTCGGGCCATTTTACAGGAGGAGCTCGAGGCAAGGTCAGGTGGTTATCGTTCTCGCACTAATTCGAGAAGTTTATCCCGAAAGAGTCGACACAGCAGATCCATGTCTCGTACCAATTCACCTCATCATTTTAGACGCTCCCGCTCTCGCATCAGCCGTAGGCGTTCAAGGTCACGTTCTAGGAGTAGTAACAGTCGCAGTCGATCACCGAGCGTGTCGAGGCGACGTAGAGAGAGACGGGAATATTTGCGTCAAGAGAAAAACTCAGGCAGCCCATCTGATAAGGTACAGCGTCAGGTAGACTCGGCTGGCCGTTCTCCGTGCGAGGCGGAAGCTCAGATTCTGACAGGGCCGGACTTGGGAACGGTACCAACTGAGAAAAATGATATGGAGGATGTTTTGATGCTTAGTGAAGGTGAGTGTCTCCCATTATCGGAAGATATATTAAATATCCTGGGTGTAGACCCTAAAAAAGCCAATAGGTCTAACTTCCAACTACACGGTGCCTTAGCTTCTCGATGGTCCCACATTTTGGCCAACGGACTTTCCACCGAGGACACCACCATCATTAGAGAAAAACACATTGTGCCTTCTAACTGTGCCTCTTTACACCCTCCGAAGATAAACCCCGAAGTGAAAGCCATTCTCTCTTCTACTCATTTAACGAGAGATGCCACCCATTCCGGGTACCAATTGAACATTGGTACCGGACTGACCGCCATGGGGAAAGCTTTTAACGTCATTTTGGAAGAAGAAACCCAGATTCCCAAGGATACCAAGGAAAAGATTTTATCGAATTTGACAGATTCTGCGCGAATCTTGGCGGCACTCTTTCACGACATCTCTAAAACTAGAAAGTACCTGATCAGCCCAGTACTCAACAAATCAGTTAAAGAACTGACTGAAAACACCTTACCAGGGGAGTTCTTATTCGGGCCAGATTTAGGTGAGCGGGCGAAAAATTTGAAATCTTTGGAGAAGGCCGGACAGGACCTACGTTTGTCCTCTATCCCCTCACGCAGTAGCTCTCAAGTGACTCGGCCTTTCAGTAATCCTGAAAGAAGAGGGGGGGGAGGCAACTCGTCAAAGAATGTAGGCGCTTTAAACAGGTATCGCCCGTCTTACCGCAAGAGGGAGGTGAGGCAGCACAAGGGCAATTCCTCAAAACAGTTTGCTCCGAACAGACAACAGCAGTCCAGAAAACGTTGAAGGTAAAACAAGTTCTATTTGCTGGTCGGCTACAAGTTTACCTCAACTCTTGGTCAAAACTAACTTCAAATCCGATAGTCTTATCCTGGATTCAAGGTTACCGGATTCCCTTTAAACGCACACCTCCATTACGTCAACCTTTGGGCACAAATAATTTTTCTTCGACAGAAACATCGCTAGTTCGAGTAGCTATACGCGACTTGCAGAAGTCCGGGGCCATAATCAAATCTGAGTCAAGGCCCGATCAATTTATCTCTCCATATTTTCTTGCAGATAAATCCAACGGGGGAAAAAGATTTATATTAAACCTGAAACAGTTAAATGAATATGTGGAATGCCCGCATTTCAAAATGGAGGACCTTCGTACGGCTATAAAATTGACTCATAAAAACGTGTACATGTGCACAATCGACTTGAGAGATGCGTATTTTTTAGTACCTGTCCACAGCGACCATCAACAATTTCTAAAATTCTACTTTGATGGCCAATTGTATCAATTCACTTGCCTACCGTTTGGGTTATGTACAGCTCCGTTATGTTTCACAAAGCTTATGAAGCCAGTCGTCTCTTTTCTCCGCAATTTAGGCATCTCTACAGTCAATTATTTAGACGATTTTCTAATCTTTGGAGTTTCCTATGAATCCTGCCTTAATAATGTTAGCACAACCATTCGGTTTTTAAGCTCATTGGGTCTTATCATCAATAACAGCAAAAGCATTCTGGTACCCACTACTCGGATAAGATTCCTCGGCTTTCTGATAGATAGTGTTAATTTAACAATTGAACTTCCTGCCGAAAAGAAAAATCACATCCTCAGGTTAGCCTCATATTATTTGAACCAATCGAGATGTAGAATTCGCGACTGGGCAAGGTTCATTGGCACCTTGGTGTCGGCTTGTCCTGGTGTGAAATACGGGTTTCTTTATTGCAAATCTCTAGAAAGGGAAAAATTCTTAGCTTTAGAGAAAAACAATGGAAATTATAACGCAAGTATGGCTATTCCTGAAAACATAAAGAGCGATATTTCATGGTGGAAAGATCACATTTCAACAGCTTTCAATGACATAAGGTATGATTCCTTTCATATCACCATCTTTACCGACGCATCGCTAACAGGATGGGGGGCTTGCTCTGGCCAGGATAGAACCCACGGTTTCTGGTCCGACTCCCAAAAACTATTGCATATAAATAATTTGGAATTATGGGCTATATTTTACGGCATCCAGTGTTATGCAAAACTTTTAAAAAATTGCAATATTCTAATTCGATGCGACAATACAACAGCCGTTTCTTACATTAACAGAATGGGGAGTGTTCGGTTTCCAGAGCTATGTTCTCTGACTAAACAAATTTGGCAATGGTGTGAGGAAAGAAATCTCTGGCTTTTTGCATCATACATCCCATCTAAAGATAACGCTATAGCAGACGATGAGTCCAGGAGCTTGAATTTTGAAACGGAATGGTCATTATCTCAAACTGCCTTCGACCATTTAACCGACATCTTCGGAAAACCAGAGATCGATCTTTTTGCCTCTCATACCAATGCGAAATGCGAGGTATACGCTTCCTGGCATAGAGATCCAGGATCTACATATATCGATGCGTTTACAATTCGCTGGAACAGTTTTTATTTTTATGCATTCCCCCCTTTTACCTTAATTCTCCGAGTTTTACAAAAAATAATTCAGGATAAGGCTGTCGGAATTTTGGTGGTTCCTTGGTGGCCTTCACAACCTTGGTACCCACTTTTCCGTCAGTTATTGATCGACCAAGAAATTCATTTTCCCCCTTCACCTGATTTACTATCTTGTGCGGTTTCCAGGTCACATCCGCTGTCGAAAACCCTTACCCTGGTAGCAGTGAAGTTATCAGGCAAGCGTTTTTGAGTAGAGAGGTGCCGGAATCTGCCATTTCTACAATCATCGCCTCAGTCTCCAGATCCACATTGCAGCAATATAACAGCTCCTACAAATTGTGGTGGGAATTTTGCTTTAGTAATGACATTTCGATCTTTAAACCCACAATCAAAGACGTGGTGTCATTCTTGCAAGAGTTGACAAAGAAGAAAAACCTCACGTCTGGCACTTTTAATTCTCATACATCTGCTCTTTCACTAATTTGCTCAACTGATTTAGCATCCAATCCTATAATTAGACGCTTCAAAAAAGGCATTCATCGTTTACGGCCTTCTCGGCCAAAATATTCGGCCACCTGGGATCCTATACCTCTCCTAAGTTATCTAGAAAAGTTACCATCTCCACTTAGCCTCCAAAGTCTGTCACAAAAATTGACAACGTTATTAGCTCTAATAACAGGAGAAAGACTCCAGACAATTTCTCTTATTCGTCTTTCACATACCTCCCATGGTCCCAGCGAAACTACCATTAATATTTCAGACCCAATTAAAACCAGTCGAATTGGGAAACCTCAACCAACCTTGCATATACCGGTTTTTCAACAAAACCCTTTCCTGTGCGTAGCCACCATCCTGAAGGAATATATTGACAGAACAGCTAGCTTGAGAGAACCCGACAACGATTTTCTATTCGTGACATATAAAAAACCACATACCAGGGCGTCCAAAGACACTTTAAGCAGATGGGTAAAACAGACTCTTGCATCGGCGGGTGTCAACACAACACTTTTTACGCCTCATTCAGTCAGGCATGCGGCTACCTCAACGGCGTTAAGAAAAGGCGTTTCCGTAGATAGTATATGTAAAACAGTTGGTTGGACGCAACATTCCACATTTGCAAAGTTTTATAATCGTCCTTTACAAACCAACAATGAGTTTGCAAATGCCATTTTGGACATAAATGCCTGATTAGTTAGAACAGTTTAAGAGTTTGTGACGTACTTTAGGTACTCTAGTTGTTTTTTGAAAAAATATTACTATTAGGGTAAATGTTAAAAATTGACCCCTTGTTTTTTGCTTTTGGTTATGAGAATGCAGAATATATGTTTTTGCCTTTTTGTGCTTGTATACTTGTATTTTTTATATCATCAACTCGCTCGCAACTCTATCTCATCTTTAAACATCTACATAGTGAATAAACAAAGTGATGTCTTCGGACTGGACCCAAAGTATAATTGATCGATCAAACGAACTTACCTGAAGTGAAGTTCGATCGTAATTATACGAGGGTCCAGTCCGAAGACATCACCCCCACCCTATATGCAACCCTCCCAAGTTGCGAGCAAGTACCATTTCTTTAAACAAATGATTCAACGCGAGTGGCCAGGGCGCGGCGAGGAGGTGGGGATTCTCGTCTTTCAACTTGGTGCGCGGATCGTACTCCAGGGGCGGACTACATAGTGAATAAACAAAGTGATGTCTTCGGACTGGACCCTCGTATAATTACGATCGAACTTCACTTCAGGTAAGTTCGTTTGATCGATCAATTATGGAAACGATATAATCATGTGCGTCAAAAATACATAAATTGATGACGTGAGGCTCATTTTACACAAAGATGGAAGAAACTATACTCCATTCGTAGTCATTTTACGCCCAGACAAAACACAACAGGCCCAACAGCGAGATTGTACAGGTCCGTATTTTCTTCAAGAAGTGCACATACTTTTCACAATTCTTCATTTGTTGAAAGTACTTGAATCATCGTCCGAATGGTTAATATTAACAATTACAGGTTCAATTAGAATATCGATCATATTTTCCAGATCCCACAACATTGCGATTATACAATGCGCTCATCTCTGCTGCTTTACCGGTACATACGGTCCCTTTTGTAGAAATTTTCTATGACCATTTTGAATAAATGATGAGGCTGAATCTTGTTGAGACAACGCATAACCTCAACCTTCGCCTGTGGGTTCAACAACTACAAGAAAAGGTATCCAACTATGTCAAATCATATGATCTAGGGGACCAATTCTGTAACGCATTCCTGACATCTGAATTTGCAAACTAACTTCAAACATGTTTGTTTTTGACGACACATGTTGGAGGTTTATTGATTGCACAGAAACCTAGATATAATACCACCCACTATAGTCCTATTTTTATCCACATCACTCCAATGACGACCATATTTTCACGTCAATAGAATGAAAAATATCATAAATTACGCATACTTGCGTTCTAGTTATTTCTTTTTCAGTTTAATAACAAAGTAAAAAATAATCGATTTTTGCGGCACACCTGCTATGTTCATCAAACATTTACTCCCCATATGCATTACTAACTAGTCATAATCGATCGCTCACATCAATCCTACCCACGCTGCAAGCAAGGTACATCTTCTTGCGTGCACAGTTATAGAATTTTCAATTCATTATACATTGCGGCATTTATCAGTTTTGGTTGACTGACGATGATATCTAGGACCTAAGCATCAAATGTGAAGGTGCAATGCTTCCATGTCAATATGAATTGATGCAAGCTTAACATTAAGGTGGCAAGAATGCTAGGGATAATGAAATATTGATTATTGTGTGAGACCCAAACAGACAGCTGGTTGGATGTAACTTCAGGAATGAAGAAAATAAAGCAGCTTCCATTACTATTAGGTTGTTCGGAAAATTTTTGCGATTTTTGTTATCTGTATTTTGAATGATGTATCTTACGCTAAAATTTCTTAATGATTCTTTGATTCTATATATTATTTTAAAGCGCGTTTTTCGCTCTATCTAGTCGTTGTATTGCTACCTGCCCTGGTACCTCAAGCCTGTGAGTAAATACAAAGAAAGCAAGCAATTTTGCGGAATCTTAGATGAAAAACAAAGAGCAATCGTGGGCATGTCTGCAATAAAGCAACATGAGTAGAATTAGAAGGATTGGTAACACGAGCGACGTATAGTACGTTTCTGCTTATTAGCTTCATCATGCGTGCTGGCTCTTGATGGTGGCTCCTAGTTGTATCTCTGTTTCGATCATTGTCTTCCTTCAGGTTACACCCCTATCTAGGTGTAATGGGCTTACGTCTTCTTCGTTTTCTTAGAAATAAATATATATTGTCACAAAGTACAGATAAATCCTATGTGTCTTCCACAACAAACATAAAGTGTCCAAAAAAGTTTGCTTGGATTTGTCAAAACTAAAATTACAATGAATGACTTAACAACGTAAATACTATTTAATTTGGTGAATTGAATAAGGCGAGGACGTCAGGCAAAATATCCACAATTCACAGTTAAAACAGTAAAAGTATTTTTTAGTATATTTATAATAGTAGGGTAATTCGAGGATAGATGGCGCAGAAGGTGAGATGGCTCAGTGGTTTTACAGCGCCACCGCTAATGTTATAGGGGAGCAGCTGCACTCTGATGTACTTTAGTCTGTATCAGGCAAGCCGCCGCACCGTTTGTGTTCATCGGCTAAATATCTACTTAAATATTAATTTATACGTGATCCGGATAGTACAAAAATATTTTTCCGAATTGCTTCTTCGTGCTAGTGAACTTCAAATTTAATAATAATTTTAGTCGCAATATTGTGCCAGGTAAGTAAAAATGTTCAAGTTTTGTTATATAAGCTAAAAATTACGCATATTTCAAGACGTGTTTAGATTTTGAGGTGCGCCATCTCTCCTCTCACAACGAGGATAGATGGTTCACTTATTTTTGAGGTGAGATGGCTTATTAATAATTCCTTTTCTTTTAAGTATGCCTGCCAAATACACGCGCACTGGAAGTTGTTCCAGGGCTAGTGGGACCGAACAACAGCTAGCCGAAGCCATTCAAGCCGTTAATGAAAATAGGATGGGAGTTAATTAGTCTGGTCGAAATTTTGAGGTACCGGCAACCACACTACGAAGAAGAAAATTGAGAGAAAATGTGACCCTCTTCCACGTTAGGCGAAGCTGCTGAAGAAAAGTTGACCAAACATATCCTAAAACTTCAAAAAAAAAACGGATTTTCTCCTACTCGAACCGATGTGCGAAGTATGGCTTTCAAATTTTCCGAACAGCTGGGCATTAAACATAATTTCAATAAGGAATTAAGATTAGCTGGTTTTCCATGGCTGCAGTCGTTTCTGCAGAGAATCCCAAGGCTGTCATTAAGAAAAGCAGAAGGGGTCTCCATTAATCGATCCCTGGGTATGAACAAAATAGACGTTGAGGTTTACTTTCAGCTACTAGAAAATACTCTGATCGAGAACGATCTTATGAATTAACCTGGACATATCTACAATATGGATGAGACGGAAGACCAGAAAATTAAAACCGGTTTTGAAGAATCCAAAAGTGACTAAAAAGAAAACAAGGAAAGCTGCCAAAAGCGATTCATCCTCAGATGAAGGACTAGAGGCACCAACATTGGATGACTCTTTAGATGATATGGACGACGATGACCAGACTTACATCGGTTGTGACGAAATATATTCCCAAACCACAAAGTCTGACTACTGGGTTAATTGCATACGTTGCTCCAAATGGTTTCACGATTCGTACTCCAAGTTTGTCAACTTTTGCCACGACTGTGGTGTTGTTATATGCAAAACAAAGTGACATTTTGGTAGAAGCACCTTTTTTTTGTTGCGCCATCTCACCTCAGCACTGTGGGGGAGATGGTTTTTGTCAACTATTTTTCTTTTTCTTGTAAATTATAAGTTTTATCTTTTAATGCATTTTATTACTTAATACATGTTTCTAAACTCAATAAAGACTCGTTAAAAGAATTAACAGTCAGTCTAATTCAACATATAGAAATTTTAACATGAAATTTCAAAACCTGGGCCATCTATCCTCGAATTACCCTATCTGTATGAAGAATGCTTGTGATAAGTAAAGTATGACTGATTTTTATATTGGCTTTTCATGGTTGGAGCACCGTGATTCTTGAAAAAACAATTTCTTGAGTTCTTTTTTATATAATCTAATTGATTTAATATTGCTTTTAATGACTCCGATAGAATTTTGTTCAGAATAAAAAAAAGATCTTTGAGTAACGTTTTGTGATGTTTGTGGAATACTCACTGATTTTTGATTCAATTTTGTTCTGTAGTAAGTTATGAATATTCGATGTACTGAGTGACAAAATAATCTAAGCACCTATTATGTTTATCCGATTTTAATAACTTTTGTAATATTTATTTTCAGTGTCCCTTACTAGTAAAACGATTAAATTGACTGCAGAAGCTGGTTCAATAATGTGTTGAGGATCCACGATTTCTTATACACTCACTGGCACGCCTGGGCATAAGTTGGTCGATATCCTGTTGGGGTATCTCATACCAGGCTTCTGCAAATTCGTGGGATAGAGCTACTAAAGCCTGTGGAAGGTGTTGCAAATTCAAGAGCCTGCGACCTATCATATTCTAATCATGCTCAATTGGGGATAGGTCAGACGATCGCGGTGGCCGGTAAACGGTTGATGCGATGTTGAAGGCTAACCATATTCAACTGTGAGGGGTAGCACCCAATGTGGGCGATAAGAAAAAAGGCCAAACTGTCGTATTCGGCGATATACCGTACGCATACCAACTATCCTTCCATGCTCTTCATACCACTGATTAGTGATGGCTCGAGTACTACTGAATCTGTCTCGCAGAGCCAGAAATCTTAACCGGCGGTCTTGTCGCTCCTCGCTCGCTGTCTTCGGCCTTCCTGAGTCCACGCTCGTTCACATTGCAGTATACTGCGTTAGGATCTGTTGGTTCTGCTAGAAACTTCTCTTATCGATAGACAGGCTTCACGCAACCCCCCAATTTCCGCTCAAAGTCACTTAGCTGGGTCACCCGGCGAATTCCTTCACACTCTAGACATTATGAACAATCTCAAAAAGGCTTCTCAATAAGCTAGACAAAGCTTAACATTTAACTGATACCGCAAATGTAAAAACACTGAATGCTTCTTTATCACCAAGCAATAGACGCAGCCACCACAAAGACTTAACAGAAAAAGCTGACCACTTTATCACTTGTTGCTCATGGCAAGGTAACTCGATATGTAAAAAATTCTTGGATTCTAATAAATATACGTAGGTGTTTACCTTTGTTTGTCACTCAGCATATAATGTACTACACCACTGTAAAAATAAATTTGTCTGGAATCTAATACACAAGCCTCCATTTGTGTTTTAGATGCATATTAATTTGGGCCTAATGAAGCCAACAAGCAGCTCGGGTTACCAAGCCTCCTATTTCTACTCATGTTCCTTTATTGCGAACATGCCCATGATTTGCGTTTAGAATTTTTCACAGCTGCTGATCTATTAAGGGCCAATTTCACCAACATTAATATTTAACGGTCTCTTGGACCAATGGGAAAATACCTTATCGAAATGCAATTTGACGGAAGCTGTCAAAGATCTCTGAATATCAGTGGTTTCTATTGAAATATAAAGTCGTGAAAAAACGGTTGCCTTATAAATAAGTGTACATTATAGATGTAATATTATATCTTTGTGCTTTATAATTAGGTTAACTTTCATAGAATTTAAAAATTTCAGAAAAGACGGTCAGTTATTTAAATGGACCAATGAAAATTAGAGAAATAATAGGTCGATTTTCTAGCTATTATATTTGATAGGATGTTTTCACTGTTTTTGACGACTGTTACGCATGGCAGTCTAGTTTTGTCTGTACTTCACGTACAGGGTGTTGTACATAATACGTACCTGTAGAAATGTACCGATTTTTGTTACTTTGCAAAAAAAAGGATGTAAAACATATCCCAGCTGGTTGTACATAATACGTACCTGTAGAAATGTACTGATTTTTGTTACTTTGCAAAAAAAAGGATGTAAAACATATCCCAGCTGGTTGATCGTCTTTTGTTACATCAAAAACATTTTCTGCCAACTTATGATCTAGAAATCCACCAAATGTAAACAAACAGCACATTCTGCATTTATGGATCCCAAAACGTCGATATTTGTAGAAGTATCCGCATCCACCTATTACTCATCGTCTTGATATGTCAAAACCAAAAATACATATTTATGAAAATATATCTCCAAACATTGTTATATTTTGTTATTATTTCTATTATTATAACACGTCTGGGATATCAATTGCTTTTAAAATTATCTGCACATCCGTAGTGTTGCCGAACCGGCAAAAAAACGGAATCAGTAAATAATGTCGGTGAATTCGGTATAAGGTAAATACCGTCCCAAGATCAGTGGTAGATCAAGGACCTTTGAGTCATGAAAAACGTCTATTATTTTTGAGGGCATGGTTCTGTAATACAACTAGTATAATGTGCAAACTGGATGCTCTATCGAAGTACTTTGCAACCATTTTGGAAACTCCTTTTTCGATTCTTGCTTAAGGGATTGTGAATATTTTTCTGTTTTACCCCTGAACTCACCTCTCATTTTAATTAGATATTTATTTTGAAAACAGACATGTTTCGGTTTCTTTATTGCTTGTCCGGTGATGAGGTAATGACGGTAATCTACCAGTCTGTACCTTTTGTATAGACAAAAATCAATTCAGGGCAAGCGGAGTAAGGGATCAGGATGTTCGTTCGTAATCATAGGCAACCCAAATCTACGCCTCTCATGTGCCCGATTGTCTGAGTGTGTATGCATACGTATGATTGATATGGGGTATAAAACTACGAAGACTACATAAAATTAACTTTTAGCTTTATTTTTTGTTTCAGCTCTTCTTCGGTAAGTATAGAAATATTGATATTATTTTGGAAAATCGTGGAGAATGATATTATCGGTAAATATTCTCTTTTCGGTAAAAATACCGAAAAATCATGAACCGCATAGACAATCTGAAATTTGCAATATGAATTTATATTCTAAATTCTATGCATATCCGTTCATATTAGTCAATATTTCATTTTAAGTATTTATTTGCCATAACATTTTAGCAAAATGTAAGATAGTAAAGGCAACAGCACACCCTGCAGCCCAGTTGACAAGAACGACAAGCTGTCAAGATTAGGGATCTTTAGATCCACGAAAAGTATCTGTATCGATATGTATCGATTCTTATCGTTTTAGTAAGTATCGATTCTCTAAAATATTGGAATAAAATTATCGATAACCAGCGGAAGGAAACAAAGAAGAAAAGTAATCTGACACAGTCCGGGTCGAAAGATGACGATACTCGTGAAATATATCGATACACCCAAGTGTAGTATATAAAAATGTCGATACAAAATATCGGGTATGGGAAGCAAAAGTATATATACTTCTAAATATAGGGTTGTATCGAACATCCCTACTGTCAAGATGTATAACCCAAGGTACCGACGGAGCTATTTTGCGGCGTCATGGAAATAATTTTAAATTTCCATTTACATGTTTTCAAGTGTTGTGCAATGATTTTGGGAAAAAATCCATGTATGGTCGTATAAAGCATAGTAGAGTATATTTCAACAACAGTTGGCAGGGACCAAGGGTTGACGGATCGCACACATGTGTCCCTCGTTGGAGAGTTTTGAAATGTATCAATCAGCTGTTATTCAAATAATGTCTAATATAAATATAACCTAGAATGTGTACTCGGTGAAACAAGAAAGTTATTGCAAATTCTATTTTGTTGCAGGTTGATGCTGAATCAGTAAAATCGATTGAAGAAAATAATATAAACATGAATAAACAATCGACAATATTGAATAAAGACATGAACTTGATTAAAAAAATCAAACACTTTTTTAAATTTTGACGTAACTATATGTAATTTCTTAATATTCAATAAGCTGGTGATGTTTCAATGACAAGCTGTCATCTCATACTTTGACAGTATCTTGTTTTCAACATTTTATAGCTATTGATTGCTAAAATTTGTTGATTGGAACTTGAAGCTCACTCGCTGTATTTAACGGACTGTTACCCTATGGGTGGAGAATAACAGACTGTTGTTTTGACAATTCTGGGGAAATCCACCCTAAATATACTCGCATATACTGTGAAAAGGTTAATATCTCATATTGATGGCGATGTCTATGCGATCATGTACTAGCATATAGGTGGCTGCAGTTCCATCTATTTTTAAAACACTAAACTTTTCAAAGTAAATAGATGGACAGCAGTAACAAATTTGCATAGATGACGATACGGTAACTGATTTTATCTCGGATAGTTTTTTATATGCATTATGTATCAAAACAGTTGAATTCATGCGTGACGCGTCATTGTAGCGCTCCGCGATGTCCGCAGCCATTTTTCACTTCCCCTTTATTTTAATATTAACGTAGCACAAAATCAATAGAGAGCCAAGCTCTGAATCGGCTCGTAAAGCGCAAAACATATTCACTA
The DNA here is from genome assembly GCA_963669975.1 of Acanthoscelides obtectus. Classification (NCBI taxonomy): domain Eukaryota; kingdom Metazoa; phylum Arthropoda; class Insecta; order Coleoptera; family Chrysomelidae; genus Acanthoscelides; species Acanthoscelides obtectus. Next base: position 48,972,399 of record CAVLJG010000010.1, read on the forward strand.
TTTACATTTTAAGTACCCTCCGGCTTTTAAAAAGAACAACAGCCGGCGCAGCAACGCGCCCAGCTTTTCACGAGTTTTGTAGCAGTTTTCCCGCTATGCCAGCGCATAATATAGTCGTTTGTTGTTATTTTTCAAAGAGTTTTAATGTTCAAGTTTTCTTATCAGGGGCGGAGTTCCTTATCAACAATGTAAGCTTTCCTATTAAGGATTGTAGGCTACTTCAACAAAGCTGATTCGAAATTTTATAGCGGCTATGCAACATATGAAACGTGCTAAGTACCTATAACAGTTTTTACAAGCTACTTTATGATATGTTAGACTGTTATTTGCAACTTCTAAGTCGGATATGGCGGACATAGTTCCAAGGAGTTCTCATTTTTTTGCTCAATTTACTGATCCTGTAATTTTAGATATTTTAGATATCAGAATGTATCTCAAAATTACCTCAAAATGTACGAAATATAGAAAGTTGTTTTATAAATTTCTCTGTTTCTCGCTAAAAACTGGTAGAACATCTCAATATCAAGCTTATTTTATTTGTTTGCGCATTCACCTGTTTTGAAAAAAACATCAACAAATGGTGAAAGTAATTTATTAATCATGACGGGGAACTGACGTAAATACACCGAAAAAAAAAACAAATACTACTGACGTCGTAATGAGTACGAGAGAGACGCGTGAAAAGGCGTATAATTCGTGTGTTAGAAAGTGACAGAAGCACCTCGTTGCCTAGTAAGGTTCTCTCTTGTACGCATTACGACGTCAGCCAAACTTGATCACCACCGTATGTAACACGTTTTGGGCATAATTGCCAATTTTTAGGGAAATTATTACAAATTTTAATACGGGAGACACGGGAGAGTCCAGAAAAGAACGGATTCTAATAATTAATTCCTTATCTATTTTTCTTCCTTTGCGATTAGAAATGTGTGACAAGAGCTGTGTATGGGTTTTGAAACTCATAGGTGGTCGCCTCAAACGTTTTATAGCTGGTTTTAGAGCTTCAGTAGTAATTTCGTATCGCATGGAGCGACATATGGTACTTTTCAAAAGGCCCCATTACATATTTGCAATTCGGACAGATGTAACCAATACACGAATACTATATTTTATGTAAAAGAGGCACTTGCACATTCCAAGATTGCAGCTAGGCGCCATTTTGGAACATTCATTCAAACGAAATGGGGGGGGAGGGGGGTTAGTAGGGTTATATTGTTATCATTTTATATGTATTGTATAACCCTAGGATATCAAATCATCGCCTTTCAAAATAGCGAACTGGCAGGCTTTCAAAGTTGAGGGTTTTTGTACATTGAGTCATGTATATGTCCAACCAATCATCAAAACTCTATAGTATAAAATAGGATACATACTAGTGTATGAGGCATTAGTAGATGGTCTATGGGGATTCGGTCTCAAAACTTCCAAAATCCGCCACCAGAGGCGCTGACGTCGCGCGCCATTGACAGGTTGTTGGACGGAATCTGTAATCATGAGTTGGGGATTCCGCCGCTAGATGGCGCTGTCAAACCAAACGGAATCTGTGTGTCATTGGACACCTGTCATGCGTCATTGGGCATCTCACGCATAGATGGCGTTAAAACGTCATCTGTCATACGTCATTGGACACCTGTCATTGATGGGTTGGGCATCTCGCGCATAGATGGCGCCGATTTGTTTGGCGGTGTACAAACCTAACGGAATCTATGTGTCATTGGACACCTGTCATTGAGGGGTTGGGCATCTCGCGCATAGATGGCGCCGATTTGTTTGGCGCTGTACAAACCAAACGGAATCTATGTGTCATTGGACAGCTGCCATTGATGGGTTGGGCATCTCGCGCATAGATGGCGCCGATGTCGCACCTGTCTGGTGTTGGCGTGGATTACGGGGGGCAACGTGTATACAGGGGTGCATCGAAAAATAGCGGATCGATGGACCGACGGTATATCGTTAAATCGTATATAGCAAGGCGTGACCTAAATAGCGTGGTGGGCTCCTCTGGTCGGTCGGTCGGTCGGTCAGAATGTCTCATAACCTGTATACGATGTACTGTTATTATTATACAGGATGATACCGTTCAAAATGAAAATAGTATAGACATTCTGACAATTATTTCGCAAACCAGAGGTATTTTCAATAAAACTACAATAATACGTTTAATATTTTATTGAAAATAGAAAAAACTACATAGGTAATATGATATTTGAAAACCAGTGGCGTAGACGTTCAACATTTCTCTGGGTACAGGAAAATTGTCCGTTGGTGTGGCATGGATTGGAATCAGCAACAAAGTTTCCAGTAGCACACGGTGTACCATCATACTTGCAAACATCAATAATGTTGGGAAAAACACCAAAAATGTGACATTTCTTGAGTAAAAAGTTTGCTTTCTGTTCTCCACGAACGTAGACATAGTCAGCCGCATATATCACCTTATTTTTAATTATTTCATTTAACTTGGAATATTTAACGTCGCCGGAAGCATATTTAAGCCCATGGAAATTCTTCTCCAAGTAAGCGACAGTTTTCTTGTCTTTAGTATTTAATGTAGAAAAAGGTTGCGGAGGTGTAAAGATGTAATGACTTTTCTTGAAACCAATTTCGATACATAGTTCTTTAGGTACGAATAATCCGTCAACTGTAAAGCCTTGAATGTCAACAAACGCGATCCTCATGATGTCTGATGCGGAACTGAGAGTCCTTCGTTGCTTACGAGATGGTTTTAATAACTTCGGTGAGGGGGAAGTACTCGATTAAGCAGTCATGTATAATGATGCAGTAGGCCTTGGTGTTGGTTGGAAAGCCAGTATCGGCTTCGATATCCAATCTAACATCAACAGTTGATGATTTCATGGTTTCCTCTTGTTTGGAACAGTCAATAACAAACAAAGCGCGATTTTTAAAAGCGGTATAATCTAAAAGACATCTCTTCAGAGGAGAAGAAGAAGTTGTATAGCTGGTTTGAAAGTCGCTATAGTTGAAATGAGCTTCAGTAAAGTGATTGTTTGCAAAGTCCAATTGCATACGTTCGTTGGGATAGTATTCACCATTCAAAGATACTCGAATACTAGCAGCATTCACGTGATCAAACAGGGTCGGGTCTGAGGTTGCGACGTCACGTTTACCGGTTTGGAAACATACTATAATGAAACGTGGTCTTTCGATTGCGGTGCTAGTTTTAACTGACCATATTTCTCTTCTCGCATCTGCGGTAATTGCAGGCAGTTCATTCAGATCCCATTTTCTAAACGGTATAAGTATCGGCTTATCAGTTTGAATAGCTTTCAAAAGTTGTTCTTTCACATCATCACTCGGGTAAATATGTTTGATTTTCAGTTCCATGCTTTCAATAGTTATTTTCGCTGTCGTCGCCGTCGTCGTCGTTCCAGTTTTTTCCTTGATAATGATACAATCGTTATCGTTTCTAGCTCTCACAAATCTGAGAGTTTGTCTGCCACACGTAATCATAGGATAATCATTGAAAATGTTGAAAATATGTTTAAGCGGCATTAGCAAGCTAAAAGACTTGTTATGTGTTGACGCCATTATAGGTGTTGAAGGATAGTTCCATCCAGCTATAGCCATATGATTTGAGTCTTCCTCACTGTAACATACGTAAGCTCGGACAGTACTTACAATACCAGGATCACGTACTGTTTCAACTTCTCTAGCGGATTCACTGTAAGTGCAAGAGTCAAATAGGAAGGCACCAAAGTTTGGAGCTAAAGATACATCTCCTGCTCCTCCTCCTCCAGTTATTTCAACTTTTCCTTTGATAGATAGAAGGGAAGCGTTCATTGCAAAGAACGAATCTACTTGATTGATGCTAAATTCCACAACATCATTACAATTAAATGACTTGATGAACGGCGTATAAGATCTATACTCAGCCTTGCGAATAGATTCATCGAATGCTGGAGATCGATATAGATCAAACATCGGAGAAGTATGTGATGCTGCTGCTGCTGCCTCCTCAGTTTTTCTCTTTTTGTACATGATTCTTGTTGTTGTTGACATGATATCCAAGTGAGCGTAGAAACAGGATATTTGATGTAGTTAGTAGTAGATGTCGTCGCTTAGGTGCTTGGGGTAATACTGAAGTTGCCTTGGAAGCACCACTATGTCTTATAATCACTAATCCCATCTGCGCTTCGCTCTCAACTCCAACACAAGAGTACTAGTTTCACCTTGAAAGTTTACAGGACGACCGTCTTGATCTAAAGCCAACACTGTGATGTTGGTTATTTCTTGTTTCGGTATAACAGGTAGATATAGTAAATTTACAGGTGTTTCGACTATAGCGTATCCAGGATCGGCTGTCACAGCAAATTCGTAGATCGTGTGTGCAGGCGTGTCTCCGTCAAAGGCTCCCGACGTAATGTTAGCATCAAAGTGTATGGTTGATACTTTTATTATGTTTACAGGTAAATCAGAAGAATGCTTTTGACCAGGATTAAGAACTTTTTTCGAGAATCCCAATAGATGTCCAAGATTATTCGGTTCTGTAAAAACTATTTTATAATACTTGCTAAAGATTTCACATTGCAGTGTATTATTGTTAGGTTTTAGAGAAAAATAATCATCCGGAGGAGCAACTTCATTTTCAAGATTCATTTGCGTTCGTATAAATGTTTCTATGTCGGTAATTTCATAACAACCTGTCGGAAACTCGATGACTTTTAATTGACCACCACCACCACCTATCCGGTCGATATAATAAAATTTATCTCCTTTTTCAATATTCGGTATGGAATTGTATGAAGTAAAAGACCTAAGCGCCAATTCATAATCTTTTTTCGGATCCAACACTATCGGTGTTGAAGGACGAAATGAAAATATATGAGTAGTGCTATTGACTCTCAACAACTGCGACATGATGAATGAAAAAATATAGCTGTGTACTAAGCATTTATTCAAGTTTTTTTTTTTTGTTTATTTTCGAATGGATAATTTACAGAAATAACAATTTGCTTGAGCAGTAGCCGGTCCATCCCAATGTGTTGTCCAATCAGGTCTGTTGTAGTGAACATAGCATGGAAGTCGTATTTGAAGATCAAAATTGGATGTGTATTCTGCAGGCAGTTTGTGCCATAGTATACTCAATAATTCTGCAGGTCTCACATTGCTTATTAAATATTCCAGCGGCGGAATATTCTTCTCAAACTCTTCTAATGTAAATTCCGATAATGTTTTATTATCCATCGTTGTTGTTGTTGTTATTGTTTAGAAATTTCAAACACAATTGTCCGCAATTAACTTGATTATAAGTTTGGTAAGGATCGTTGTTGTAGAAAATTTTAGCGTTTTTCAGATATCGAACAAGTTCCTGTGGAGGCTTCAGGTTACCAAATGAATCGAAATACTCAACGTTGTTGTTTATCTTTTTATAAGCTACCCAATGAGTTCCGTTGTTTTGTGAAATATCTAAGTTCACGACGGCGCATTCTCTTTTACGTGGACCGTCTCGTGGTAAAGTGTCACGCATGAAGACACCTCGGAAATGAGGTATGTTCAAGAGCTTCGCATATTGCTTTATTTCATAATCATAAAGCGCTTTCTTGGGTAGCTTGATGTTTAGTTTTTTTGAGTTTTTTTTTTGAGGTACAACCCATAACCACCTTTAGCATTTTTTCTCAAATACAATCCTTTGCCCAAAGACTCCATAGCTTTGTTATGGCGATGGTCTTCCTCCAATTTCTTTTGTGCATTCTTGGCATCAACGACCGTTTTGGCCACACCTGCAGCTCCCCCTGCGAGCGCCCCCAAGGCACTTAATCCGGCGAAAAGGGGGATCAAGGGTAGGAATCCCCCAGATTTTCCTTCGATCGGAATTATTCTCGGTAGTCGAACTTTATGTTTTCCACCTGCACTCTTCACCGCTAATCTTGCCGCTTTAAGAGCAACCAATGCAGACTTTTTTAATGTCGTGGTGGTGGGAGCATTTTTCTTCAAGGACTTTGTGATTTTCGTGAGAACACCTCGTCGAAAAGATGATTTCTTCTGCCCCATACCCAATTTTCGCTTAACTTTCATTGCGGTGGTTGTTAGCCAAGCTGCAGTCTTTTCTCCTAGTGAAGCGTCAGGTGCTTTTACACGTTCCCAGGCTCGGTTCTCAAGAATCCAATCAGCTTTGTGTCTGTCTTTCAAATTTTTGTATAAGGCGTATGCAATATCGTGGTCTCTTGCAGCACGATCCAATGGGTTCTTTCCAGGATCTCCTCGTGCTAACCTCTTCTTTAATTTAGTCCCCGCTGAAAATATACATATACATGTGTGAGAATGAAAAAAAAAATATCCTAATCTGTCGCACACTTACGTCCCAGGAACTGATACGAAGGTACGTGGAGTTCTATCGGAAGATTATTTATCAGAGAGTTTACAACACCTTCACCCTTGTACGTTAACATGAGAACTGTTGATGATGCGTTAGCAATATCTACATATATACTTTTACACATTCCCTATTCGAACGCCACACGATGAAGGTTGTTCAACAAGAGCAGTCATTACCCATTGATAACTTGGATTTTACAGCAAAAACTCAACATAGTAAACATGGTAAATTGTTACCGAATTCGTTTCGCGCTATCATCTGCGGACCAAGCGGATGTGGAAAAACGAACGTAATGCTGGCGCTGCTTTTCCATCCAAACGGTGCTAAGTTTAAAAATGTTTACGTTTATTCAAAATCGTTGTATCAACCAAAGTATCAACTGCTTCAAGAAGTGATTTCCGCTGCTAAGGGTGTTGGCTATTTCCCATTTAAGGATAACGAGGAAATTATAAGTCCAAGTAAGGCTAAAAATAGCTCTATATTCATATTTGACGACGTGTCGTGTGACGGTCAGCAGAAAATTCGAGAGTATTACTCCATGTGTCGTCATAAAGATATCGATGCTGCATATCTCTGCCAAACATACTCTAAAATTCCAAAACAGCTCATACGAGACAACTGTAACATTATAGTACTATTTAAGCAGGATGAAATTAATCTAAAACATATATTTGATGAGCATGTATCTCCAGATGTTACTTTTGATGAATTCAAAAAGATGTGTTCGGAATGTTGGGCAGAAAAGTACGGTACGTTAGTTATTGTTAAAGACTTTCCTCTTAATTATGGTCGATACAGAGTAGGATTTGATAAGTACATAAAATTGTAGGCTTATCATGTACGCCATCATTCAGTAACATGATGTCAAAGGACCAAGTTGCCGTTGCTAGTCATAAAAGAAAGATCGCAGAACTTGCTCGAGCTATACGTAAAAAGTATCTTACTTTAAAGTTAGGTCGAACTGCAGAAGATGAATCTATTAGAAAACTTTTCAAACCAATATCTGAACCTCTTAAGCAAATAGCTAAGACTCAGCAGCATCCTTCATTTATTATTAAAAAAGAGGAAAAATTGAAACAGGATGATGATGATGATAATGATGATGATGATGTATTCACACAGAACCCAAACTATCTCAATTTAGAAGACGTGGCTTCAACTGATGAACAAGGTAATATACCGCCGAGACCTGAAACACCACCACTACCTGAAGAAATGCGTCCTGCTGATTTTTCACAAGAAGCAATAGAAGAATACTTAGATCAATATCCCCCAATAAGCCATAATTATTTACAAGATTTTTGGACACAAAACGATAAAATTGATAAAAATTATGGACCTATATATACCGACAACATTGGTTGGATGTTAGGTAAACGCCGAATTAAATTTGATAGAGCGACTGGCCAAATACAGATATTACCTGAGGGGACAAACTTAGCAGGTACATGGTTTCGTGGCACACCTGGGCTGTATCAACTTTTATTCTATAATGACCCAAACTATGCAGATGCAGATTTACAACCCAATAAAAATCTATTGCAAAGTACCGGTGTTCATTTAGATTCGCTTGGACGCCTAAAAGGTTCGACAGGATTTAAATATAATCACATTATTAAGCCTCTCTTTAAAGATGTGCAGAAAAATAAAGGTACAATTGTCACACGATCAACATCTACAAAAATACGTAGTCCACTTAGTCGATCATTAACAAGATCCACTCCCTCAACAACAACAACAACAACAACAACAACATCATCAACATCAAAACCGCCAACAGGAAAAGGTATCGGTGATTACTTGACATACAACGAGGAACCAATCGAATACGTGTACTGGGATGATCCCAATGAATTAATCGATCGACTTAAACTCCTTATGGCATCTCAGGAAGCTGGCAATACGTCGCATGATAATGAAATAGTAGCCATCCTCAACGAGCTAAAAGAAGCTAATATAATACAGTAATCTAGTTCCTTGGTCTTTCATTTACACGATGAGTCTTGATAAATTCGGACGTCGCTTTGATAAACAAAAGACACTTCCGTATATGCGTACACCGCCAAAGTTAACACTACCCCATACTTCTGATGGAAATGTTGACTTCAAGAACGTAAAGTTGTGTAATATAAAAGATCCCACAGATAATTCAGATGCGGCAACTAAAAAATACGTAGATACTTCAGTGATTGATTTAAAAAAATAACAGCAAAAACAGATCAAATAACAGAGTTTATTTCGAGAAATCCGCCTACTTCTGGTAAACATATGGCAACAAAAAAATATGTAGATGACTCTATTGCAAATATAACAACAAGAATAGAACAGGAGTTGGCTACAATTAAGTCTCATACCGATTTGACTCCAATACGGAAAAATATCATTGAATGAATTACAACTTTTGCAAGGACGCACATCATATATATCATTGAAAACATTCGATCTTGCTAAGCGTATAAAGCCGATGGAACAACAATTTAAAGCGTTAAAACATGATGACGTACGCCAAGGAGAAGCTACAACTAGTTAACGAGCTGCACAAGCCTGCTCGAAAAAATTATCTAAGACGACGTACCATCATTAAAGGCTTAGACGATTTATGGCAGACGGACTTGGCTGAAATGCGACCTTATGCTCATCAAAATAAAATTTCAAATTAATTCTCGTCGTAATCGATTCTTTTTCCAAGTTTATGTGGACTAGACCGTTAAAGACAAAGACGGGTGAGGAGATAACTCGTGCGTTTTCGGATATCCTCGCACATACGGAACGTACGCCGAAAAATCTACAATCTGATCAAGGTAAAGAATTTTACAATAGTAAATTTCAAACTTTAATGAAGAAGCATGATATTAATCATTATAGTACATATAGCATCAAGAAAGCGGCCATTGCTGAAAGAGCCATAAGGACGTTGAAAATAAACTTTACAAATACTTTAGCTTAATGGGATCGTATAAATGGATTGATATATTACAAAGCATTACCAATGAATACAATGGAACACGTCATCAAACCATCGGATGTAAACCATCACAAATTAATAAATCCAACGAAAAATGTATCTTAAATCGAAAATATACTCATTTAAAAATCGCGGGCCCGCGTAAGTTTAAAGTTGGTGACATTGTACGCATCAGCAAAACCAAAATGCTATTCGACAAGGGATACGTTCCAAGCTGGACAACGGAATTATTTAAAGTTACTAAAATTAATATTACCAACCCTGCAACGTACATGCTCGAAGATATGCAAGGTGCACCGATCAAAGGAGCCTTTTATGACGAAGAATTACAGAAAACAGCCAATCCAGATGTTTATTTAGTTGAAAAAGTTTTACGTCGTAAAGGTAAAAAAATGTACGTCAAATGGCTTGGCCTTGATGCAAAACATAATAGTTGGATTGACAATGATGCGATCGTCTAGGTGTATGGGGTGGGGGGGTTTCTGCTAAAAGTGAGTTCTCAGTCGGTTGCAGTCAGTCAGTCAGTCAGTCAGGCAGCTAGTAAAAAAAAAATGGATACCAGTGGTAGTGGTTCAAGTTGCAGCGAGTTTGACCTCACCACCAGCAGCTCACACGAATCATCTGTAAACTACGACCGTGAGCTGGATGCTATTCTGGAAAGGTACGAAGAAGCGGCCAAGAACGAGGACCATTATCTGCTGTACACGCAGTTTCCAAATGGATCATACCAAATTGGATGCGGTCTAAGCCCAGCGAGATCATTTACTCCTGCTGTAATTGTGTGGAACTCATCACGGTTGAAACTATCTTTCAGTTCCTATGAGTGGGAACAATTAATCACCCAGCTCAATGTGGTAACGGTGAAGGAGACGGAGGAGCAGGAGGAGGAGAAGAACCTTCCTGACAAGTATGATCCTGTCGAAATCGAGTGCGGTGACTATTGCAGAATTCGACGACTAATCTATGATAGTACGAAAATTCTCGAAATAACCAAGCACAACATTAGTTTCTACCTCTCAGAAATGGACGTGAACGCTCTTTTAGAAGCAAATAATGAACTTTTAGTACCGTATATGTCTATGCTAGAAACTGTTGAATTTCCAAGCTATTATTATAATGCGCTTAAGATTGTTCGAGCTAGTTTTAATGATCAAAATTATACGTTTTCAGATGCTATTCAAAAATTGTATACATTTAAGCTCGTAGGCTGTACTTTACAACATATAGCGTTAGGACAACATATATTTTTCTATAGACATAGGATCGCTAATGATCTTGAACGATTTTAATAAAGTTTTTTGTAAAAATGCATATCTGTCGTTTCATTATGATATACGTCACGTAACGTGACACGTGACGTGACGTGACACGTGACGTACGTGACGTGACACGTGACGCACGTGACGTGACACGTGACGCACGTGACGTGATACGTGACGCACGTGACGTGATACGTGACGCACGTGACGTGATACGTGACGCACGTGACGTGCACACTTTGTTCAAAAATACCAAAAAGATGTCTTGATAGCCCGAAGAACCGCGCCACAACATCAGAAGTAATGTTAGTATTATGTGTGTGCGTGTTTTTTTTTTTTTGTTTTTGAACACGCTAAGTTTTGAACTCCAACCACGCACTAACATTGCTTCTGATGTTGCACACCTCTGACGACTCAAGCTATCAGGACATCTTGTTGTTGTTGTTGTTGTGAACTCTTCTTACTAGAAAAATCTAACGAAATCAATAAAACATCTTTTATAAATATTCATTTATTAAATCTAATTACATACATGTTTGAAAAATATATAATATATATAAATGTTAGTACTACATACATGTTTGAAAAAAAATATATATATAAATGTTAGTACAATAGAGATAGAGAGAAAACTGGAGGACGGATGAACGCTTTTTATATATTTTTTTGTAATTTGTTTGCTGTGATGTTTTTTTTTAAAACTCAATATCGCTGTCTACATCAGATTCATCAAATCGGATTCGGATGTTATTTCTAGACCTATCATGTAAGGCATCTCTGCAAGATTCCTGGTCTTTTAGTTCAACACACTACGCTTTTAAGCAGCTGTGACACCACTTATACTTTTTTTGGTATACGTTCAAAATAATGTCATGTGCATC